>BOPP01000074.1:3707110-3728510 GCA_017312745.1 Gryllus bimaculatus
ACCATGGATCACTTGCAGCTAATAATATGTGACACCTCTCTGCACGGACGGATCCAGCCGATCATTGAGGGGAATCATACATTTTGTTAAATAATACACATATTTGTTATTATATATTTTGTAGCGTATATATTGCACTAACCAATATTATTTTTAAAAATTACCTAATTAAAATATAAATAAATACTTAAATAAATTTTGGAAAATCAAAAAGGTGACAAATGTTTTTCTTATGTCTTTTGGGAGGGGCACTCCCTCTCCATCCATTTTGTTTTTGTCCGACATTTCGTCGAGATGAAGTATCCATCAATAGTTCCAAAATTAGATAACTAATATGTTCCTGTAAAGTAGGTTTTGAATCAAATGTTCTCAATGATTAATGAAGATTTACTTGAAATAAAACATGTATAAGGCAGTTTACTTTTCCTCAATTATTTGTTACGTTTCTCGTTTTCTTCCGGGATCGCATAATGGTTGTGTTATTTTTTCAGTTTTTCTCAAAAGCATTTTTTCACTTAGTGACGTTAATTCCCTGAAAAATTGAGTCATGAGTAATTCAGTTGATGATTCACGAACTTGATGAAGGGCGATTACAGTAGCATGTGTTAGGCGGAACTGTTGTTCGTAATTCAGCCGTACGCCACGTGACATTGATTCGCGGAGACAAGTGGCGGCGCTCTAACTAGCGTCACAGTCTAGTCACGACACAACGTCGCGCGTGGGTCAACATTGAGGAGCCCCGCAGCGGGGGCGAACAGGTTTTTTTTCTTTCAAGGACTGCGTGAAGCATGTGGTGATGCAACGTTGCCATGTCGTTAAGTGGCACGAAGGAAATAAGTGTTACAACGCAGCAAATCGATGGAGAAGTAAGAATTCTGAAAAGTTAATAAGCCCTAAAGACGAACTGACAGACGAACATAATAAACAACGAATTTCACGTCGCAAGAGCCTCAAAAACGAATATTTTTGTCAAAAATATTTTTATCAATTTTTGACACATCACATCAGTACTTTTATTAATTTCACTACTTTTAATACAAATTAGAACTCTTTGGTTTGGTTTTGAAAAAAATTTTTAACATTTGCTTTAAACATATAGTGCACACTTAAGAGAAAATGTGTATTACCTGAATCTTAGAGATTACATTGCACCACAGGAAGAAGTGGAAATAATTTACAACAGAAAAGAACAATAAATGCATTGTACAAATTGTACGGATTTCGAATCCTTTCCCAAATAGTTTCATCTTATTTGGGACTTATTCTCTAAGACTAATAAAATGAGAGGGGTTCACAAATTCGACAATATAATCACTGTAAGAAACAGAGTTAAACTTGTTTCGGAAAATATAATTTAAATATTTAACCAATAACTAAACATGTATGTTGTAGTGGACTTTTGAAGGTTCAAACGTTTGCATTTGCGACATTGCTTTTACATACATTCACTAATCTTTGTATTTAAAAGATATAAACTTCGAACTTTACAAAACGCGCTCTCTTCGCTTCGCTAAATATAATTTCACTCTCGTACACACTTACAGGCCCGATACGTCGACTTCTTTTCGATTGCAACCCGCGCAAAAACAACTTAAGGGACAAATAACAGTTTAGCGTTTATTCTATTAATTTTAACAGATTATTAACAGTTAGTGTTTTTACTATGAAAATAGTAAACAATAGCAAATCGTAACGCATATGGGGCATTTACATTTTATTTAAAGCAAAAATCACGACATTTTCTTTAATGCAAACCTCTGAAATTTGAACTGAAATTTTTTTAAACCAAAATCCTTAGTGTTTTCAATCATTAGTAATTTCAATATAAAAATTACAGATCTTTAGGTTTCGCTATTCTCCATTTATTGAGTCCCTGAGGTGCTTTCTATCGCAACTATAACTTATTTGTACAAAGAGGAGGTATGTACCCTAGAATGCTGTCCCGTGAAGAAGCCAACCACACTGTATTCTCAGGCATCGAAAGTTCTTTAAGATTTCCCCATTAACATACCGCTTCCCGACACCAGTATCTTTCGTTTTAGCACGTCGCAGAGGATGGACAAGAGGCTCTCTAGTGCAGAATCTCTGCAAAACCCCAGTGCAAATACACTTTTGCAAAGTCATTTTCTTATGTCTTTAAACAAATTTCCCTCCACTATTTCAGCCCCAACAGAAACATGATTCGTGCGCTAATACAAACTTATTCACTCATGTCAACCTCTCTGCCACTTGGGTCGTTCGTAGCATCATTGCAGTGTGGAGACCCTGAATCACAGAGCATCACGCGAAAGCCATCCCTACAGATATTACTAGTTTATCTCCACGTCAGTTTATCATGGCGACTAGACCCTTTTGAGTTTGTAAAAAATGTACGCCACTCACACTCTTCGTTAAACATGCCAATCATTGACGGTAATAAAAAATTTGCAATATCGTTCCTCAGACTGACATCTTTCGAAGAAGCAAACATGCTTCTTTCTATGCTAACGCTGGAGCTTTCGAATGCTTTCGAATCGAATATCGATCGAAATATTTATGTCCTAGAACAAGTATTCTTTCTATCTGACGCACATCTACTAATATCTCAATAATCATAATCACATACGATCATCTGACACACGATATATTTCATTGGTCTGTCAGTCATATACAAATCACGTTGAAAGTCAAAGCATTTACCCCGACTTACCCACTCTGCAGTTCTAATGTAAGTAGAGATCATCCTTACAGTTGTGATATCACTCAACAGTAGTGTCCTTGGAATGTTTCTTTTTTTCTTAATTGCAATTCTCATGTGAGGAATTTAACGATGTAATAAATTAGTTGAACAATCTGTACTAACCCATAGAGTATTGCCGACATCGCTGAGACGACGTCGACGACGCAGATAATGATAATACGAGAACGAGTTTCTTCTCCAATCATAATTTACGAGAAACACCGCTGATTAGTGGATTTATAACTTTCTACGTGTGTTTCTTTAATTTATATCCCGAGTTTTATAATAATTGATATTAGCTGACCAATAAATTGTCGGACACATAGTACAGATGTCGCCCGAGACATTATGCAGTTCATAAATGGCATGATTACACACGTTGCTCCTCCAAAAGTATTTTAAGAGAATCGTGCCTGATTAGTAAGTTTGTCTCTTTCTAAATATGTATGTTTATTAGTACGTTTCTTTCTTTCTAAATGTGTATGTTTATATACAGTGGTAAATAGTAATTCCTAATTTTGAAATTAGCATTTTTTATTAATGAAATTAGCAAATTTGTTTCTCCTCACAAGAACCCTCATCAACTGATTTTTCTTGGCATATATACACTAAAGACACATCCATCCGTTGATGCAGGGTTGTGAATTCTGAAATTGGAATATTCACAAATTTTATTCGTTTTCATACGTTTTGTGTTCGTTGTGCAGTGCTTATGTTAAAATTTACAATTCATCTCGCCACTTTCAATTTATGCCAGTGCACATGTGCAAATGTGACCCCTGTACAATGCGCTACGATGGCTAGTCTTTTGTAAGCATGTTTCATTGCTCCCATTACTTTTCCGAGCATTTTGTTCGGATTTTGATACGCTATGTTCCGTTGTTATCCTTTCTGACCTCAACATTTGACTTTATCTCTTATGTTGAAAATTTGAAAATTAACGAGACTCAATAGTTTCAAGAAATGTGAAGAACGAAGATCCGATGTAGCAAGAAACTGACAAAACATTTTTTGTTTCAACAAAACGCAACGTACAGTTCATAAACAGCTTAGCTGCACATAAAACTTTTACGCCTGCTGCATTCATGCATAGCGTGTCAGCATTTCATGGCTTTGGTTGATGTACCCAGCAACCCTCTGCTTACCCATTCACTTCGTAAAAGTTAAAATCCGTAAATGTAAAAGTCCATCAAAGGCCAAGTTTACTATTAAAAGATATTCATTCTACAAACTAAAATTTCACGATATAACTTGCTGCGTAGAAGACTTATTCCATAACCAAATATATAAAATGCAGTACACGATTATTTTTATGAATACTGCTACGATGTCAACAGTGTTTTCACGGATATGGGCACTACACTCAAAAATTCTTAGTTTCTACTTCCAAGGTCAGAGAGACAAGCAAAAAGCTCGTTACTTTTCAGTACGCTTATGTGTTTTCAATGCTTTTGCACTTAAACACGGAAAACAGTGGCTCTTCAGATCTTGATGTTGAATAAATAAAAGCATAAAAATGGTACCGAAGATAGCTATTAAAACGTGGATGTACTTTCATTGTAATATCACCCCTCAGGCAGAAAACAAACTCCGCTTTACGAAGCACTTACGGTTTATTTTATGGAAATATCGAAACTTCTTTGCGATAGCAACGCGCGGAGAGCGATCCATGAATAATTCATTCGATAAGGAGAAATTTAAGACCATAGTTACGAAATAAATTTTAAGTCCGACATTTCATGCACAGAGAAATAAGAATTGCCACTTCCCTACATTCTTACACGCTTTTTAACAATGCAAATAACCACGATCAGATCTCAATATCGCAATCCTATGATGTGGTAATCAACTGCAGTGTTTGAGCTTTCAAATCCTCTTTGGTATGGTTTTGCAACTTTACATTTTCAATCTTGTCGGAAATATTTTATGAAAACTCACTCTATATTGTACAAGACTTTTAAACCAGCAGAAATTAATTGTATGTACAATAATGAAGAAATTATGCATTTGATCATTGCCGGTCCACTCATTAAACTGGAAAGTTTGCGATTACTGTGTGAATATGTAATGGCTAACAATTGAATCAGGCTTGTTTGCGAATGAACCGCTTAATTTTCCTATTAGATAGCTGAAATTCATAGTAAGAAGGAGCTTCAAAAAAACATCGTAATTAAACTGGATGATGTCCACAATAGTCAACACACGATGACTAGGAGGTGAAGTTCCTTCCGGTGAAGAGGAATGTGAAGAGAAATGTCAAGATAAATTAGGATCAGACTGCTGCAGCATGTTGGAAGTGTGAAGTTTCTAACGCTAATGACAGGTCGGGTTCCTCTCCTCTAGTCTTAAATGTATATTCACACGATGCCATCAAATCTACGCTCAAAAGCAGCTTCGATACGCATGACGAAAGGTCGGCTTTCACGATTTACATAAAACTACATTGAGTCTATGCAACGCATAATTTTTTCTTGCATTTGTACGCCAAAATACGTCTAGCGAACTTACGAAAACCTCGTACTCAAGCACCTTATTTTAGCCTGTGCCCTGTGGATAATTCCAACATTATGCGGAAGAAGACGTGTTCGGCACCACATGCAAACAGAGTTTTGTAAAAAACCTATTTATGTATTTTATTCCATACGTGCTTTGCGAGAACCAATTCCAGCCGTTATTTCGCACTTATGTGGTTCTCTTACTTTTTCTCGCCTTTCTGAGCAGTTCTCTTTCGCCGCGCGTAGGCAGCCCATTCGCAGTATCTGCAACGTGGCACACGTGCGCGTTGCTCCGCGAACTACGTGAGGTCACGCCAAATTCTCACTATCTCTTGCGTGGGATTACACGGAAAGCTTGTTACCGTTCCAAAGAGAGCCTAGGTTCCAAAGAGAGCCTAGGTTCCAAAGAGAGCCTAGGTTCCAAAGAGAGCCTAGGTTCCAAAGAGCCCACAGCTTCCAGATCATTCTGGAACTAATTAATCACTCAATTGTGACTCGTTCACTCCAATCCCGGCGATGGTGATGATGTAACTATTTGCGTGTCGGACTGTTATACCGAAGTTCGCGGGTTTGATCCCGATGGAAGACGTGGGTGGTTTTATTAAGAGCGAAAAAATCTTTCGTACGACTTCCTTCGGAGGGGAAGTAAATCCGGTTGTCCCGTGTTAGGAGATTTAAATGAAGCATCTGAGCTAGATACAAATCGCCTGTTTCGTCGCTCAAATAAAAAATATTCTTTTCTCCTCTAGTTGGTGAAAGGAGCGAAGCGAAATTTTTATGATCAGATGGAAGAGCAGGCCTCATGGCGTGAGCCTCGCCACGTAAAATAAGGCATTAATTCAATTCAATTCAATCCACACCTGGTTACTACATGCGATATGAATATCTCGCGACACTTCCGTTTGCTGCAAGTACAGTTCTGATCCAGACACTACGACAGTCGTACCGTCAGTTCGCTCTCTCCCGTCAGTTCGTTTTTTACTCCCGTAAGAACGTAAGCTCTCTTACGCAAACTTTACTATTCGAGTCTCATCTCGAGCAAGTTTATCAGTGGCTCTGAAAGCTCCTGCGCTGCGTGACAGTTCACTTAAAAATTTAATACTTTACACTTAAGCAAGACTTCCGTTAAATATTATTTTAACTTGTGCGTGATCGCGTAAGTTGTAACGCAATCATTCATCCGAGGAAGCAAGTGAAAGAAATTCGTGTTACGCATAGTGCCAGTAATTAAGTTACCGCGCGCCGCGTCTGCGCACCAGCTGCGAGAAACCCTAATGTGTTCGACTGCTGTACGCGCCCACTTGTACATCTGCGCTTATCCGCTGTGCGGGCGAACAGTAAGAGGGTACAATTGTAATCTAGTCATCAAACGATTGTGCATTGTGTATTTTGTGCCTGTAACTGTTCAATGTAGACAACAATAAATGTATTGTGTGAAGTTCGTGTCCGCGTCCTATGAACGAGGTACGAAGAGCGCAGCACCCGCACTCCGTCAACGACGCCCACCTGAGCTATCTTAGATGTTCAGGCTGTTTGCAACCACAGAAAACCCATACACTCCACTCAATCGCCTAATAAGGGTCGTTGCTCGTGACTCTTACAGCTTTATCCAGATTATCAAATGCGATAATTAACCATTTACCCCTAATATTAGCCACATTACAAACTTTAGTACTAACATACATTTTCAATTCAGCCAGTTTTCAAAAAAAGAATCCTCACTTAACAAATACGTGTGTACCTAATTTGGAGGGACAGTACAGGATTCGAACAGTACACGTATAACTTTCACTCTACAACTCCACTGAGGAAAAGATGCCATAAACAAAGCTGGTTACAATATCGCCATCATTTACATAATTTATGTAGCAAAGAAGATTTCTGGACTTCATTGGCAATTGAAGTTAATGACATACCTAAAGTAAATGAGATACCTAAAGAAAAAAAATTGGAGAGTTGGTATAAATTAATCAGGAAGAAATGAAAAGGAAACATAACAGGCTGTTTCTTAAAAGGCATCTTGTATAACCGAAGAACAGTGCTTTCTGGTACCTTAAAAATTATTTCCGAGGCCAAAGGTCTCTATGCTTGCTTATCACCTACTATCTACAAAATGATATATTTTTGATCTTCCATGTCAGTTTTGGAGTTTGGGCGAGGGCTGAGGCGAGGCCTGAGGCGAGGCCTGAGGCGAGGCCTGAGGCGAGGCCTGAGGCGAGGCCTGAGGCGAGAGCTGAGGGTGGAGGCGAGGGCTATGACAGTAACACGCCCCATTCGCCCCAGCGAAAGCCTCCGCCGCGTCCTCTCATCGGTGCATCGCCCACGGAAGGAAGCGAAGCGAAGTGAAGCGAGGCGAAGGGAAGGCAGTCATTAGTCACGGGCCCACTCACGCTGGCGGCTCCACCTGTTGATCTCCCGCCGCACCCTCCCCCTTTCCTCGCCAGCTGCCTCTCGCCCCGAAATTACAACAAAGATCTGTCTCATGCGGCGCGTGCGCGCGCGCTCATCAAGCAAACTGCGATCTGTGAGGCTTAAATTTCACTAGATGAATTGTTCATGGACTGAAATACCGGCACAACTCAAAAAAGGAAGCATTGAGATATTTGTGTTTGATGTTGCAATACAGGTATCGTGAAGGGTAATGGAATAAGCATTACTAAAACGCTTCATAGATGATATCTTAATAATTAATATTATAAAATATCTGTAATAATTCAAAACAAATATTCGTTTGATATTCTCGAGGGCATGCTATGGAAGTGATTCCCCTAAGTGTAGTGTATGCGGAGTCCCCATCAGGAACGGAACGTTCCGCGCAGTCGCACGTCCGCTGGGGGCGTCTCCCTCGAGGAATCTCCGCCGGCGAAGCACTGCCCCTGCCGGCACAAGCCCGAAGCTTGCTACTGAGCCTCCCGATGTACGTGGTAGTGCAGTGCGTGTAAGTGTAAATGACTGCGTGTAACGGAAGAGAAGGGGGCGTGTAAGGAAGGAAATATTTCGCTCAGATCGTGACCAGTGTCTTAGGGTATTTCATTCGCCTGATATTAGTCGGAGAAACTGCGTTTTGAAACAATCAATTTCGTGAAATCGTACTGGCAATAGTTACCCACAAGTGAACGAAACTTTGGTTGGATCTGAATTTTATACGAGGTCCCGTACTTCAAACAAGCGTCCCTCCTCGCTACAAATATACCTAAACCGAATTCATGTATTCTTGCAACAGAAATACCTTTCACTAGTTAATTTGAAGAAGATGTAAACATTTATTTGATTTGAATAAACAACATTCGAAGCCGCAATTAAGTCGACGCCTAGGGAAAGTTGCCAAAGCTGATCTCCTTCTGGACGCCCCTGTGTTCAGCAAACATTGAAACACGAATGCACGTAGTTTGTTGAAATGAATTATGGTAGTTTCATTTTTCGTTTCTTGTCCCTTACGGTATTCCACGACCCCATTTCCATTCGTCCATCTGAAACACATGCAGTGTCAGTAGCTTTGGAATCCACAGCGCTTCAGAAGAATTTTACATCATGTTGATACGTACTACAGTGAAGAGATGGAAGGTGTAATCGAGATAAAGACAAGGATCTCAATCCGATCTTTAAATTCAAAAGGGGCTAAAGTGCGCGAGTCCCGAAAACGATCATTGCATTCACGATCGCTTGACGGCATTACGCCAGTGCGTGTGCGGCAAACATCGCGCAGCAATGGGGAGGCCTATGAGAGACATTTGAGGTCCATTCACAATGCAAACCTAAACATAAGCATGGCGTTTGCATAAAAGTTAGGACTACGTCCATTAACGAACTCATTCACAATGCTTTCACATAAGCATAATACGTAAGACGTTAACTTAAAAGCTTGCAAGCTTCTGTGCTTATGCTGAAGTAAGAGATAAGAAATGAACCAATACGTTAACTCGAAATCGAGTATCGAAGTCGATAGAAGAACTACCGCCCCCTCCACCCATTTGGCCATGGTTACCTCGTCGATTTCACTTCCAACCAATAGTGAACTACAATGTCTCACAGCCAATAGAAACTCTTATTTTGTTTACGTTTATGTTAGATATTGTGAATACTTCAGTCTATCGCGTGTGTTAATGTTTCCGTCTATGCGTTATGCTTCTGTTTACGTTTGCACTGTGGATGGGCCTTTGTGCGTAAGAGCAAGAGCAAGCGAGAGAAAGGAGCGTGTTGCGCAGTGGTTCCGACGAGGGCTGTCAGATACCAAGGACATTCTTTGCGCGCCTGCGCTAACGCCCCCTCTGCCCCCCTCTCCCCATCCAAATTCCCTTCCCTTTTTACGTATCTCCTCTTCCTTCTCAGACCATTTGCTCTGTGTGCGAGCGGTCACTGGCAGTTCCCGTCTGCGAAACCGGCCTTTCGTCGTGTAAACGCGACTGTGGTGCGTCATGCGTTTCAAGAAACTCGCTGCATTAACGGGAAAGATCTTGTCTGTCTGGGCGACGGGACGCTGCATCGGACACTGGAACCTTCCGACCGTTCTCCAGTTGTCTTTTTCAGATATGTAATGCGTTAAGATGGTTGACGCTTGTTTATAAGCCTGAAAGATCGTGTGCGATTGGCTCGGCAGTCGAAATCCCATGACTAGTCGCAGAAACCTACGACTTAATGGGTGAATTGGTAGTTGGAAATTCATGATCTTGAAGATATTTAATGTTGACCCTCAGCAAAAAAACTCAATCTAGACTATGAAGAAACAAGTACATTGCGCACTTAAAATTAGAATAACTACGTTTTAAGTTTCTGGCCTATGGATCGTCGTAACGTGAAGTGTGTCGATCCCCTTTTCGCAATTAATGAATGAAGTGAATGGAAACCGTAAACTTTGCATCCATCCTGTATGTGTACAAAAACCCGGTGAGCCTCAAAGCAGCACTTTACACGGTCAGCATGCTTCCTGTACGTGTTCGTGATGTGAATGTTCCGCCTAGTTTCCTCACGCAACATTGAAAAACAGGCGAATGTCGAAGGGCGCACATTTTTTACTGTTAGCTTGAAACAGTTAACACAACTTGTCGTGTTCAAATCCATTACACAAAAGCAGAAAATATATGACTAATCTTCATTCAATTCATGTTTTTGTGTATTTTTGACATAAAAATAAACTTAAATTTAAAGAACTAACTTATGAAAATCAATAGACTTCACGAACTTACGAAAATTTCTAATCTCAAATTTTGTTAACAAATAATTATATGTGTTGCGATTAAAATACCACTATATTTCACAATTATCAATGAAGGCAAGCTATACGTTTTTGATGTAGAAAAATGAGCTCTTATCTCTTATCGTACTCCACGTGTCGGAATCGATTCGCTACGCCGAGAAAACAAAATGTTATTTTTAAGCTAAAACTTTTATGGCTCAGTTGAAGATTCGCGACGTATGTCCAAGTTTGTGATGAAACTGCGGCCTCTACGCTTAACAAAAAACAATCTCCAGTCTGGAGACGCAATCTTCTCCAAAGCATTTTATGCGAAAATAATTTGTTCTCCGATCTCGCGGCGATTTGCTGCGGTTCTTCCATCTCCGGTTGTACGTAGTGGTTTCGGTCGTGGAATACCTAAAGAGACAAGACACGAAAATGACACAACCGTAATTGATTTCAACAAACTACGTGCATTCGTGTTTCAATGTTTGCTGAACACAGGGGCGTCCAGAAGGGAATCAGCTTTGGCAACTTCCCTAGGCGTCCACTTAATTGGGGCTTCGAATGTTGTTTATTCAAATCAAATAAATGTTTACATCTTATTCAAATTAAATGCTGAAAGGTATTTCTGTTGCAAGAATACATGAATTCTGTTTATGTATATTTGTTGTGAGGACGCTTGTTTTAAATACGGGACCTTGTGTAAAATGAGACCCGACAAACGTTTAGTTCACTTGTGGATAACTACTGCTAGTAAGATTTTTTCCAACTCATGCAGGGCTTCAATTTCCAAGTGCTTGATTATGAACTCCCTGGGAACATACACTATGTGATCAAAAGTATCCAGACCCGTCTAAAATGGTGTTACGGTGAGATCGTGTGTTTCATGGAGGCGGCCTGCACCCCTTGTTGTTTTATGTAGTACTCCCACATCACCCACAGGACTACGCTATTTTAAACACCTTTTTGCTTCCCACTGTTGAAGAGCAATTCGGGGAATAAATTTGCATAAATAATATTGCAAGACAAAAGTAAATATACATTTAGATATTTTATATCTACAATTCTCATAAGTCAAGGATAAATTAGTTGTCAAATATATTTTGAGTCGAATTTTTCAGCACTAAAATATCAATACTAAACTAACTAAAATACCATTCCTGAAACACCATCAGTAAATAATGGAGTGGACAATTAAAGATTTTTCACACAAGAATCTCGTTTTGTAATAAGTTGTAATTACATGTGTTCTTTTTTGAAAATCTAAACCAATATTTCCCTGAATTGGTTTAAATTTTCCTCAAAACTAGAACATATATTACATCTGCTGAGATACCATTCCGTCATCTTAGTCCTATCCATTGTAAAATTCATTTTAATCGAGCCACTGCTGATAAAAAGGTAAAAACTATTATTCGATAAACCGGCCTATTTTGTTTTGGGATGTTGAATGTCTGTTTTGGCTTGGAATCAACTAAATGAAAAGATGCACTTTGACCACAAATCTAGTTTTATAAGTGTAAATGAATGCGTTTGGACCTTAATTTTCTAGAAGCAGTGATGGCACAGTAATATTTGATTTATCTGACTGCCTTAGACGTTTTTCTCTTTCGCGTATTAAGTTCCTTTTAATTAATTTATAGACAATTGTTGTAAACACACAGACGGCTAAATTATTTCACATTTGGCACCATACTTCGACTACAATCGCTTATAATCATTCTTTGGGGCGAACGAGTGTCAAATAGCGTGCATTTCAACATACCACGCCAGAGATACGATTTTTTTCTTTCAAAAAACGCCGACTGCATTTCACAGATAAAAAGAAGTTCTTTGTAAAAAGAATCTCCTTGAAACTGCTTTCAAAGATGGCCGTGAGATCGCGCCACATACCGAGCACCAGGCGCCCGCGAACGCAGAAGCAACAATGCACATCGTCAACAGATTCTTAGGAATCAACTCCTTCCAGTGAAGGCGCGACGAGATCACAGTGTTTGCAAGGCTGCAGCCGAGCGGTCCCGGGGCAAATCAGCTCGCTTGCGTGAAAAGCAAATAAGTACGCGTGTGCCAATAAAATCTGCACTGATGGTTGCATTACTACGTAAAGTTGGTAGCGATTCCGAAGCTCAGTGGCATTGCATTCTCCGGGAACCAACGCGTGTTTCACGCGGGAATCTCTTGGTCACAAGAGTTGCGCGATATAGACTGAGAAGAGATGGATTCCCTTTCGCACAGACAAAGACAACACTGACAATTTCTTCAATACTTAATTATTCTAACGCCGAGGTATGCTAACAGTCTTAATGCTCGTCGTTTTCAGAATCTTCCCTGATAACCAGAGCGTAGAAAGGCGCATAGAAAATGCTCTCTCCAACTCTTCAAAACTCTTCCAATCACCTAAGATATATTAGCAGCTTCAACAATCATTTTAGGAATTGCAGCGCTGAATGATTTGATGATATGATTTGTTCAAAAACGGAATTAATAAGTTCATTCGGATACAAAGTTGTAACCTGCAATTTCCTAGTAACAAGCGCGTCCAAGCGACACACAACATGCGGTGCTGCATGATAATATGCAATATTTCACACATGAAATAAATTAATGATCCAACATTAACGTCATAATTATACATTTCCCTTGTAACATAACTGAACGATTTTCGTTTGTGAAATGAAATTACACGGGCTGGTAATAAGATATATTTTAAAATTTGAAAGTTCGTCCTTTATTCATGAACCCATTCCTCCCACTCGCTTGTTTTACCCACATTTGCTGGCACTTCTTCTACCCCCAAAGCGAAAGCATTTTTTGAACGGCCCTTCCGAGCGCCCTGCGGCGCGGCGCGGCGCGGAAGGGGAAGGGGAAGGGGGGAGGGCCGAAGGCTGCGGCGCGCTCCTGAGCACAGGTGTGCTCCAGCTCAATCCCCCCAGGCGATAGGAGTGTTAGTGATGTGGGCGCTCGACGAAATGCTAGCGGCACTTCGCGCAAGTGTAGCTCGAGTGAATAATGAAAGAGTATAGAATAGAGCGGCTATGAGTTTGTGGATTAGCGAAGGATGAAGTTTCCTTTTAGTTCGAAAGCATCCTTCTTCCGATTAGCGGCGGAATTTCATGGCGGGTTTCACCTTTCTCAGAAAATATGCTGAGAGCGGTGTCGTCCTTTAATGTTCTAGGGGTGCTAGAATGCGTTCTCGGCACCTCCGGAACATATTCTGATTTACCCTTTGAAGTTAGTCTCAAGGAACTGCTGCGATTTTCTCTTTAATAAAGCGCCGGAGCTCTTCCTCCGAATGCGGGTTTTCTACATACACCTGATCTTTCAAGAACACCCAAAGGAAAAAGTCACACGGAGTCAGATCATGTGATTTAGGAGGCCATAAGCCACGAATAATTATTCGATCGTCACTATAGACATTATTTAAAAAGTTCATGAGTCGAACAGCAGTTTGAGCAGTTGCTGAATCCTATTTAAAGTACCCACAGACACCTTCAAGATTTCTTGGAGATTGTTGTAAACTGGTAGAGATTTCTTTCCTCTTCTCTTCTGTCATGATATGTCGCTTCTTTGTCAATGTAAAACTCCATGGGTGCAAAGTTTCTTTACAAGCTTCAAAATTGTCGACCGATATGGAATATTTACGCTCGGAAAGGGTACCCCCTGATAAATTAGTGAAACGTTCCATAAGCCAAATGACATACGAGTCACTATATGACACTAAGACACTGTAACTCTAATATAAAAATAATATTATTGAAATATGAATAAATTGATTTAAAAATACATTTTCTTAATAATCTTTTCAGCCCCAGTGTCACCTCCCGAACCCTTTAACAAACAAAAACATGCTTTTTTAATTTTCAATTTTTTCGCCAACTTAGCACTATTTTATCTGATTGAAAAAAATAATTCACACTATCAGAAAAAAATTTAATATTTTCTCAGTGCCAAATTCAAACACAAAAAAATGTTTGAAAAAAGTAACAAAAAATATATTTGACTTGTCTTAGAATCCTGAAATATGCTCGAAAAAAATCTCACTCTATATTTGTATACATTGTTGAAGCACCCAGCAACACTTTTAGTGTGGAATAAAGTCACAAATTATCATGTTTTTAAAGGATTTTTATCCTTTGTATGTCATACACTAAGGAAAGACGATAGTTTTTGGCAGTTTATAAGAAACCATCGACATAAAACCTTAGAGGCTAGAATATTACACACCAGTCCTGCATCGAACAGATTTCAGAAGAAAAAACAGACGTTTGCAAATTATGACATTCAAAAATGAAATATTATTGCAACACCTATTATGACCACGAATTCCTTTAAGCGATGCGCCGTAGGCTTTTTAAACTGTGTTTGCGTTTCCCTTGGGGACAGGACTGTTTTTCGTGCAGGTAAATTCTGACAGAATGCGTGTTTTTGGGGGGGGAGGGTAGGCGACAAATGGGAAAATGATGAGGGCCTATTCAGGTGATGGTGAAGGAGAGATAAGGGACAGTGGGAAAATTAAAGGAGATAGGTTTGACTCGGATTATGTTCTTAAGCAGTTATCTAACCATTCTGGAAACTTAAAAAAAACGACCTTTTGGATTATTCTTTTACAATTTTGCATATTTAGTTCTCCTTGATGCTTCCACTTATAGCATGGGCGGACAGAAAAGAGAATCCGAAATGAATGTAAAATTAATTTGAAGGAAAATACTGATATTATGTTTCACGATAAAATTAATTGCACATTTTAATTTTCTGTGTTTTTCAATCTCAACACTCATAAATATTAGAATGATTTCTGTTCTCTCATAAACTGCCAAAAACTATAGACTTTTCTTAGTGTGTGATATACAAAGGATAAAACAAAGTCTTTAAAAACATAGTAATTTGTTGCATACAACAAAGTCAAAATATTAATGTGTGCTATAACAATTTATATAATTGTATGATAACCTCTAAAATAATTGCACAGAATTGATGAAGTCATGTTCAAAGAATTGTTACAAAAAACGCTCGTTTTAATATAGAAAGTCTAACGCTCATGCGCACAAGCTGAGAGGCGTTGCCAAAGTTCCCGCGCTCCCGGACAAAAGAAAAACGGAAAGTCAGTCTACTGGGTATGTTGAACGAAGCTGAGCCCGTGTGCTCTCGCCATTCTTTGCAAAACATAACTCCAGAGAATAATTGTCGTAATCAGCGATACTGTCAAACAAGTCAAAATCAACAAACTTGCATACTGGTGTGGTGTTATTTTGTGGTGAAAGTGACGACCAAAATCAAGCCAACGGGGTGGCGCCAAAGGAACGAACAACTGATTCTACCTGGAAGTCGGCCCATTGGTTCTGTATCTAAATTTAAGCTTAAAATATTGGTACCAAAATTTATAGGATATACCTCCTGCGGCACTTACTGGAAGACATAAGTGGAAGGAAGGTGTCGTAAAGGAATATTCTCTCATTCCAAGAAAATTCCATGATGCAGAGTTTAAAGCTCTCGGGACCCTGGCGTATCGGCAGGTCGCGCCGGATAAACGGGGCCCTTGTTGACAAGCTCCCCGGGAACGGAGGGCTCGATCGCTGAGGCAAGCGGAGCGTCATGTTTGGCGAAAGATTAAATAACCACCCGCTTTAGTTTTCCATGAAGGTGACAGTTTACTTCAAGAACAGATCAGTGACGATGTTGGTTTGCAGAATTTAAATTAAGTAATTTTAGTAAGTTTTGCGTCTCTATACTCCGAAGGGCCAAGATCTTAGGACAGTGCACTGTTTGTGTTCTCTAACGCCGAATACACTCACAGGGCCATATTTTTAATCCACATGTTCAGAATGTATTTCTGAAATATCTTCCTATATCGTTCGTTGCGTTTGTTATGTTGTTGTAGATTTCTCAGATTTTGGTAAAATTTCGTTTCCGTTATGTGAACTCTTAAAGTGAACTGCACCAATTAGCACTACATTGCGAAACAGCTGCAAGTGTAACAATAAATTTCACTCCGCGTAGTGAAGAAGTTGTAGAAAGAGCAAACGGCGCTGTGCGACTGAGGCGCCTCTGCCCTTCCGGATGACCCCCCTCTCGCCCTGGCCCCGAGCGTCCAGCAGAGCAGATGTGCGCGTTCGCCGGCCCGTGAGTCAGCCCAGGCGCCGGGGCCGACGGGCGACGCCGGGCCGAGAGCCGCCACCTGGAGCCGCAGCGGGCGCGGGAACATGGCGCCGCCGAGGCGGGGCGGAGCCAGGCGAAGCGAGGCGCGGTGGGGGGGGGGGCGCGCGGGCGGCCTGCGTTTGCCATATCGGCGAGACGAGCGGCCCCGCAGGAGGTCCCGAGGGAGAGGGGGGGCGGGCGCCTCGCGTGGGCTTCCGCCCAGGCAATCACTATAATGCCCGCCTGTCCCGCCCCGCCCTCCCACACCCCGCTCGCGTGCGCGGCGCGCGCCACTCGCCCCGCCGCTCCCGCGCACTGACCTTTCGCCTCGAGCCGGCGGCGGGCGGGCGGGCCGAGAAGGGCAGAGGGGGTGCATTTGAATGATTGTGCGAGGGCGTGAGAATTAGGTGTAGCAGAAAAAGCGGGTGGAGTGGGTAAATAGTGATGAGTGCCTGGTGATTGGGTGCGGGTAGCAGGGAAGTGGTTGGCAGGTTTTGACGTGTTGGCAAGGATGTGGTATAGGAGGCGTGGCGTGGTGCTGGCTCGACAGCGAGGTAGGTATGGGAATGACGATTCGGTGGGACTACGCGGGAGGCGGCGGGGGCGTTGCTTGTGGGGGCGGCGGCAGCTGCGAGCGGTCGCAGCGACAGAGCTTATCACATCGCACTTGTCCCCGCTTCCGCGCGCGTGTGCAGACATGTATTGTGAAAGCTAGACTTTTACGCTGTCAAAACGGCGGCAGGCTGTTAAATGCGATTTGTTAAACAGCTTCTGTCATCATTAGCCCTAAGGACTGCGAACACGTGTTGGTTCCAATATTTGTTAAAATGCTTTGTTGCCCATATTCGTTATTCGTATACAATATTCTCTCATTACAATCGATTTTCGTTTTGTAATATTGCGGTTGTTATGGAATGTAATTGAAAAGCAAACATGCAACTGTAAACACACAAATACGAAATTTTAGCTGATCGAAATCTATGATAAAGTATGTTAAGTATTCTGTACAGAGAATAATGAAATATTAAAACAATGTACTAATTTGATTAATTTGCACGACCAAGAATGTAATACATTTCAGAACACGCATGACGTCACTTACAGAAATGAAAATGAAAGAACCAACTTCGAGGTATACACCGAAACTAATTTCGGTTCTTAACTGCTGGGTAAAGTGATACCACGAATTAGAGAACGCTTTTAGTTTAATTTACTGTTAAGAATTGGGAACGCTCGAAGGTCACTCTGAACTATTTGCATAATTTTCTCTCTTATCCTATTATAAAAACACTGAAATAAATGTGAAAGTCATCTGAGGCATAAGATCACATATCAAGATTCAACAAGACTGCTGAACTGGTACGTTGTATATGATGTCTACTGAATCGTATAATACATTTCTCATCTCTATTTGTACACCACGTTAGATCGAACTCATCTGCCACATCATATCGCGGTGTCTTACTAACGCACGTATAGATTCTAGAATATTGCAAAATATTTTATCTCAGAAGATATCAGGTGATCTAATAACACACTCTTCTCACAAGGTTGTATATTTCATACACAATCGTTCATACACCATTACATTCATATATCACAGATATAGATATTCCTATAGATAGGATATAGATATTCCTATGGATATTCCTATATTCCAATATTCCAGAGATAGATATTCCTATATCACAGATATCTTTAAAGTCTAGAAAATAAATTCTCAAATAATTCCCAAAACTTCACTCCAAAAAACCAATTGGGCTACAAAATGGTCTTGTCCAAAGAGTCGTGTAATAGTTTTAGAAGGTTTTTTTTTTACAAAATATTGTACGCATACGGAATATGTGCGTTTCTCGAACTCGCAAAGGCTAAGGTACGCCCCCTGACCGCTCTTTTGAGCCTGGGATCGATTCCCGTGCTGGGTCGCGATGTTCAAAGGTCAAAAGATTCAAGCTAGCCATGTCAGGTGTGCGACATGTGGAGGACTCCTAGCTACGACTGCCACCCAACCTCCGTCTGTAGATTAGAAAAGCACCGCTATTGAACAGGAAACACGTATTCTGTGAGACCATAATGCACGACTAAGGCCGCAGTTGGGGCAAGTTCTAAGCTCCTGACAGGATAGCGTAGGGCATGTAAATAATGTGTAAAGGGAAACGAGGGATCAAGAATGGAGAAGGAAATATCTCGCGAGAGGATTAAATATCACTGGCCCGTTACGGCATTGTTACTCCCCTGATATTGATACAATTATGGGAAAAACGTGGATCAGAGCAGCCAACCACAAGAATTATTCTCAAAGCAGAGTTTGCATTCGACCTAATTTGAAGCTTGAGTCGAAAACTCGCCACCGTCAAGATTCAAATTCTAGGACCTCCCTGTCAGCGACGTTACAGAAGCAATGGTATAGCTGCCAGTCCGTCATGCCTTGCAAGTATGACTGAAAAGTGTGCGTGGCGAAATACGAAGTAGATAAAAAAATTTATGTAAATCGCAATACCTGCATTTTTCTTGTCAACGCATCTCATCATGAGGATTCAAAGAAAGCAAATAGCCTGACGAGACACACGTTACAAATTGATGATGTAACCCCGCCCAGAAGGTCCGTGTTATACAGAAATGTCTCAGAACAGGGGTACAAAACACAATGTGATATTACAGTAAAAACGCATAGCCAAATACTCGCCCAAGACTGATTAACAAACTGAAGATTTAGAATTATGAACTTTAAGGTACAACTGGGAAGTTAATGAAATCCATTTCTCTCAACAATTCGAGACGTTAATGGCGTTCAAATCCGAATAAACGATATTCCAAGGTAACTACAATAAATGAATTATAGCTGTTCATTATATTTGAAGATAAACTAACGATTGATAAAGCGGAGAAATTAAATGATAGTTCAGACCCAAGGTACTAACGACCCTAGAAACATTAATTAAATACATGTATGTGTAACTTACGGTTACACCGATACAAAAAACAGTCTTATGTTGAGGCATCAATAGGGGATGGAAATTGGTCGCAAGATAGACTGTCCAAATACAAATAAAAAAACCATAAATAAATTGTTCCAGCAATCCGGAATTTTATAGCCAATCCATTTATGGTCGTTATAAACGGGGCTAGAGAGGGAATCCGGTTCCCGATCCAACAGGCGAAAGTACAACTCGGCTTACAAATGGCGCGCCCCACGCGACGCTCGCCTCTTTTGTTCGGTGCAGGCAGCGCCCGCGAGATCGCGTGCGGCGGCGCTGAAATGAAGTTGAGGTTAATATCTGACAACATGTCCCGGGGTAGAGTGGTTTTTTCAATGTTCCCCTTCCCCTCCGCCATCACTGGCACCCGCTCCCGGCACTTCAAGGAGCCTTCCGCGTCACAGTGCAAGGTCGCCCCATTAATTCACACCACTCCAAAACTTCACTTTTTACGGGCCGATACTTCAATGTAAAAAATGTCCCAATTTCTACTGGCACTTGCATTACTTTAAATTAAGGTAAAATGTACTACAGATAAGGTAATGCGTGCGTATCATGTACATGTATGTCTATGTGTGCGCGGGCGCACGCTTTAAAACCAACAAAAAGTATCGTATATGGAATGCGCGAATATACACTGTATCAGAAAGAGTGCAAGACCATAACACCATAACTAGTTACATTGTAATAATGGTAACGTCCAGCAGAAGAAAAGAAACCGAAAGCAATGGAACTTTGGGAGGATGATTTCATGAAAGAAACACACGATTCGAAATTCGGTTACGAGTCTCATCGCGGCGCCTGCCGATCGTACTGGATTATCACAGTGCACGTGCTTTCTATTGCGACTCGATCTACTTTGTCGTGAAAATTCTGGCTTTTGACCAATGCCTCCAGAGTAATATGACAAGGTTTAGAACAGTTGGAGGGATTTAAAAGCATTTTAAACGACGCTGACCACGACAGTTGATTAACTTATTGGCGGGAGTGTGGGTGCGGCAACAGCTGTGATCACTACAACCGTCAATGTAGTGCACGTTATATGGCGATATGCGGTGCTGTTCCTTCCAAGGTGAAACGTGAGACCCGGCACCGGCCTACACGTTGGTGAGAGGTTTCCTTCTCCAGGGCTCGCCGCCAGAGAGGCCACGCTCTAAGTTTCCGACTGGTCACTCGACGTGTGAGGTAGTGAAGAGCGTAAGTAACACAATAGGTTGGGACAAAGAAGAGGAAGGAAAAATTGCGAGAGGTCCCTTTGTCATGATACTGGCTTCACCATTCGCCTGGTGTTGATCGGAGAAATCAAGGAAAACCGCCGATCGCAGCAGCCGCCGGTAGAGTTTTCCTCCAGCAGAGAGCGGCTGATATGGATTAGCTAGAATTAAAAACTCGCCATCGTGGGGTGTCGAACCTCAAAATATTGTCTAGAATATTCTAGCAACTGTTGTCGCCCTGAGCCAACTCTGCCGGTTGTATCACTACACTCCCTTTCATCTCTCGAAAATGCATCTCTACATGGAAACGTCAGGGTAAACACCCACACCAATTTCACTGATCAAACACATGTCGCATTATCCTGATTTATTATCCTGAGATAAGCTGAATATTACTACGCAGAGTAAAGCGAGCATATGCAGCTGCGTGCCTTATCTCGCTGACAGCGTCGCCGTGCTGGGCTGACTCACCCTCCGACACCCACCGTGCAAAAGATGGGAATGTTTGAGATAAGAACTACTTACTATTTATAACATTCAATTCTACAACCAGACCTTGATAGAAGTGGAATCACGTATCAATTTCGTATCATTTTGCATATTGGTCTTTAAAAGCAAGGGGACACCTAAATCCTCCTCCTGCACACACTTCCCCTTATTACTGCCGTCCTTCACACCTCAAA
>BOPP01000074.1:3730986-3748373 GCA_017312745.1 Gryllus bimaculatus
GCCCGCGCCCGCGACCGTCGCCGCCGCTCCTGTCGCCGCCGCCCCCGCCGCTATTGCTGCTGTCTCCGGCGCTCAAGTCCCGTCTCTTTCTCCCTACCTCCCTCCCTTCCTGCCTCTCTCTCTTTCTTTCTCATCGCCTTGCGTCCCGCTCCGCCACCGACTCTCTGGTCCTAATCGCTGCTCTAAGGACACTTGGCCCCCGCACCGCCCCCACCACCACGTGCTCGGCGAAGCTTCCACGCGGCGTCCGAACTAATCTGCGTCGCTGTTTGGATTGATTGTTAGAGATTCCGACGACGTCATATGCTAAGGTCATTAGTTCCGTAAGTGTAGTGCATGTTTTCCTCGGGAGGAGGCGTTTGTTTTTCCTGTGCTTTGTGCCAGAGTTCAACGCCGCCCTACCGTCGGCTAGCGAGATTTTCCTCAACCAGGTATCTCCCACCAACTGGGCACCGCCCCAGTCGGGACATGCTATAAGTTCCCAAAATGTCAAAAGTGTGTGTAAGGGGAGAGGATAGGACAAGGAAGAGAAAGGTAAGATCGCGCGCTGTCCGTGGCCCGTTCGTTAAGGAACTGCTCCAGAACCCCCCTGATATCGATCGGAGAAACACAGAAACTACCGATCAGAGCAGCCGGTCCCTAAAATTCTCCTCCAGACTACGACTGAATTCGTCCTAGCTGACAAGCTAGTGTCGAAAATCCTGCCTGTCGAGACTCGAAGCTAGGACCTCCCCGTCAGAGGGACTGCAGTGACATCAGTTGATGCCCTGAACCATCTCTCCCGGTTTCTCTGTTGCGAACCCTGTAACCCACATATTTAATTCGTTTCGTTGGTGATCAAATCTAAAACTTATTTTTGAAACTGAAGCGGTTAGATCGACTTTTATGGTCATCTGTTATTAATAATGAAATATATTTCTGGGGGAAAACCTAGATAACGTTAGATGCGATTTGCTTTTGTAGTCATTTGTCACAGTAGTTTTCGTTGTTTTTCTGATGACTCAAATAGTTGCTTCCTTGTCCGTATCTACGTAATACCATTCTGTTGCAAATATAATTATTAATTAGGATGTAACATCTTCGTTTTTTAGGTTTCAGTGCTGTATTGAAATAACTATACAAATTTAATTACTATGTGGTAAAACTATACATGATTGTCACGTATATTGGAGCTTACATTAACACTTCAATAACTGTTACTGTTGTTGTTTTCTAATTTGTGTATCATTAGAGCTTCATTCTCATTTCAGTGCTCATTTCTGCCTTCGATCAATTCTGTTTTTGTGTTGGACGTCATCATTCTCGCTGTTCGCTTCTGTGCCTTCATTTATCATCTTGTCATCACTTCGTCCTATTACTGTGTCCCACACCACTAAATCGCCACCACATCAGCACATTAGCATTTCACCCACGTTTATTTCTCTCGTTCTTCAAATATAATTTTAATAAACAACAAAGCAGCGATATTTGATGCCAATAAAATGTACGCAAATATAGTGCAAATAAAATACCCGTATATTCGTAAACCAATAAAGTACATATAACCTTATCTCAAATGATATGAGAAGCACTTTGAATCTACTGTACGTTAAAAGAAATTATTAGACCCATGCTGACATATGCCTGTCCAGCCTAGATATAAGGTTCTCCTAGTAATATAAACTTCCTTCAAACATTCCAAAATAAATTTCTCTCAAAACGCATTAACAAATCATGGTTTATACCCAATAGACCAATTCATTATGAACTCCAAATGCCTTTAATAACAAACCATCTGATCAATTTATCCTCAAAATTTTTCACTCTCTTACCATTGTGCCCAAAAAACCCCATTGTCAACTAGGAGAACAAGCAATCCCCCCCCCCTAAACAGAATTAAATCCATACTCCCCAAAGACATTTAGAAACACCCTTAAAAATCAAAACTCAAAAGCTTACAAATTCTTCCAAAATCTACCTATTCTACCCCTTCCCTAATTCATTAACCAATATTTTTATAATCTAAATAAAAATTTGGTACATAAATTGCCGAGTAATAATACTCGAAGTTATATTAGTAAGTTTCCCATTACGTTAATGTAAATATGTTATTCTCATTTCTGTAAGACCATTTGGTCGATCGGATAAAATAAATTTAAAAAAAAGAAATGATTACCCAATAACTTTAGATCATTCTGTTTACCCCGAGGTAGGTCGAATTTGAAGCACTGCCAGGGAAGTGAATCGGCCTCACTGATCCACCGCCTCTCCTAATAATTCAAGATGAGTGATTCTCAATCGCCGGGAACGACTCTTCACCTAATTTGCCTGAACGTCGAGAGGCGGGGCTGATGCCTTTGTCCAAACCCTTCCCGCAGCAGACCCTAGAGGGCGCTTTTAACGAAGGCAACATCCATCACGAAGACATAATTGGTTAGTGTAATGTCACAATGGTGTCAGTTAAATTCATAATTACGTAATCATTTTTACATAATTTATTTGTATTTCTTATACTTGTTATTACGTAAATGAAATCATGTTTAATACGTGTGAAGGGAGGATTTCAAATTCTTTCTGAATTTATTGTCTGCCGTCTAGGGTGCCACCTATCGTCTATAGTACTTTAAAATTGCGGAAAATGTTCATTAAAAGGCGAATTTTAATGAAAGGCGGCGAAGTTAAAGATTCAGGGGGTATCAACCACAAAGTTGATACCTTGACAGATGTTTCGGAAAGACTCATGTTTCGGGAATCTTATCCCATCTTCAGTGGCTCTACAGAGGCGAAAGTATGTACTCAAATTTAATTAACGTAATAAATTAATCTAATTTAAGTATACAAAAACGAATTGTTGAAGCATAATATTGAACAATATAAAATCCATAGAAATAGGTTGCATACCCAAGTGTGTTTCATTTCATAGCTTACATACTCAAGTTAGTTTTATTTCCCTTCAAAATTGCATTTTATGTATTTAGTACAGACCTACACAACGCGCCGGATTCAGGGCATCTTGGTTCGCAAAACGTCCGGGCCATCTTGATGGCCTCTTGTTCTCCTCATTCCCCTCCCCCACATCGCTTTCCCCTCTGAAGGCGGCCTCACGCGCCACACGTTTGTCGCCCCCCGCCCTTAAGAAATTATATTCGCATCTATAAGATAGAATCGGTGTTAAGGTGGGACAAGCGCGAGTTCCACGTATTGACCCTTAAAAAACTATACCTTGTATTTCCACTTCAATCGAAAATGAGCTTACTTCTTTAAATTCACATTCAAACTTCAACTAGTGAAATAAACAAATAAAAAATAATAATTTCACAGCAAAAAGCGTAAATAATAATAATAACTTAAGTAACGATCTGAAATTATATACAAGAATTATTATTATTACTTAATAGCAATACTATCAATTATTTATCAATTATTGGTCACTAAATTATTATTTTCGCTGTCCTCTCCAGTAATATTACCATTTGGAGATAAGAGGCCTTGTTTCGGAAACGTTGATACTTTTAATGAGTGCAAGAGCTATGTTGCCTCATTGACAGCATTATCGTCAACAGAGTCTCCGACGGGATGTCCTACGGTTTGAGTCCCGACAGTGTAAGATTTTCTAGTTTTCTATCATCTGAATAGCTATGTCAAATTCTAGAACGGTCTGCAGGGGGAGTATAGTGTCACATTGCTCTGTTTGGTAGTTTTTCGTCATTGCTCCAATCAACATGAGGCGAAGGCTGTAGCAGTACGCAAATCGCGGAAAACTACCGATCAGAGGAACCGGTCTCTAGAATTCCCTTCCAGCGGCTGAATTAAATATAGCTATCTAGTTAGTGCCTAAAAACCATCCCCCTTTGGAACTTAAACTCTCTCTCGATAAGAGGTGATGCAAAGGAATTCGGTCACTTTCTTTCACAAAAGCTCTTCGTCTCTTATAATTCTATCTTGTTTATCAGAATTATGCTTCGGCGAAACTTCCAGATATCCTCGAAATATTTACTCTTGTTCACGATAGTAATTCTTTTAGACTATCACGCTTAGTTTTCACAGATTGGGATATCATATCGATTATATTAGCTCTCGCGGTAACACAGTTTGTTACAATGTATTCAGTAATTTAAATGAAAATTAAAATTGTATTAATGTGTTTGGGTTTATAATACATCCCAAATAAGCTCTTGCTATGTGAATTTGCAAACTTTTTTACAGTGATGTTAAAGCTTATAGGTACGTGTACCATAGTGTACTGCATTTCAAAATGATAAAATGATGTTCACGATGAAGACAAAATATTTAGAATTCGAAATACTTAGAATGTGTTGATCTTCACTTCTCGTTTAAAATAAAGATTTGGATACGAGAAAGAAAGTAATTGGCCACCGGAAATGTGGTTGAAAAGGATCCATATTTAGGCAGGAAAGGTTTGGCTACAACGCGGTCATTCCATTCGAAGGAACAATAACGGCTTGAGTAGGATGATGGAACCTGGGCGACTCACCGCACACCTGAGAACAAGTGACGATCAATACGAGGCTCAAGACGGCGGCGACGCGGCAGGCAGGAGGCACGGAGTCTGCTACAAAGGCGGGGGGGGGGGAGAAATAGTCTGCTTCCATGCGCACTGCCAACTGTACATCAGTTATTATGCGGAAATGTAATCAAAACGTTGTATGATGTACGCATTCTAAAATTTAAAAAAAATATTATTCGTGTTTAACTTTTGAGAATATATCTACGTTCCAAAACTATCAGGCATATAACTGGACTATCAATTGTTTATATTTTCCATGAATCATCTCAAGAATTTCGACCGCGATTTGGCATCGTTAGTGTGGCAATATAGAAGTATAGTTTTGAGTTTTTCAACCTTCAAAGAACAAGTAGAGTCGATGGGTCGTGTCCTCGCCACCTTTGTTGGTGGATTTGAGCCATAGCTCGTCTTCGAGCATTCATAGGGCTTCCAGGCACTTGCCACCCCCGCCGGCGACGCGCGCGACTGTTGGGCGAATACTCTCAGTGTCTAATTTGAAAATGGGGCGGAATTCCAACAAGGCTTCCCGGAATTGGTAGGTGCGGTTGGTAATGGTAGCTACACTTCGAGTTTTCTATACTGGCCGATGACGTTAGATGACATGACAATGACGATGACATTGCTACACCTCCTGCCTTACAAAATGAATCTTTTTAATTCGCGAACGTCCTTCTCAACGGGGCTCACGGCCTCAGAAATGTGCGTACCACTGTTAAACAGACTCGTTTTACAAGTCAGGAGGGGCATCAATGACCTTATGTCATCGGTTACAATAGAAAAGTCTAAGTATAAACGTGGTTGAACACAGTAAAGTCACGGTCATATACTCGTATAATGTCACGATCATATTTGGCCATAATTGGGAAAAGATATTGTAGATATTGGTTTATTGGTGACGTATTGTTGGCATTCCAAATATTTGAACAAAGTGCTTACTGTGACCAAAATTGTATTTATTATATAAACACCTTGCAATGGCCTAACCATCAAATCTGCCGCATGGACGCGAGAAATTCGAGTGGTCGTAAAAGGGCGTCATATTGGCAAGTCGAAGGGTCGAATTGTGTCCTAATAGAATTGCTGTCTTCCTGACACGATATCTTATTATTACGGTTAATCCATCAAAAGTTGGTCGTATAATAAATTAGATAAGTTGCTAATGAAAACGCCTCAGCGGATTTACTCATAGTAACTACGCATGTAACACATTGTGAACTCTCTTATTTGTAGATGATTATCTTCTATCAGTTTGTGTATAATGGGTATACGCACAAAGATTATTTCGCCAATTATAAATATTTATTATGAATGTACTGAGAACCCATCACATAATGAATCATAATGCTCGTGCAAATATCAGAATGCTTTGGGAGCTCAAAGTATGAGATAAATTACAAATTAAATACTCCAGCCATGAGCGCCGCACATTAATAAATTTCATTTTCCTGCTGTGAACAGTATCTCGCTACAATCGTTCCTTTGTGCCTCATATTATCTCAGATAATAACTTTCACTGGGCGATAGAGGGTCACATTTTCAAAGTTGATACATGAATATGCATAGTTTTCAAATGTTCAAGTTTACATTCCAAACATGTTATCAGTGCTTTAAAAATATCATTTCTTTTCTCTTACATTCTACATAACATTTCATATCAACAAACTTGTTTTTCAAATCAGTGTTCTGTTTTTCAAGACTATAAACTCCTTTTCAAGTCGGCACAACGTATGAAAATGTTCCAGTTCCAAAGTAATTAAAATAAGACTCGCTTTGGAAGTGCGTGGATCAAAAAATACATTATTTTTCATCAAATAACTATAATTCCTATATTTACGATTTTTTTTAATAAACTAGTTATCTGCACTGTCATAAAAATATTTTGATAAGTTCAAAGTCCGATTTGGAGAGAAATATAATACGAATAGCTGTTTTTGAAAATAATCAAATTTTAAAATAGTTAAGCTGAGTCGTACTTCTAGAGCAGAATATCAGTTCATTTAAAGACAGTCAAAGAGCGAACATAATACATTTGTTGCATTGAATAGTGAATGGTTATGTCGATTGGTAATTCTATTTTTGGATTACTAGTCGTCGTACATCTAAGGTAGGATATAGGATTGGTCGTAGGATATAGCCCGGTAGATCATCTTGAAATAAACTACACTATGATTGACAGAAGTGGAAAATAATCACCCCACGTTTACGAGATAGGTTGTGTGCACTCTTGTGTTATTAGTTTCGTGGGCAGCCCTAACAATGCCATTGTTTTATTCTAATGTTCCCTGTGTTTTGTCGCAAAAAAAAACACAAATTCGCCAGTGTCCGCATTGCCGTTTGAAGTAAGAGGAAAAGGATTCTCTATGCGAATGATGGATTATGGCACGCGAAGACCACACTAATATCAATTTACCAGTGCGTTAGCACGTTGAAGGGGATAGATACTAATCTTTGGAAACTGATATTTTTAAAGGGAGAAACGTATTCTATTGAATCGCATAATGTGCAAGTGTTGCAATCCTAAAATTAAAATATCAAGGGGAGGACAATAATAATACGTTTTGGTAAGTAAGTATAACATGTCCTCCATTACATGTTATTACAGAACTAACGTATTGCATAATAAATAACTGATTATTACTTAAGTTTCGGGAATGACTTATACCCTGGATATATTTTCAACGAATTTATTAAATTTAACATATTCTAAAATATGTGTACTGACCTAAAACCATTTTAGGAGGTGGCATGTTCATTTCAAGAGAACATATAATACATCATTATCACAAGCATCATGATCAGTATCATCATCCCCATCATCATAATTTAGTGTCTTTACTACAAAAGAGACTTTTAGCTCGACCGCCGCCATGACCTTTGCTCGAGGGTAAGCCAAGACGGCAACATTTCGATGCAGCGAACTCGGAGAAGATGGAAGTAGTGGAGTAGGGGAGGGCAGAGAAAGAAGGAAGCGTTTAAAAGAATACGGAGCAGGGAGCAGAACTCGAGCGAAAGGCAGAAGACACGAACGTGGAGGTGGCGGAGTAAGAGAACACAAAAGCGGAGGTGCTGAGGAAGAGCTTGGGACAGAGAAAGCAACTAAGGCCGAGAAGATCTCTGAGGAAGAGAAGGAAGTGAAAGAAGAGGTAGATGAAGAAGCGGAGGAACAGGAGGAGAGTAAGATACAGGAGGAACAGGAGGAGAAAGAGGCGGAGGAGGTGAATGTGTTGGAGGTGGTGCAGGAGAAGGAAAAGGAGGAGGAGGAGGAGATTGAGGCGAGGGAGAGGATTCGGAGGAAAAGAATGAGGCAAAGAAGGAAGGGGTGGAGGAAGCGGAGATATTCGCTCATCCGGAGGTTATCCCGTCGAAAACTTTCAGAATGCGTAAAGTGGCAGTCTACTCACCGAATTCCCTTAAACTACGAGACATCGGAATGGAGGGTGCCAGCCCGCGGTGAGCATTCCTGCCAAAATGGTACTTCATGTATAGCAGATGACTGTCTGCGTCAAAGATGTACGTCGTAAGTCGTTGTCAGGAGACTCGTTGGCGAGCTTTTCAAACCGGCTAAGTTATCTTAGTGCCAGTATTTCAGCAGGGACTTCGAACGGTAGGTCTTAAGATTTGAGGTTCGATAGTGGCGGATTTTTGAACATCTAGATAGTTATTTTGCGTACAGATGTTGGCTAGAAGAGACATTCCAGCGGAGTTTTCCGTGGTTTCTCCGTGAACACCAGGCGAATGACAGAACAGCGCCCTAACAAACGGGACACGGCCTGCTCGTGAACTTAAGTCGCCCGAACATTAGTGCGAGTGGACCCCTATTGGGCTCTTGGCTTCGTCGTGGCAGTGGACCGATACTCTGGGCAAAGAGGATGTGTTCCCGGCGAACGCGAGGAAAGCATTGTTTGGACTCCGGTACTAGCCTGGATGGCTGGTAGCTCTGAACTGGCAGGGCGGCCCAACCTAGACATTGAATGTGAAGGGTGCCTTAAGGGCAAACTGCGTTTCGGCGGGATCCGGATACCAGCCCGTCGTCGTACTTGTGTGGCGACAGGAGGTGTGCGTAAAGGCTTACACTTACGTGGCCACCCCGGGGACCCGAGTCGCCTGGTAGAACATCAGTAGCAGTGGAGTTGTAACCCACGCAGGTTTCAATGCTCGTGAACTTTCCTTTATCTTCCTTGTCCTGTCCTCTCCCATTACTCACGCACTCACACGTACTCACACGCACACACGCACGCACACACGCACGCACACACGCACACACGCACGCACACACGCACGCACACACGCACGCACACACGCACGCACACACATGCACACACATGCACACACATGCACACACTTGTGTGCACTATAATACCGCACATAACGGAAGCGTAGAGATTTTCCTAGTTGGAGCAGTGCCCTGCTGGAGGAAAATATTAGAAGGGTAAAGTCCACCGCATCCCGACGTATAAGTCACCACTGGATCTCGCCGTTCAGCTAGGGAAGAACGCCGCCTCGGCTCGGAATAAAAGATACACTGCACTTCCAACACTGACCACTTCTGCAGTTCAAGTACCCAGAAAAATATTTTAATGATGGAACTTTGAAGAACATAGACCCCTTTCACTAGAATTGGATGAGAGTAGTAGTAGGCTCTTTCTCTGAGTACAGCACATCGAATACAAATCATATTAAGAGAAAGCAATGCGGCGGTATTTACTTATCATAGCGTTGGAGGAAGAGAATAAATAAAATCAGAGAATTAATCTTACTCTTAAATGTGCAATTCTTAATTTATTTCTTGTTTAATTTTGTATAATTTTACATCAAACATTTTTTAACTATTACAACTTTACCGGCATTGCAAATATTACAATTATTACCATATGTTGTAATGTGTAACAAAATTAACGCGTATGTATATACTCGTTCAATTATAGTGCACACATTTTTTGAATGAACAGAAACGAAAACAATTACATTTTCAAGTCGATTGCAACTACTCACAAGCTAGATCTTGCGCCTAAAAAATAAGGAGGCAGATAATATTTTAACTCTAATAAAAAAGTAAACAAATAAGTAATTAATAGAGAAGATAGTAAACAGTATCTGCAAGTTTTTTTCTTATTTTACACATGTCTATCCGCGTCATAAAAAAACAATTAAAACGATAATATATTCAAATTAAACCAATCCCAGATGTTTAGCACCATACATTTTACCTTTTTCTCTCCGCAGTAATCATTTCGTTTACCTTCTTCGATAACAATAGCAATTGTTTGAGGTCCATAATAGCGTATGATCATCAATATAATATTAAAATATTTGTCGTTTTGATAATTTTTAAAACTCTGAAATATGATATACTATTAAAGATTCAGTGCCGAAAAAACAGCAAAAGAAACAGAAAAAGGGTGGGAAAGCAATTTCAAGAATTTTGTGAAGAAAAAAATATAAATGGGCAGCACTAACTAGAAATGAAGAAATTACACATATTTTACTCAATTAATATGCAAAAATTATATGGTAGTGATCATAAAGAATATGCTATCAAATCTACGTGGAACTTTAGAACCAAAATTATTCAGAAAAATACTTGATGAGTGCACAAGTGTGTTCTATCCACTTGAAACTGACGAATCCCGCTGTTAATACAACTTGTACGTCTTCTTCCACTTCAAATACTATACAATACGGAATACCAAGACATGGAAAACTCAACTTCCTTCAACTTTAATAATTGTTAATAAATATTCTTGAAAGTAACTTTGTTACACCGTTGTTGTTTTTTTTCGAAAGTTTTATTACCGTAAAATCGAAATATAGTTGAAATCATTTTGTGCACTAAACTGTTATTCATATTTTTATTTTACTTGATAGTAAGGTATTCCAGAAAGCCGTAATAACTCGGAGCTCAATAAATGTTTCAAATATTTCGGTATCAATTTTGAGTAATATTTCCCTTTTTCGCAATTCCTGTGATTTTAATTATCCATTCGGTTAATGTATTGTGTTAATTCGTGAAATAGTCACCTCTCAAAGTGCTGTAATAGCCAGTAAATGAAATCCTCGCTACAGGATTTGTGAATTTACCGGCTGTTACAGCACTTCGTGGTATTACGTATGATAAAATATTCCTTTTGATAAAATAATTATTTTTAGCAACCCGCACTACACGAGTGTATTGCGTATAACCTGCCGCGCGGAACAAAAACCAGAAATCCAGGGTCACAGTCTGCCAGTCTCTCCTCGTACAGAGAACAAATCTATGCTCTGTAGAAAGAAAATACAAACTCGTATTTTTATCCATTAAGATACTTTAATACATAAATTGAACTAGTTTGTGTTTCAATAACAATCTTCAATAATTTAATAATTAAAATAAGTTGTTTATTCAGAGGAGGGGCATTTTGAAATGGGCAATAAGGACCAGAAGATTGTAATATTTAACGTTATTTCAATATTTATATATTTCAAAATGACATTATTTGAATCATAAGTGGGGAAACGCATGAACACACAGTAGACGAAGTAAATAGTTCTCGTTGTGTCCTAGTAAGAGCAAAATGGCTGGGTCGGGGCCTTCATTTACTAAATACTTGACACTCTGCACATCGTCCGTCCGTTTGTCATAATAACAATCCTTACATTCTCAATCGTACGCTGCGTTTTTCATAAACTGACATTCTTCGATTCACCAGCTTCAACCTGAGGTCCTATTAATTTAAAAAGAATATTCAAATTATAAAAACTGTGAAAACAATTTTGGTGGTGTCACTCATTCAACTCGCAAAGCAAATAAGATAAAATGAATGTATTAAAATCGTTTTACCAAACATAATATTATTAACTGATACTTCATTACCAATATCTCGAGTTATTCTGTTGTTATTAAACACAATCATCTATTTGACACGAAATGGAAAGAATTATCTCTGCAGAGTATACCTGCATTGCCCTTCACTGCCTTACCCTGCCATCCAATGGGATTTCACCCTGCTCCCTTGTGTCCCTCTTCTCCTCCCCCCCCCCCGAGCTACACTTCATCATTCTATGTTTATTCCGAATATCATTCGGACAGCTACATAGAAGCGTTGCTGCATACTTCTAACAATCTTCCAATAACTGTTTCCCGCTGTTACTCCAACCCAATAATTGCGCTATGGGAATGAATTACATTGCATTAATACCGTATTTTAACGGTCTTCTAGAAATGTTTAATTTGTTTAGGTGTACTTCCACAGATTTTTTTAGTTATTCGCAAAAACAGAATGCACTCTTTAATTTTGTTTGAGCAGTAAAAAAGGGGGTTGAGAGATACTTTTATGAAATATTATGTAGATAGTATTATTTCTCTTATTTTGAAGGTCATGTAAACAAAATTGCAGTAAAGAATGCTATATTTACATAAAACATTCTGCTTTATATAGCAGAAAAGAATAACTAAAAATAACGTAAAACATTCAAGACGAAATACTCTGCTTTTCAGTGAAAATCCCATCGAAATTAGTTTAACCGTCCCTAAGATTATCCCCAAAAACAGATGCAGGTACAAAACATGTTTAAAAATTGAATAGGTTTTTTATATCGCTTATGAAATCATGGAAAAGGTCCTATTTTCACATCTGAGAGAGAGAGAGAGATACTTAAATTTTATTTAAATATATTGACAATAGAGGTTGCACCACTTATCAGTCGAACTAATTGACCCGAACCGGAGACGGGGACGCAATTCAAGACCGCACAGAAATTATGATCGTTTATTGGGCTGAGTAATTTCGTTTGGGTCCGGGGAAGGTTGCGCGGTCATCGCTGATCATAGCGAAAGAGAAGGCGATTTGGCGCGTGGTCGAAGCCACGTGACAGCGAGGAGGAAGTCGCTCTGGGCGGCCGGGAAGCGGAGCGGCGGGAAGCGGAGCGGCGGGAAGCGGAGCGGCGGGAAGCGGAGCGGCGGGAAGCGGAGCGCGGAAGCGGAAGCGGCGGAAGCGGAGCCGCGCGGAAGCGAAGTGCGCTCTTGACAGCCGCGAGCGCCGAAGTTGCTCCAGCAGGCGCTATCGCCGACAGCTCCACCAGAGGCGTGCGCTGGGGCGGGGCGGGAATGCGGGGGCCTGGCAGGCGCGGAGGAGGGAGGGGAGGGAGTGACGCGGACGGACGGCGCATGGACAAACGCTGCAACGCGCGGCCACCCGAAATAGCACGGGCAGCTCCGGGCCTCGCGACACGACCCGCCCGCCCCCGCCCTTGCCCGCGGCTTCGACCTCGTCTGCGCCCACGCCACCTCCGACTCTCGCCCCTCCTCCACCCTCGCCATTGCTACATCCTGCCATTGCACTTGATATCACTCCCCCGGCACTATCCTTATCCCAGTCCCACTCCCGTCCTCCCTCCCTCTTTCCACCCCACGCCACTCCTCCACTTCCTCCCACGCCTCCCGGCACTACTCCGTCTCTGCCCCTTCCGCAACCCTATGTGACTTCATTCCCATGCGATCCCTGACCTTGCCCATCAAGTATCTTTACCTCACTCTCACCTCCGGCCCCACCTTACGATCTTCCACGTCCTCCCCATCATTCCACAAACTATTACTTACGACAATGATCCACCACTGTACCAGACCCTCACTTCCACATCCCTCCAAGTTCCAGCCTTACATCCGCTCGGCTCCACCTCCGACCCTCTTCCACTCGCCCTCTCCCTGCCCCCGCTCCTACTCACGCCACTACTCTACCTTGCCCCCTGCTATCGCGACACCACACCCTACCTCACCTCCGGCTCCTCACTCGCAAAGAGCAAACCATCCATTAGAAAATAAATATTGACTTCTCTTCCACTCCAATAACACCTAGACTACCTTCCGACCTTATTCAAGAAATAAATCTATCGTTTTCTTTTCTGGTGGTTCTTTATTGCTTGGAAACTGACACGTTCCAGCGAGCGACTTAGCAGCTGACTATCGTCTTCCCGTTGTCCTTCATCACCTTTGAGTGCCAGGGCTTCCTCTTGGAACGAGCCGAGGACAAGGCCGGGGAGGCGGCAAAGACTGTGCACGACGCTTGGAAAAAGGCCTCAGCAATAATCAGAAAATGAATTACATCCAGGAAGGAAACCTCACTAAGAACAGTTTTGTTCCTGTCGTTGAATTTGTATGTTGGAAAATAAAATATGAAATCATAAATAACATCCCTACGGACATCAACAACTTTTGGAGGTCCACAACTTTCGCGCTAAGGAAAAAGTTTTCAAATTGTCAATATCCGCATATGTCTTAATATTTTTGCTGTAGTTCCTAATGTGCAAATAATATTTTCAAAGACAAATACCAGGATGTAAAACAAACGTCCGGTTTCTAGACGGGAGGATAAGAAGAGATGTGGATCTGCGATCAGTTTCCACGATCTTCTGTAAAAATCCATCTGTCGTTCAAGATTTACACGGATTTTTACCATATTCCACAATCCACTGCAATGAAACAACTTCAAGGTAAAATGTTTATGAATTTATTTGCGAGAAAGACAAAATGGTGGTTAACTTCAAACGTGGATGATTACATAGCAACATGAAAATAAGAATAATTTAGAATGTTAGCTTTTCGGGTAAATTTTGTTATAAAATTAAAATAATTTACAGGAGAATTTATTCTTTAGATCTAAGCAATTGGGGGCAAACATGTTAATGTATGATCACTTTCTGAATGAATAAATAGTTTTTTTTATTTCTAATTTTTGTAATTCCACCGAAAAGCTAAGGTTTTATATTGTATGTCTGAGCCTATGAATTTGTGAGTTCGTGTCTACAAATGTTGTAGCCTTATGTTCATTCACAAAGACATTCTACATGTTTTGATCGGGGTTTTAATCGTAATGTTTGGTTTTGAGGATCTTTATTTGGGGCGCGGGGGAGAGTTTGTCACACTGAAAATATTTAAAGGTACACCTTAAGTAATTGTTCTTAAAATAATGTTCAATAACCGGTTTTATTCAAGGTTTTATTCAATTCTATTTTGGGAATGGTTTCACAGTATTTAGGGAACCCTTATTAGTTCGAAATAAAATCAATTGCATTTATTAATTGTGCAATTAAAGTTATAATTCCATTCCCCTTGTATTATGTTTTTTATTTACTTGTATTTAATATACTCCATACGCAAATAAATAAATATAGTGTAAAAAGGGGATCCACCTGCCTTTTCTGGTGCTTCATACAGATAACTCCATTTGATCTTCGAACGGGGAATTTGATAGCGGTCAGCCGATGCTCAATCCGCCACTACCTCGTCAACCTTCGCTTCTCTTCCCTCACGCCTCCTTTCCTTCACTTACGTTTCGGGAATTGGATATAAAAGATAAAAATGAAATCGCTTTTTTGGCTGTTTTTGTCTCTCCTTCTCCCTCCTTCCCTCCCTCTCCCCCTCCTTCCCCCCTCTCCCCCTCCTTTCCGTTTCTCTCGCTCCCTCACCCGCTCTCACTCCCTCCCTTTTCGACCCCTCTCTTTCTTTCTCTCTTCCTCCTCCTGCGATGGCAGGGTCTGTTCTGGCTTCCGCGTAGTACAGACGTTCATTGATATTTTGTAAAATGGTCCTTACGGGAGTGGGAGATCATCCCACTTTCCTCACCTAAAGATGGGAAAAGAGGATTCACGCCCGGTCTGTAGCCCCTCGCTTACGATTCCCCTTCAGTTCCCCTTTGGAAATGATCAGAGCAAACCACGCAAAGCATTACAATTGTTGTGTACGATAATATGTCGACTGCCACGTCATGCCTAGTTGACGATCTACTTGCGGAATCGTGGGTACTTGTGCCTCGAACCTTCCGTCTTGCGTGCGTGAGTATCCGGGCGAGTCAACAATTATGACTGTCCCTTCAGTGTATTACGTGTTGTTCCTCGCGAAGTGGCGATGTTCTCCGTTAGAACGCAATATGGCGCATTTGGTAGAAGACCGAACAAACAAACAGATCGCGTTGAGAGGTCGAGTAGACTGGATAGAAAAGGTACTCAGGTCAATGAGATGTGGATTGAATGTAATTTATGTTTAAGTTTCCACAAGCAGCGGAATGTCCCTGTAATATTGAGTTGATGTATGAAATGTAAATTGTCAAGCCAGTTATAATAAATAAGTTGCACTTGGCGGGTATTCAACCGGACACAAAAGGGTAATTCACAAAATTGAGATGTTGAACTCTGTGGGGGATCACTTCTCGAGGCACACGGCGAAAGTTTCTTGCGGCGTAAACCACAGCTTTGTTTTAGCGTGCCAGCGAACGACATAGAATTGCTCTTTGCGTTTTAAAGAATTTCAGGGCAGTTAACAATAACATTGGCGAACATTTAATAATTGCAGTGGCACTTCCATACTTTCGACACCGAATTCAATGCTATATTATTATTATTATTATTATTATTATTATTATTATCATCAACTACATCGCCAACCTCCTAACATCCAAGAAAATGTGTAGCGAGTATTTGGAATTGTAACCAGCGTACTAATGTACTACGCTAGCAAATTCGAATCCAATACCAAATAAGCGTGATTGATCAATACTAATTTAAAAACAAAATGTGTTAATATTTTATTACCTTTGTAATTAATAATGTATGTAACAATAATTATTTATTGTCCTTTATTTTCATTTCCAGAAAACCTTTCAACTGTTCAAAAAAATCACAACATCGGAATTTGTTGATCGACCGAAAAATAAATATTCGTGTATCTCATTAAGAGTGGTCCTTTTTTGAAGTATTATCAAACGAATAAAAACAAAAATCAGACGCATCATTGAGCACTGATTATCTACTTTAATTGCTCATTTTTCCATTTCCTACATTCTCTGTCCCAGTTTGGGCATTTCACTTCTCAAATATCAAAAATGAATTTTTGAAACTTTTCGGGAATGTTCATTTGCGAATTCTTTTCTTAAATTATTTTTAAAATACTAGGTATATTGTTATCGGTATACCAACAGGACTTACCCCACTGATATCACACCTGAACAACGACTGAATCTTAGCCTCTGAGCGTCCCTAATCTTTGCGACGTTTTGCCCTTTTGCACGTTGGTTAGTGGTGGGAGAGGAACAGCTGCAGCATATGTAACGAGCGCGAAGTGGCACCAATTAAATTGTGACACTGACATTCGCGGACTCTTCCGAGCCAAGATCGGTCGCGTCAGCAGGTTAGTGGGTTAAGGGGCTGATATAAACTCACCTTTGAGATAATACGGAAAGTTGACTTAGGTAATAACAAAAAACCCTTATGAATCAGGGAAACTTCACGCACGTGTTTTCATTAGACGCACGTAACATGTTTTGGTTGTTGTTGTTGTTGCAGTAGTAGCTTCACAAAAGAATTTGAATCGATAACTCTTCAGAATGAACGAATCACACATCGATGTCAAAGAAACACCTCATTTCACAAATAGAGGCCTTGTGTCGCAAAGGCGAAAGCAAAATTATTCTCTCACTAAAAGTAGAGTTCTCATTCCTCTAAATTAATGTGGAATATATGGTATTCAATGCGAGTTGTCGGAAGGATTTGTCGGAAATTGTTTAGTTTCCCCTGCTCTCATTCCACCGTTTCTCCACGACGATTCACATCATTATCACAATCGCCTCCCCATTAGATCGTTGGTGACCTAACCTCAAACAAGTAAATACACGTCATTTCACCAAGGCCTGGAACGACGCTGAGAGCGGAATCTCCCGAGCGCTGGACGCGGAGGCGGTTCGCGAGGCCCTTGCGCGCGCGGCGCAACGCAGCGGAGGCGCCTTACCTGCAGGGAGGGAAGCGAGCAGAGCTACGGCTGCCTTGGCGAGCGGGCTGGTGCAGCGGGGCCGGGGCCAGGGCCGTGCCCGGCCTGCGGCGCGCGGGGCGTGGCGGGGCGAGGCGGTGCGGGGTG
>BOPP01000074.1:3748398-3766859 GCA_017312745.1 Gryllus bimaculatus
CGTGGCGGGACGGGGTCTTGCGAAGCGCCCGGGCGGTATGCGTGCAGGCGAGGCGCCCGGGGCGGCGGCGGGCGCCGACTTGCGCCGCGCGCGAGCCGGCGCGGACGCGCTGCCAGGCCGCCACCGCCGCCGCCACCACCACCGCCGCCGCACGCCCGCAGGAGAGGGGCGGGGCGGCAGGCATTCTCTCAGGCGCACAGTGGCCTTCACGCGCGCAACTCCTCTTTTTTTTTCTCATTCTTTTTGCTTCTTTCTTTCCCCTTGCCTTTCCTCTCCTTCTTTTTTTGGCTCTCCTCTAATTTTTCTTCTTCCCCAATTTTTTTTCTCTCTTTTACATATGTTTTTTTCTTTTGACATTTTTACTTTTCCTTTCGTTGTATGGTTCCTTCTCGTAGACGCTAATTTATTGAGAAGGTTAGGGCCGGTAAAAAATCGATTTAGACATTTTTAGAAAATCCCAAGTGATGTGGGTTTTTTTTCAATAATGTCGATGTCTCTTGTTTCGTCTGTGAAACAGCACAAGCAGGTAAACCGCACACAGCGCTTTTTTTGTCTAATGAAATATTTCCCATGTCTCGCTTGCATGGCAGACCCTGCAGGGGAATTTGTTTTCATATCTTCATACTATAACTATATTTCTAAATCTTCAAACAAACGTCACGGTTACATTTTAAAAAATTTTTCAATATCAGCTCAACCACATTTCTTTTCTCTTTAATTTTTCTTTATATTTTTCCTTTGATTCCTTCTTCTCTCTTTTACAATTTCAAATCAATAATTTGAATGAAATATAAATCCATTAAAGAATAGCGACTTTCAACGGTCATTGAATTCTGAAAAAAAATCCCCGATGTATAAAATCTCGGAATCCCCATGAGCTGCACACGGTTTCACTTATTTGAAACCGCCCAACCTGATGGCTCTGTTGCAATGCATGATGCTTTTCCTATTACATTTGATTCTGGTATTGTTTAATTTCATCATTGATTTGAATGATTTAAGAATTATAGGCGTCTTGAAATAATTTCAAATCGATTTCAATCATGATTATTAAATATTTTACGCCATGATGTTTCCCTTATTACCCTATTCTTAGTGAAAATATTGTCATTTCACATCATTATTTGTGTTAAAGTTGCATTATATTCTTGCCAATTAAAAATATAATAAAATAATACATTTATAAAAATGAACATCTGCCCTCTTGATTTAAAACAGCATGCTTAAAGTAGTTTTCATCATTTCGATAGAATTTTGAAGGTCAGATAAACACTTCTTTTAAAAATCGGTCTAAAAATTTTGTCCCTTATCTACATATTGCCTCAGAAACATTGACATCGTATTATTTTTATTTATTTCTATTTCATTTAGCGAACCGTTTCTTTACCCTTGTAACATCAATAATTATTTCTACTACAACCCCATTAGATTTCAATCCCTTCCTAAAAATGTAAACTGGGAGGTGTTAGGAAAAGTTTCTATTTGGGAATTTCCTATTCATCGATGATGACTCTTTTGCCCTCAGTTGGAAGAGGACGATCGAGCAGCAGCCATTTTGCGCCTAACTGCATCGAAGCATTAATGTAAGCGTAACAGTTTATACAAAAATCATCGTTGTTTGCAAATGGTTTTATCAAGCCTTTCATTTATGTCTCTTTTTTTATTTTAGAAAAAATCACAGTATTTACTGATTGACTTATGACCTTAATCCTCATTGTACATTCCAAACAACAGACAAAAGCATAATCATTCCAGAGAAAAAATTCCTGTTTAAATGTGATTATAAAAGGTAATAATACACTGCAAAGGTGAAAACCTTCAAATTATAATATTATTTATGTGCCACCTCTGTGTTTAAAATGCTACAAAATTCATTTAAACTAGTTACATATTGTTTGCCTATAAATTTACAATTATTATTGTTACTGAATATTAACTTTATTGAATTTCACTCTTCAAAATTAAATATATGATTGATATGGTTTATATGATTACTTAACCCCTTCTCTCCCCCAACCATCACGTCAATGGGGACGCTCCCTGTGCGCACGGTGGCATCTCGAACGCACACTTTTCCCTGCTTCCAGAGGGACTCCATTAGCCCCTCCATTGCTTGACTAGTTTGATAAGTAGGAGCTAGATTACAAATAGATGCGCGCGTTCCTCATAAACCTGTCACTTCGTTCTATTTTTCCAAAGATATAGGTATTAGAGGAACTGGATTCGGGTTCAGGCACGGGATACATTGGTATACTTGCGAAATTCCCCAAGGCACAGCATAACTGAAACAAATTATATGCCTTACCATTGCGGATAATGCGAACCCCCAGTCCATTAGTGAAAGCGGTACGTGGCGCAGAGCTCCACAGCACGTTGGACCACAGCAGCCGCATTGTGTGTGTCTTTCAAAACAATATAAAGCTGCTAGCGAGTACGGCTTCCGTTGTCATAAAGCTTGCAAAATCTAATTTCTCCCAAGAAATCTTGGACAACTCTTCGCTATTCACTGCGCTGCGGTTTTTTCCCTTTACGCGCGCTGTGAAGTCCTATCAACGTGATTGATTTACAGCCAGAGATTTCAAACAAAAACAGTTGGAACATCCCGTCGACCAAAGTATGAAATTTTAAATTGACCCGGAAATAATTCAGATGAAATACATAATTTTACGAGTACGCATTAATGAGATTTATCGCAAAAACGTGGATTACATAGACACCCCATTTCTCAAGTAGTTATTCGCATTATTATAACAGTGAGTGAAATAATAGACACCCTAACCCGTGGATACGATACATTGGTATGCAAAACACACAAGAGGTGGTGCTACAGGTGAAACTATTTGAACTCAAGTGTTCCACTCCAGCACAGAACACAAAGAGAAGTGTGACATCTCCACTCGATTGAAAGACCAATCCAAACAGTGAATAGGGCGTCATAACAAATTGGGGGAGAAGCAAACGCTGTTTCGAAGCGAGTCATCGGGAACTCACTGAGACACCTCTGGTTCACGGAAGGCGCGCCAAAAGTGCCTTCTTTCAACTCTTCCGAGGTGCAAAGCAACACCACTTCAGCATTTCCACTTTACAAAAGGTTGCGGGTTTATTCTATCTTTCTAACATTCGGCGCCATGGAAGAGAAATGAAGCCAATATAACGAGGCCAAGAAACAGAAGTTCGGTGGTGGTACGTTAAATCAATTTTTTAGCTGCTGCTGACTCCCGAAAGCCCGATTCTTGTGCCAACCCAGAGGAAATTCGCCAAAAATTAGCGATAAATTAATTGTAAATTATTTCATAAAAATAATGTAATTTATTATGCCTCCAAGCTTCTAGGCCCTACAATAAATACGAATGTTCCAGCAAGTAGCATCTTGGATTCTTACCATTGTCGGTTCGCGCACAAGTTGCTTTTTGGGCTCCTTCCTGATTTTACATCGATTTATCGAGTGTAAGTTTTGCTATGAGCAAGTCATGATGGGAAGGGCTTGCGTATGCTTTACTCCGCCCCGCAGCCGATTTTGGCTGCCGCCTGCGCAGTCCCACATACATCACGACCCACAGGCACGGGCGCTTCGTTTACAAAAAAAGCCAGGCCAGGGACGTCGCAAATTGCATGACAAAGCGAGTAGTGCCAGTGAAAAAAACATTTTGGGAAAGGAGGCATAAAGTGACAATTTTCCAGGTTGTTAAGCGCGGGCAAAACCCCCAAAAAACTTAACACCCGAAAAGTGTAGATGAAATAAAAAAGATTGCCCAAAAATATTTAAAAAATAAGTACTTCATATTTTTATGTTTCAATTGATTTCTGTCCACCCGTGATTGGATAGTTATTTCCTATCCATTCATTTGTTTCCGTTTATTTGAAATCCTCGGGGCGGGGTTCTTTCTTTCTTTCTTTCTTTCTTTCTTTCTTTCTTTCTTTCTTTCTTTCTTTCTTTCTTTCTCTTTATTTCTTTCTTTCTTTCTCTTTATTTCTTTCTTTCTTTCTTTCTTTCCCTTTGCCTTCCTCTTTCTTGTTTTGGTCTCTCTATTTTTTCTCTTCAATTTTTTTCTCTCTTTTACATATTGTTTTTTTCTTTGACTTTTTTACTTTTCCTTTCGTTTTTATTATTCCTTCTCGTATACGTAATTTATTGGAGAAGGTTAGGCGGTAAAAATCGATTTAGACATTTTTTAGAAAATCAGTATTGTGGGTTTTTTTTCAATAATGTCGATTGTCTCTTGTTCTGTCTGTGAACAGCACAAGCAGGTAAACCGCACACAGCGCTTTTTTTTTTGTCTAATGAATATTCCCTGTCTCGGCTTAGCTGGAGACCCTGAGAATTTGTTTCATATCTTCATACTATAACTATATTTCTAATCTTCAAACAAACGTCATGTTACATTTTAAAAATTTTTCAATATCAGCTCAACACATTTCTTTTCTCTTTAATTTTCTTTTATATTTTTCTTTGATTCCTCTTCTCTCTTTTACAATTTCAATTCAATAATTTGAATGAAATAATAATCATTAAAGAATAGCGACTTTCACGTCATTGAATTCTGAAAAAAATCGATGTTGAAAATCTCGAATCCGCCTGAGCTGCACACGGTTTCACTTATTTGAAACCGCCCAACCTTGATGGCTCTGTTGCAATGCATTGATGCTTTTTCTTATTACATTTGATTCATGTATTGTTTAATTTCATCATTGATTTGAATGAATTTAAGAATATAGGGTCTTGAAATAATTTCAAATCGATTTCAATCATGATTATTAAATATTTTACGCCCTATGATTTTCCCTTATACCCTATTCTTAGTGAAAATATTGTCATTTCACATGCATTATTGGTGTAAGTTTCATTATATTGCTTCAATTAAAAATATAATAAAATAATACATTTTAAAATGAACATCTGCCCTTCTTGATTTAATAACAGCTGCTTAAACTAGTTTCATTCATTTCGATAGAATTTTGAAGGTCAGATAACACTTCTTTTAAAAATCTTCTAAATTTTGTCCCTTATCTACATATTGCTCAGAAACATTGACAATCGTATTATTTTTATTTATTTCTATTTCATTTTAAGCGAACGTTTCTTTACGTTGTAATATCAATAATTATTTCTACTACAACCCCATTAATTTCAATCTTCCTAAAAATGTAAACTGGAGTTGTTAGAAAAGTTTCTATTTGAATTTCTATTTATCGATTGATGACTCGTTTGCCCTCAGTTGGGAAGAGGGACGATCGAGAGCAGCCATTTGCGCTTAAACTGGCATCGAAGTAAATGTAGCTAACATTTATACAAATCATCGTTTTTTGCAAATGTTTTATCAAGCCTTTCATTTATGTCTCTTTTTTATTTTAGAAAAAAATCAACATTATTTTACTGTTGACTTATGACCTTAAATCATCATTGACATCCAACAACAAGACAAAAGCATAATCATTCAGAGAAAAAAATCCTGTTAAATGTGGTTATAAAAGGTAATATTACACTGCAAGGTGAAAACCTTCAAATATAATTTATTTATGTGCCACTCTTGTTTAAAATGCTACAAAATCATTTAACTAGTTACATATTTGTTTGCTATAAATTTACAATTATTATTGGTTACTGAATATTAACTTATTGAATTTCACTCTTCAAAATTAAATATATGATTGATATGGTTTATATGATTACTTAACCCCTTCTCACCCCAACCATCACGTCAATGGGACGCGTGCGCACGTGTGCATCTCGAACGCACTTCCTGTTCCAGAGGGACTCATTAGCCCTCCAGTGCTTGGACTAGTTTGAAAGGTAGGGAGCTAGATTACAAATAGATGGCGCGTTCCTCATAACCTGTCACTTCGTTCTATTTTCCAAAGGTATGGTAATTAGAGGAATGGATTCGGGTTCAGGACGGATACATGGTATACTTGGAAATTCCCCAAGGCACAGCATAACTGAACAAATATATGCCTTACATGGGATTCCAACCCCCAGTCCTAGTGGAAAAGCGTACGTGGGCGCAGAGCTCCAAGCACGTGGACCACAGGCCGCATTGTGTGTGGTCTTTCAAAACAAAATATAAAGCTGCTAGCGAGTACGGTCCGTTGTCATAAAGTTTTCAAAATCTAATTTCTCCCAGGAATCTTGACAACTCTTCGCTATTCACTGCTGCGGTTTTTTTTCCCTTACGCGCCTGTGAAGTCCTATCAACGTGATGATTTACAGCCGAGAGATTCTCAAACAAAAACATTGGAATATCCGTCGACCAAAGTAATGAAATTTAAATTGACCCGGAATAATCAGATAAATACATAATTTTACGAGTACGCATTAATGAGATTATCGCAAAAAACGTGGATTACATAGACACCCCATTTCTCAATAGTTATGCATTATTATAACAGTGAGTGAATAATAACACCCTAAACCCGTGGATACGTACATGGTATGCAAGACACAAGAGGTGGTCTACAGGTGAAACTATTTGAACGTCAAGTGTTTCACTCCAGCACAGAACGCAAAGAGAAGTTGTGACATCTCCACTCGATTGAAAGACAATCCAAACAGTGAATAGGGGTCATAAAATATTTGGAGAGCAAACGCTGTTTCGAGCGAGTCATCGGACTCACTGGAGACACCTCTGGTTCACGGAAGGCGCGCCAAAGTGCCTTCTTTCAACTCTTCCGAGGCGCAGCAACACCACTTCAGCATTTCCACTTTACAAAGGTTGCGGTTTATCTATCTTTCCAACATTCGGAGCCATGGAAGAAATGAAGGCATATAAGAGGCCAAGAAACAGAAGTTCGGTGGTGGTACGTTAAATCAATTTTTTAGCTGCTGCTACTCCCGAAAGCGATTCTTGGTTGCCAACCCCAAGAGGAAATTCGCAAAAATTAGGATAAATTAATTTAAATGTATTTCATAAAATATGTATTTATTATCCATCCAAGCTTCTAGGCTACAATAATACGAATGTTCCAGCAAGTAGCATCTTGGATTGCTTACATTGTCGGTTCGCGCACAATTGCTTTGGCTCCTTCCTGATTTTAATCGATTTATCGAGTAACTTTTGTATGAGCAAGTCATGATGGAAGGGCTTGGGTATGCTACTCCGCCGCACCGATTTTGCTCCGCCTGCGCAGTCCCACATACATCACGACCACAGCACGGGCGCTTCGTTTCAAAAGCCAGGCCAGACGTGGCAATTGCATGACAAGCGAGTAGTGCCAGTGAAAAACATTTTGAAAGAGGCATAAAGTGACAATTTTCAGTGTTAAGCAACCAAAACTAACACGAAAAGGTGTAGATGAAATAAAAGATGCAATATTTAAAATAATACTTCATATATGTTTCAATGATTTCTGTCACCGTGATGATAGTTCCTATCATCATGTTCCGTATGAGGTTCCTTAGTATCTGGCTGCATTTAAAATACCCGCTAATTCTGTGACGCCAACTGGTGCACTTGGTAGAAGTGGGATACGATGTGCAAAATTACACTTACTATTATATCCTTGCATCATGGAACAAGTCATTTATACCCCTTTCTTACAGTCCGTCCTTTCCCAGTATCTGAACAAACTAGGTCGCTCTGTGGCATTTGAAAAATCCGTTTCAGCTGTACTTTGTATACTAATGATTTACAAACAACACTGCATTTTAAGACAGACTGTCAACTTAAAGAACTAATGTGTTTAGACATTATGGGAAAAACAAATGTAAGTTGTTCGTAACGATGAGAGTTATACTTTCACAATTTCGAAGTATTAAGTCGAAAAAAGTGCTAACATACAATTAAGAAGTAAATACTATTATCTGATTAGTATTATTATTTATTTCTGGTAAATAAGTGGTTTTGTGAAAATTAAGAATTGATAAGTCCCCTTTATTTCAGAGCATAAATTATTGTGACTTCCCTGACAATTAAAGTGTAGTTATGTTTTACATGTGAGATCCGTTTCCGTTATGCGAATATATACGACTCTTTTATATTTTAAGTTCATTTTTTTTATTTTAAATATTCTGAAAATGTTTATGTTTCTGAATTCTAATACTACATATCGTGAAATTTCTGCCCTAACCGGATACCTTCAATTACTGGAGAATTTGTTAAATCAACTCGTGCCACAAACTGGTCACAATACGCATCCATCTTCGCAGCATGTAAACAAAGAAAAGATACACAATTTCAAGGAAAGCGGGGGCGTCGACACAATACTGCAGCCCAATGCGAACTCGAAAGCAAACGCTAAGAGTATGCTGCGCACAAACAACGTTTGTTTTTTTTTTGCTCTTCCTCTGCGTCGATTAAGATCCGAAGAGCTTTCGCTCGCTAATGGGCCACGCCACGTGGTTGCTCCATCAGACAGCGAAACTAGCAAGATGAAAAACCACGACTGCGGATCGTCAGCCTCAACGCTCAGTTCGATTTGCGAAGTGATTCTTGAGTTTCTAAAGTAGCCTTTCAGCTCTTCTCGACAAAGAACATGAAGAAACGTTTTAGGATACAAAACAGTGAGGAAAAGACCATACTTTGCTCCCATTAATCGGGTTTAATTCATTTGATTCCGCAACTTAATTTCAGAGATAATGTCTCTGCGAAAAAGACTGCCAAATGGATGGAGTCTCGATACGAGTAAATATTAATCTGACAACAACTTCGATAAGTTGTCTAATATTTGCATCGCATTAAGACTAACTTGGCTCACGATAAAATGACAAATGTGCCCAATATTTCTAATTTTGCTTAAAAACAATATTTGGTACAACCTCTGACTATTCTAGTCCAATTGTTCAGATTAATATTTGGGAAAAGAATATGCATTCATGGGAGATTATTAACTCTAAATTATTTCTTTTGTAAAGCATGCACTTCTTTCGTCTCCTATTGTCATACAATAAATAATAAAGAACATAATGTTTTGCTCAAATGGTAGATCATTGACTACCGCCGAAAACAGCAACAATCAGCGATAGAAACACTGAGATTTCCCCTGACTCCCCTTCGTCCGAAAAAGAAAACAAAATTTTCCCAGAAGAGCCATTTCACCAAGTACTTGGTCTTTATGTTGAATACCAATTGCTGCCGAGACCTTTTCAAAGAAAATCAGCTTGCTTAGTCTGTTCGTCGAAATCCTTGATTCATGAGTCGAAAACACAACAGACATAGATAATTTAAAAAATTTTGGGCACAACGCCATACATTGTGAACGAAGTTGACTACGTGACTCTGACCTACACAGAGCGTCCTAACCACGTCCACCAACTTCATTATTCCACTTCTGTTGGCATAGGGCCGACTCCGCTAGAGATCTCTCCTGTAACCCATACTCAGGTGAGCCACCATGGGTTTAAAACAAAACTCTTTTACACGTGACATAATAATTGGAATCCTTGTCCCGTATAATTATTTTGTACAATATTACAGTAATTATTTGTCATCATTCTTACATTATAAGTAGGGAGTAATTATGCATGTGCTTTTCTTAGTACAGCGCATTGTAAATCTGGAAGAAACGGCCCATTCAAGGCCACTGGTTCGATTTCCTAACTCGGTTCCATGAATACCAAGTTGGACGAAATTGAACATCTCTCTTCGAAGGGGAGGACAGCAGAATCGATAAGAGAACTAATTTGACATCTAGAGTATGCAAGTGAAAGCGCCTATATTTTAGATCTAGTATACTTTCGTAATAGAAAAAATAATTGTGTGTAATTCTGTTAATCTTGTTTGTTATAAATCATTTAATTCCCTGTTCATTTTAAACTTATTTTAAGTATTTAATTATTTTCATTTGCTTAGTCTTATTTCTTAAAAATTACTAACATTTCAATTCTCAATAAATTAAATCTAACTTTTTGATAATCAAGATTCATTATTGTTTTCTAGCGTGGATGTGAAGAAGGCAGTAGCTTATACTTTATTGTATACCACGTAGTATACATGAGAAACTTATGTAAGGCGGCAACGTAATCGTTGTCGAGATTTTGACAGTAATACACATTTTGGGGAGCCTGATAGCGAAAAAGCGTTGTTTTCTAAAAACATTCGTCCGTTTGACTTTTTATTTGTCTGTCTATCCGTCTGTACGACCTAGCCGAGCGCCTAAGCATACATAGTATTATACCAAAAACAGATATACTTCAATCTATCTGGATGATGTAGCGAGCCCAAAGCGTACTAGCTTTAACATTTCTCGTTAAAATAGCTCGTTGGAGCACGTTTTAATACACCTGACTGAGTCTCCACTAGTGCTGTGAATTGGCGGATATAAGGCAATATCCTGACCAGAGCTACAACGGCGTCGCGAGAAATAGACAAGGAACAGAGAAAAACTGGCAGAAGTGACACCTCGTTCGTTTTAGTCGTATCTGAAGCTCTAGCATTCGAGTCTACATTTCCTTCAGATTTGCTCACAGAAAATATGTTTCTCAGTATTTACCGTTTGTCTTCTATGCTAAATTTTACATTGAAAGTGTATGATTGCAGTGTTTGAAAGAACCTAATTATTAAAAATAGATGACCTTATTTCAAAGTATTATGAATTCTTACGAAATCATATGAAAATTCACTTGAAATAGTTATTTACCTGAAAAATTATTTAAAATAGAACTTTCGTCGTCTGAGGCAAGCGATTTAGGTTCCGAGTCGTATGGATCAAGAAGAACATTCAAGGAAACATTTCGTGTGATGCATTCTGTAGCATGAAAAATATCTTAAACCTAAAAGAAATGTATTAATGCAATGGAGACTATGAATAGATTACTTACAAAGGAGTTGAGAATTGTCAATAGATTCAACAAAAGACCTACGACCGCCTGAAAAAGAGTTTAAAAAGAGGAAATTCGTTGAGAATAAATTTGAAATAGAAACGAAGAGGTTGGGACGTGTTTTGAATATTGAAAGAAAGTTCAAAGGTACAAACGGAATGGATGAGAAAAAGGAGACGAATATATTTCTAAGGTGATCTGAAGAAGGGCACGAATCGCTATTTATGATACGACTGGTAAAAGTGATATTTTATTTTGCGAATTGGAAATGCTGCGATAGGAATCCGATAGGCCGAAACTGACTGATTCATTTTATTTTAATTCAAGTATCCAATTTATGTAGTATCAAGTATACTGAAATGTAATGACGATGGTATAAATGAAATGGCATGAACCGGGACAAGTGGCTCAGGGCATCAACTGATATCACTGCAGTGCTTGTGTCCGGGAGGTCCTAAGTTCGAGTCCCGACAGAATTTTCAACTATAACTAGATTAGATTTATTCAGTCAAAAAACAGTAAAAACTGTATGAGTCGTAGGGGAGGGGTATATACTATCTGCGTACGTTTTCTTGAGTTCCCCTCCCGTCATTTTAACTATAAATAGTTGAATTGTGAGTAAAAGTTTAACATAAATAAATAAATTTTAAACATCGCCGGATTAGCAATATTAGCAACTACACAACTGGATCGATTTATTTTGCCGTCTAGAGGAGAATTCAAGCGGCCGGCTGCTCTAGTTTTCCGCGATTTCACGGCAATAAACGGGTCAGGGAATGCACGCGATCTTTCCTTTCCATTCCTTGGCTTATTCTACCCCTTACATACACACTTGCATGCACTACACTATCACATATGCCGGGAAGCCGGTCGGGAATTTAGAGCTTGTCCTGGCTGGGGCGGTGCCCACTGGCGTGCGATACCTGTTTGGGGAAAAAAATTAGCCGGCGGCAGGTCGGTGCCGGATCTCACCATCCAGTGAGGGAAGATCACAGCTACCTCCCAAGCAAAAAATATGCACTACACTTACGGGCCTAATGACCATGGTATTTGAAGCGCTTAATCACTAATCAATTAAACAAGAGCATTGATAGGAACGGCTGTGAGAAAACAAACGCGGGTGGGATTCCTGATAGTGCCAATGGTGACTATGAATATTAGCAGGCCCTATCGTCTGAGTAACACCCCCTTGAGTATAAACTAGTCAATGCAGTCAAATTTAGTCCAGACTCTTCTTAATGAATGTGGACAAAGGAGGCGAAATATTTCGGTCTCGTCTCGTCAGGAGAGTAAAATGATAAAATGAAATAATTTGAATTTGAACATGGCACGGCTGTAACGGTAGAGCTGAAGATTTACAGGCTGCATTTATAATCTCTGACGTTCTCTGTAGAGTAGAAATGTGAGCGGGCCTGATGAGAAATTGCCTTGATGTCTTCTTAATCTTCTCAAATCTGTCTAGCGTCTTATAAATAATTTGGAGTTGTGTAAATCCCTTGGAACCTCACTTCGCCTTCCCGCCTGTGAGAGCTCCACATCAGCTCCAACGCCCTTCCGCCTCGCGCGTTAAGTTAAAGAGATGCCTCGCTCAACGGTCCCACCGCAACTCGTCCCCCCGCACAAGCCTCGGCCGCCCCCACCCACCGCTCCCGGCGCGTCGCCGATGTCAGCGCCAAAGCCACCACTGCCAGGCGTCTGCATGTTAGAGCTTGGTTTGGAGCACTATAATGATTATGAGCGCAAAAAAGGGAAACAATTAGTGCCCTCTCATTGATATCTGTAAAGAGAGAATGTAGTAAATGACAATAATATGAAAAATTAAATTTTCTGTAAAACGACAAAAGTGCTCGCTGTTCTTTGAGTCTGGCGATCAGTTTGTTTTATGCGATAAATATGATTAGCAATGATCATGTCGTAATTTAGTTCGTACATTGTTTTATAGTTTCGTACAGGAACCTGAAGAATATATATTCTGGAACTGTGTGTTAGATCATCTGGTTAAAATACTAAGCGTTGGTGATCATGTAAATGTTGCCAAGCATTTAAGGAACAAAAATACTTCGATTCGAGCTATTAAATAGTAAATTTAAATCTACGTAGATTACGAAATGCAACACATTTCTGACCACACATGCAACGAATCGTGGTACTCGGAAGAGTGATCGGTTGACGGGTGTTGAAGGGCGCATCGAATGATATGGTCATTAGTAACGAAAGTGTAGTGAATGATTTTGTCACGGGAGTGGCTGTGTTCTTCCCCTGCTTGATGGTGAGTTCTGATGCCTACCTACACGTCGGCATGAGGAATTACCCCATCCAGGAGCAGAAAGACCACGTACGGACCATGGCCCGATTGTTAGGGCACTGCTCCGGCATTGAATTGAATTGAATATGCCTTATTTTACATTCGCCTCGCATTGATCGAAATAAATAGGGTAAACTACCGATCAGAACAGGCGGTCACTAAAATTCTTCTTCATACAGCGGCTAAATTCGATGTAACTAGACAGCGTCGAAAATCGTCACTGTCGGCCCTGGGACTCCCCGCTCAGAGGAACTGCAATGACATCAGTTGATGTCCTGAGCCACCTCAGCATGGTACTCGGAAGTTCTGAATGTTAAAAACAATAAAAAGTTTTAATATACTCCTCATTTTGTAAATTACAACACAAAACATAACTTGAGGAGTCTGATAACTGTAGATTATGGGCATAGATCGTACCGTTTTAGAGTTACTATGCAGAACAGTAACTGCCGTTGCAGCATAACGTAAATTGCGGACTGTTGATATCTTCACGGACAATCTACCGAATTCTAATTATTCATTTTAATCTGTTTGACGCTTCCCCATGAGGCTAATTCATTATCCAGCAGTAGTTCATTTATGCCGATGGCGATGCCGATGGCGATATAAATAGCATAAAACAATCATATCGATGACTTACAGAACACCTATTGTATGACTAGGGCTGCCACACCTCAGTTTTAAAAAAGAGGACACGTAGCCATTGCAGAGAAGAAACTTTATGCAGACAAAAAATGTGATAATACATATTATCCGAACTCTTGTAGGCTATAGCATTTAATCATAAGAATCAAGAAAAGCGGTCCTGAAAAGAGTCGGGGGAACAAAAGGACATCTGGCAGCTGAATGCATGAGCAGAATTCCTAATTCCCCCAGAAAACCATCTTGAAAATTTGTAAAAGTGTAGTAAATTAGAGCAACAAGTGATGCTTTCTGAAACAAAAACATGACCCCCCTGAATAAAATATTTGTTCACTAGCTATATGGAATGAGAGGTCTCCAAATATAATTTACCTAAAAAATCACCATGACTGAATATACAATTTTTGTGAACTAAGTCATCAACATTTCTTCTCGTATTCTGTTTAAAAATGATTATACAGCAGAGGCCAACATAAAAAGGGGGAAATTGGAAGTTCAAGAACCGAACGAGTAAAACGTAGCTCGTGGGTTCCGTAGGCGAGGGATGCGCCGGGTCCCGCGGCGCAGGGGGCCATCCAGCGGATCATTTTGGGGAGAGGGGGGCATCATACATTTTTGTTAAATAAACATGAGTTTGTGGGTAGTTTTTTTTTCGCTTTTAGGCGAACTCGGACCACGTGTGTATCCTGGTGCAAGTACCTTTCTGGGGGGAGGGGATCAGCATTTTAGCTGAATCCCTATTTTTTATCCCCTAAGGTTGTTAGCCCTGGGACGATGAGATGATAATGACAGCGAGGGATGAAAGGACGGCGCACACTTACAGACATACACAAATACACCCGTGCCCCAGGAGGGACACGAACCGCGGTCTTCTGGTCCGAGACCGCTATGGCACTACTGCCCCAACGATCTCGGCCATCTGACTGGCAAACATTTTTTTTTTTTTTATTGCGAAATTTTTTGTAGTGTATATATGATACTACCCAATATTACTTTTTAAATAATTACATAATTGTAACATAAATAAAAATTCAATTCATCAGTTTTGCCAAATAAAGGAAGATAACAAAACAAAAGTCTAGGGCTTTGCGGAGGGGGCCATGGCCCCCCCGGCCGCTGCGAGCCCTGGGCGCTGCGCCCTCGGCCGCTTCGAACGAGCCCCCGAGGCCCCCTTCCCGTCCTCTTCCCGTCGACAGCCCCAGGGCCAAACACGGCCACGCGCACGCCCTTAAACGCAACCTTCATAACGCTGAGACCATACCCGAGAAACGTTTGGGGGCGACTCTTGCACTAAATAATGCTCAAACTAATCACGCCTCTTTTTCTTGTATTCAATTTGTAATGATGCTACATATATAGAAACACATCAATTAAAGTTTTAACTTACCTATATTAACAAAATAACAAAAACAAACTTTCATAATTGTAAAAGAGATTTTGATGAGTTTGAAGAGATTTTCAAGAGAGAATGACTCGCAGCTACACAGCGATCTAAAATAAATAAATACAATTTTCATAAAATTACTGATAACATCAATAACTTTCTCTCTTGACTTACCTGACCTTGACTTTATCTGGTCTCTTGGAGGGGGAACATACAACAAGGACTTGTTATCACGCACGTACTAAAGCGGAGAATCTTTCCTGTGGGACGTGAAATGCTGGGAATTGCTTTGCATTGTTTAAAAGTAATTGAACACTTATTTCGAATCGAACGATAGTGGGCAAAACACTGCCGGAACTTTCGGCAAGTGGTTGGCACACGAGTACGGACTCGCTTCATGTTAGCATCAGTCAAACTTACCCCCGTGAAGCTTGCTCGCCTGAGTGCTATCTAGAGGAGTTGCGTCACTGCAATATTGTTTATTTGTACGAGTGACGAATGCGCCATAACATGCGGCGGTCGACGCAAACAGTTCGCCGTACTGCTGAGAATATGAGTTTGTTTTTCCGCGACTTTTTATTAGAAGATCACGGAACGCTATAATTTCATTTTTGATTCATTAATACAAAATAAGACCAGCATCAAATTTTTACGAGGAGAAACATTACATACGAGGAGAAAATTTAAAGAAAAAAAATATATTTTCAATATTTTAGTTCCAGTAAGACGCCGAAAACATTTTAAACTTTTGACATATTAGAAAAATCGAGGATTTTAACGAAAATGAGACCCACGTCAAGAGCTCGTTTTGCTATGTGAATACAAAGTTTAATAAAATATTTGGAGCCATTTATTTTAGAAGAGTTTGAAAATGTTGGAACTTCATGCACAATACCCTGAAGAATCAACATATCTGTTTGAAACTCGCAATGCCTCTAGTTCGTTCACATCGACTGGGGAATAGCAATGTTGGAGAAAATCAGCTAAACAGTTTAAGCACTATCGTTGACCAAAGACAGCAGACAGACGTATTTATTCAATAGATTTCTCGGTATTAAGGACCCACAAAACGGATTTTGACTGCGTCAGAAGACGTCATAGAGAAATAATTTTACTACATACATAAGAACATGTTTTATCCAATTTTTCGCTACCAGGACTCGGCAATAAGGGTTTTTTGTCGAATATTTGCCGTTTTCTGGCGCAAAAGTAGAATACTTTCTCTTCTTATGAAGACAAAATGAAAATCAGATCTTTAAAGAAGGTCTCAATGTTTTGAAAAAACCTGGAAGTTTTCGTATAATATTGACGTTAATGTAATTTATATTAGAACATTTTCAAAAAAAGGGGTTAATTTTTGTTGAACTGAAATTTAAGAAATTGCAAAAGTTTGAATAATATGAAAAAATTTGTGGTGTTGTATATTCATTTGTTTCCGTTATATCCCAGTACTTGTTATTTCTTTGTCGTTTGGTCAAGCAGGGTAACAGTAAAACCTCTTAATATTGCAGGTTCGCGAGATGTTATGATTTATCAAGTATTAATGAAGAAAAAATGCATGTACTATTAGTGGAGCAAAAAATAATCTATATTTTCTCCCTGAAAAGCGACTTGTGCTTTTTACTGCAAGAGTCTCGATTACTGCAAGATTCAATGTTGTTCTCTATTTTACAAATATCTCCTTCTTTACCATAATCACAGATACTCGTACATTGAAAAATAGTAATTAAACATTGTATTTTAAAATATTTTCAATTACTCCAACAAACATTCATATACTTATGTTTGATTTGCGAATGTCAACATTGTTCTCACTTCCGTAGAAACTACATCGAATTCAATGACTTGGAGAAAGAATCTCACTGTTTATATTTCCAACGCACAGTAGCAGAAGGGGTACAGGAACTGATCTGTCTCAACGTAAAAACATGCAGAAGTGTCTAGAGATTGAACGTTAGGGAGGTAAATAAAGGCGAGAATCGTAAAAGTCTCCGTTTACAGTAGTTTGCTAACACACTACTATAACAGACATTAATGGTCTTTTTGCCGCCTCAGAAGACCTCGTTGTTTTCGTCTGCTGTGTTGCTGCGAGGTTCTATGGAGACCCTGGCTCAGAGGCAGAACGAATGAGAACAGGTGGTGGCCCAGAGGCGAGGCTCTTCCAAATCCTCCAAACCTCTAGAAATTCCTCTCAAACGTTTGCTAACAGAATTTTGAGCACCGTCCTAAATTATTTGGAATGTTTTGAACTGCATTTACTTTTTCAATTAATTGTATTCAATAATAATTGTCTACTGTTGTTGTTTCGGTTGCTGTTGTTGCTAATTCTGCTCTTTGCCTGTTGACATTTTTGAAATTGTACCTCTAACATTTCCTTAGCATTCAAACTGCAGTAAAATGATTTTTCGCCTAAAATAACTCGCAATCAATTTCTATCTGTTATATTTCCAAAGAAATTGTTGCTAAAATAACACATAATGGATCCTGGAGAACAGATTGTTTATTAGATGTTTCACATTTTGATAGGCAAGCAATAATATCGTGTACCAGTCCTCTCGTAAGTTAAATGGACTCAATCAATTGAAAAGGAACCACAACTCATTCTAAACTAATTTTGAATATTAAAAAACTATTCAGAAATAAGAAAACATTTCAAAAGCTATTCAAAATGCTTAAAAATTTAAAACTTCGATAAATTAAAAACAAATTGTGTTGTATTAATATACAACATACTTTTCGGGTTCAAATGTATTTATTGTAAACGTAAAAAGGTCGTAAATAGATATCTACAGAAAGTACATGTAATATTTTATTTTTGTGCTTTCTGAGCCAAATGAACAATACTTTGTGTTGAGTAGCAACTGAGTAAGTTGTAGGATGAAGATTTTTTTCAAATGTTACGAATAGAGTTAGAAGATTCTATTTTCTGGAGAAAACAATTCGATAATTGAAAGATTCTATTTACATAAAGGAGAATTGTAATCAGAATTGATATTTAAATTAATCACAAACACAATATTGAATTGACGAGTTGGATTTCCGCCTTGTTTCTGAAGAATGGCTATAATTCGTGAATGGAATGTGAAACGGATATCTCAGAGGCCAAGTCATGAGATATTTTAGGCGAATCGATTTAGCCCGCTCTGCCTCAAGATCAATTGGCATATCGATCTTTATTTTTCCGACCGCCCGCGCCGCCCGGAAGCGATGTTTGCGCGCAGGAGCGGGCGCTAAGCAGCGTTTGCGCATGCGCTGACAGTGATTGGCGGTGGGCAGCCTCAACGAGCAGCCAGGCTCATCTGCCGGGCTGTTTGTTGCTTCCCGCGCCGCTGCGCACTGTCACGGCTCGCCCGCGCCCGCCCCGTCGCCCCCCGCCC
>BOPP01000074.1:3773856-3796437 GCA_017312745.1 Gryllus bimaculatus
CGGGGCGGCGCGGGGCGGCGCGGGGCGGCGCGGGGCGGCGCGGGGCGGCACGGGGTGGATCGGCGGAGACCATGGCGCAGTCGCCCGCGGGCGAAGGGCGAGGGCGCGCGAGGGGCCGTGCCAAAGGTCACACGCGAAGGTCAGAGGTCACCCGGTCCGAGTCCGCGCCTCGCGAGGAGCCAAGCCGGCTGAGAGGACGCAGATTAGATCACTCAGCCAGGGCCTTTGACAGAGACAAACTGCGAGTATTAATAGCGTCCAGCCCCAGATAGGACGTCGAATATGACTACTCTCACAGAAACGGAAACGAAGGGTAGTAAAATCCCACTACCAGAAAATAAGCCCTGCAATATCTTCAAATAAAATATAGTGTTTTTTACGGCGTGAGAATTCTTTGTCCACTTTAAACATCATTTCAAGGTATTCTTAAAACTGTTTGTACTAGTTTTGCTGTGTTCTCTCACGTGAATCCGTTCTTCGAGTTTATTCTGGATCAATCCTGGGTCAATTTTTGATGATGAATATATTTTGAATCATCTGTCGGTGTGTCTTCACGTCTGTCTAAGCTACTGTCGAAAATTGCAACATAATTTAGTAGTTCGTGCTAATTGTAAAAGGTATCACACAATGACATAACTGCGGCAAGCAATTATATACAGTAATAGCACTAATTGGTCATTCTTGAAAAAAAAGGAATTGGAATGTAAATGTAATTGTGAACATCAGTCTGACGTATGAGCATTCCTGTCTCACACTGATGTGACGTTCTTGTAAGATTATGTTAACGTGTTGAGATGGAAAACAATCCAAGTGTCTCACTGATGTGACATTCTTGTTAGTGTTAAGTTCAACGATCGTAAAACGATCCCTTTCCTCTGGTAGGATAGTAATAATTGATCGTGGAGGCGACTGTATTTCCAGTCCTTCACATGCACGTTTTATGAAGTGCAAGTACGGATGATTACTGCACCGGCCAAACCAAGCATTGAAGGTCTTTGTCCTGGAAAAATTGATGTCTCAAAACCTCGATGACGCCTGGTGTTACCGTCTTCGAAAATGAATGGGGATCGACTGAACCCGAAGCAGTAGCATGGAGAGAATCACATCGCTTACGAATCGCGGAGAGGGGCAGTTCTTTCATTGAGGAGAGTAGCCCTGTTCGTCTAGTGAGCATTATTATGCCTCATCATTCCATTTTACCGCCACTACAATAACGGTTCGTATCCATGAAGCTATGAGAACTTTAGTCCCCTTTCTCTCTAGACTAGTGTGCAACGTGAACCGTTCTGAAAAATGAATCGTGAGGTGTCGAAGAAAAGTTCAAGGTACCTTTGATCGAACGTCTAATAACAATTCGGACTTCACAGTCAGCGAACCCTTTCGTACGCAGTTGTAATCGAAGCACAAATTGCGGGTCGTGTGGCGTGGAAATCACTAGTATCTTCTTCTGGATACAGTTGCCCTTAAAATTCGTCGTCCTAACGTTCCTGAGAGCCAGTTGCTAGGTAAATGCCGAATAGTGAGAGATATGCTATTGACACTATCTAGACTCGGTGTATATTGACTTCGGACTTTGCCAGTGGTTTTAAACCTGTGCCACGACGTCGATGTAACACTTTGCAACACATTCAGCTCTCAGGAGGCGTCTGCCGTGTATGACCCACTTCCAATACCCCAATTACACCCCTCGTCGAAATGAGTCCTCGAGGCAAGTTTCATCAAACAGTACTTGCTTGTAACACGGAAAACACTTCTACATTAAAGTCGAGCAATAAATGAGCTCCGGTGCGCAGTTAACCTGTTCATTATATGACCCAGCACTAATCTCCGTGAAGCGAAGAAGTTTTTATTAACCGCATTGTGGCACACACAACATTTCTCGCTGTTCTCGGACTTGTGCATTCACATAACCGTTCTCCTACGATGAAAGTCTTTTGGAGACTAGCTCCTACCCACACTCTAGATTCCATCTAATATTCTAATAGAAGAATCTACAAACCATTTGTTGCTCCAGAAATTAAATTATTTCATATAAAATTATTTTGATGGAAAAAACAATTCCTACATAGTTTTCAAAACTTTCACAAAACTCTTATTTATCTTTAAGTTAATTATTGCAATGGATCATTGCGTGCTTTAAATTGTCATTAATGTCTCATTTTCATCAAAAACTTAATGAAAACATTTTTTATTGGATCTATCAGACAAATATTTTAGAAGAAATCTTGAGATTGAGTAGACGTTTTCTTTCGTAATAGTGTTCGTTATGATCTATTATGAAGAGAGAGTGTAAGTGTAAGAGAGATAATTGATTCATTGATTAATGTTTCCAGGCACGTGAACTATGATCAATTGACCCATTAGTTTTTATTATGTGTTCCTCTCCCGCTGGATGGTATCCGCCGCCACCCTACATGTCAGCTAAGGGGGGACTCTCCCTTCCTGAATCTTCCCCAGAGAGGCACCGCGCCAGCCGGGACAAGCTCAAAGCTTCCGACATGTGTGGTAGTGTAGTGAGTGTAACTAAGGAGTGAGGACAGGACAAGGAAGAGGAAGGAAATATCGCATGCGGACCGTGGCGCGTTTGTTATGGTACCGCTCCGGCATTCGTCTGATGTTTTTTGATAAGAGATACCACGGAAAACTACCTATCAGAGCAGCCGACCGCTAGAATTATCTTCCAGACGGCCTCTGAATTCGACCTCGCTATAAAGCTATGTCGAAAATGCGCCTTCGTCGTGACTTGACTACTGGGACATTCCGGTCCGAGCCGCTGCAGATACAGCAAAAAGCCAGCTCTGGGCTAAACTAAGCCGGTTGAAGAGTTATAAGTCAAAGTAAGAAAACTTTCGTAATGGATACGTTATAAAGACTTTTCAGTTGTACATAAATTCATAATAGGTAGTTTATAATATGTATATTCATAATAAGTAGTTTCTTTCTCTCGTCGCCTCGCTTCCTTCGTTCACTCGCCTTCCCACCCTTTTGCCTTCACTCACCCTCCTTCCCTCGCTCACGCTCTCTCCTCCTCTTTCCTGTGTTCGTCGTGGTAGAGACCCTCACTGAAAGGCAACTGAGTACAAATCGTGTGTCACGTTCCTCGCATAAGTATTTCCTCCAGCACCAGCATGAAAACTAGTACTATTCAAACTGGCAAAGGGGGTCAAAACAGAAAATTGGAGAGATGCCCTTTGCGAATGAAGATGAAGCGAGATCGCGGCGTCCATCCTTAGAGTGTAATAAGCAGATGAGAATCGGCGTCCATCGTTACAGCCAAACAAGCGCATGAGGAATGGTGTCCGTTCTTGAGCCTAACAAGCTTCGGGATAGCCTGCAAAAGCCGCCGAAGATCGGCGGCCATTTTATCTCCGAGCGTACCCGGTCGGCAGGTCATGATATTCCAATTTTATTCCAAGTATTAATTAGTCAGTGCACAAGAAAGCTGATCTTAGGCGTGCGAAGCCTAAAACAAAAGGGGTGGGAAGTACATTCATGGATGTCCTTTTCTATTCAGCTTTTCTACTTACTTAGGCCATTTTACTAGTAAATAAATGAAACAGAGAATAAAACGGTATCATTAATTATTCAATTAACAAATATACTTTATTTTGTTTTGAACCACTTACAGGTTGCCAGTTGACATGTCGCGTTCCCCAAATTGACAAGTTAAAAGAATGAGAAATCAAAGAATGAATATATTTATAGAACTAATAATACCATGAGGCACATTTCAAACTCTTCAGGGGGCAATAGCCAACTGCCCCCCCCTCCGTGCAAACCTACGAAAATGGCATATCTAAAAATGAATCAATGGGACCGGAAACACAAAATAATCAACGAATTACTCTGCTTATTTCATCCCCAAGCCAGCCGTTGACACGTAAATGCCGACCCCCCAATCTGCAAGGCTGCCTCTGAAAAACGTAATGATTCTGAAACGCGCGAGCAGCACGCGGCCCGAGGCATGCGAAGGGATCCGCGCAGCCGGCGGTTTGACGCCGGCGAATTTATCGATGCGCCAATTCCGCCTGGGCGGCGGCGCAGGGACATTTCGGGGGCGAGGCGGGGCGGGCGGGCGGGCGGGGGGGGCGGGGCGGGGCGGGGCGGGCGGGGCGGCGGGGGCGGGGGGGGCGAGCGGCGGCAGAAGGGAGCGGGCGGCGGGGGCGGGGCGGGGCGAGGCGGCAGAAGGAGCGGGCGGGCGGGGTTGGGGCGGGCGGAGCGGTGGAGTGGGGGGCACAGCGGGGAAGGGCAAGGAGCGGGGAGCGGCGCGAACGCGAGGTGGGGCGTGGGTGGAGCGCGGGCCGCGAGTGCCCTGTTGTCTTCCGCCGTTGCCAAGTTCCTCTCCGCTGGCGCCGGCTCAGCCCCCTATAAATTATGAAAACGCTTAATGTCCCTTCCTCCGCCTCTCGCTCTGTTAACGGAATAAAACAGCAGAGCGCGCAGCGACCTCCCCTGCGGCTGTCGGTGGCTCTCTCGAGGCTAGCGCCCTCCCCCCCCTCCCCCCTCTTACGCGCGGTCACACGAGAGGTGGAAGCGCGGGTGTCTTCAACACTTCCCCATCTCGAGATTGTTTTTAGAATAATATGTCTGTAAAAATCTATTTAATTGAATTTTGTGCTTCCGGCCACTCATGATCATTATGCTCTCTGCTATGATCATTAGACCCGTAAGTGTAGTACACGTATTGCGGGAAGTGGCGCTGTTCCTCCCCTGCTGGAAAGTGCGATCCGGCGCTGACCTAGTCGCCGCGCCGACCTCACGCGTTTCCCCTCTCCACGTACGTTCGCCAGTGGGGCGCCGCTCCGGCCGAGATGGGCTCTGAGCTTCCGACGTGTTTGCATTGCTTGTAAGTGGGTATATAGAAGTGTGTGTGTGTATATAGTACGATTTATTTAGTCGTGCAGTTGACGTAAATCAGTTGTTGCGGTTTCATGGAATCGGGAGCTTAAATGTCACTTCAGTGACGTCACTGTGGCGACGTTCAAGGTTCTGATTGGATGAAACCGTGAACATCTTAAGTCAAGTGCACGGTTGAATAAATCCTAGTGTAGAGAGATTATTCTAAGATATAGCGGCTCAGACAATTTCTGATTTGCTGGTAACAAAACTGTAGATTATGCTTATGCGATCGATTAGACAGTTTGCTCGTTGCCACTTGCAAATGTCTGCGACGCAACCTCGGCCTAATACGCGATTTACTTGTTTACCGAGCTCTCGAAGTGGCCGGTTCCTTCTTACAGTAATATCTCTATATGTGTAAGAGGAGAGGATATCGTAAAATGCAAGGAAGAAAAAGTAAAGATTGCGCACGGCTTGTAGCTCATTGGTTAGGGTACTGTTCCGACATTCGCCTGGTATGTATCAACGAAAACATGGAAAACATATTCAAAATCACTGATAGGAGCAGCCGACCCTTATAATTCTCAGTCAGTGGCTGAATTCGGCTTATCTTGCGAGAATCGGAAATTCGCCACCGTTGGACTCAAACCCTACACTGTCAGAAATGTCTGCATTATTTAATGTAAATTATGTTCAAGTAATTAGCATGAAGGCACATAAAATTAATATGCACATGTATATTACGATGCAAGAGTCAAAGTTTTTTGGCCATATCTGGAAGGCATTAATGAATGATCTTCATGGACTGGTAATTACGAATAGTTTATGACGTGAATGATGAGAGGTAGGGGAAACGACAGAACATCTACATTATATCTACAGTGATTTCAAATTATGCATTAAATTTATTGTCAAAATATATTAGGTGTTAGATGTTCTAGATTATTTTAGGTTTCGTGTACAATACACTAATCTACATTACATTTAATGACAAGTCTGACAGTGTATGTCCTTCGGATCACAGACACCTTTGCAACCTTTGTTCCCTGAGCAAACTCTGCCGGGCAGTTCATGACAGAGCAACCCTAACATCGAACTGCAATCAACGTTTCCAAATCACACATTAACATTTTTACATCAATTTTGATCAGCAAACAAATCACTGTATCCCCAATTTGAGGAATCATCAGGGAACAAAAGCCAATCAGTGTAAGTGGTAGCATTGAACATAACTAATTGAAATTTAAGGATAGAAAATATGCATTGCATATCACAAAGCTAATATCATATTACACTCCTGGCAATGATCATAAACATCTGTTAATAATAATCGTAATTATCTTTCTTATAAATACATTAAAATGTATATCCGAGATGTAGATATCCCCTGAAATGACTCGTATAGTTGTTTGGAAGCTGAGGATATTAATCTCTTATATAAAATTAGGAGGATATATAATCCCTTATGGTAAATTAGTTTTTTTGACATTTTGCCGTCGAAAAAATACAAACACTGAACATGTTACGAAAAAAATTCAAGAAAAGAGTTAACATTGTGATAAATCTTAAGTCGTTTGCTCAATGCATAGATGGGTTGCAGGTTAAAATGTCTAATATCAAATCTCCTCCAAATGGCCGACAAAAGTTTGCATATGAAAATGTTCAAACTTCATAAATGAGCTTTGCAGGAAATATCCAGTGTAAAATTGTTCAAATGATTATAATTCCAATATGTTTACTACAATAACGCCCTACGTAAAAAGGTCGAGTTCTTCCTGCTACGTTCTTCCTTCTGGCTGCAATAGAATTTTCTTATTATTTTATACTCTACGCATGTAGCACTTTATACTATTATACTTTTTTTACTCACTGTACCTTCCCAATATACTTTACATTGTCAGTTAGATATATCTTTTTTATTAAAGGAGGCCTAACATGTACGAGGTCTACTTATATTTCAGTTACAAAATTTTATATTTTTCTTCCGTTTTTATGTTGTACAAACCTCGGGATAATATTTAATTATTAATATTTAATACTTAATTATATTATTTCACGGTGTGTATGCATCTTGTCCTATTACGCATAAAACATTTTCGTTATTTTTATTTGACATTTTTGTTTGTAGGCGCCTGGATGTTTCCCAGAGTACATTCTGCAATAGAAATGTTTGCAGGCGGACTATATTGCCACAGGACATCCTCAAGTGGGCCCATTTAACGGGGAAGCGGTGGATGGGAAGGGCGTGTTTGGGCACGAATGTTCGTTTTCACGGCCGTGTAACAAAATTGCCCGAGTCATATCGGCAAACAACGCATAACGGGGGCTCCCCAACATTCTGCCTCCACGCACTAAATATGAACTCTCTTCAAACAACCTGCATCAGCGACTATACGTACGAGTGAACTATAGTGGATTACAAGCCACCAGACCGAGATAGTTAATGACTTTGTAGTTGACTATTATTATTATTATTATTATTATTCATTATTTATTATATATTATTTATTGTTATTACTATTAGTAACTAAGCACTTCTCCCACGCAGGGGGAGGACATTCATCTGCCACACGTGTTGTTATGGTTAGGGTCACTCGTACGGCTCCAATGAGCACCTAACGAGCAAGACCTTTATTTACTTTCAGGACCTACAACACTACATGATCAGTGACAGTTTTTCTCATTACGTGACAGGCGTCCAAAATAACTACTTTTTGTATTGTTGCCGGTACATGCTTTTTATTTTATTCTTGTAAATTATTATTATTTTTGTTATTATTATTATTATTATTATTACATCTGATGTTTATTACAATTGTTTATGTAATATTCAAATTGGTAGAGTCTTCATTTCCAGCATAAGTGCAGTTCATATGCTGTTGCATTGTGTGAATGTGAAAGGACTGCTTTTGGGAGCATTCGCGAAGCACAGTTCGGTTCCCCGCGGGGCTGCAGGGAGCGGAGGGCGCGAAGGGCAGGGCAGGGCACTCGGGCGCTCTGTGCCCTACGCTCTGGCGGTCGCTACACCATCCTCGCCGCCTATCGCGCGCCAAAGGGAGCGAATGATCGGACGCGAGGGCTGTGAGATTTCCACGCTCGCCCAATCGAGAATTAGCGACGTGAACAAAGAGTGAAAAGGATCAGTCATATTATGATCTTCATATGATGTGTAGTGTATTTTATGTATTGTATATTTTGTATTTTATGTATTGTATGTATTATGTATATTTTGTTATACATTTTATTATTATTATAATATATTTTATGTATTGTATGTTATGTATTTTAAGTATGAGCTTTGTATAAAGCTTATAGGGGTAATCAACCTTGGAAAGAAATAAATCGGCGGTTAAGTATTCCTTCATACATCAGTAGGGGGGATCACAGGCACAAAATAAATTTAAGACCGCAGAAGACGGATGTCGGGAAATTTTCTTTCTCAAATCGAACGATAACGGAATGGAATAGGCTGCCTGCAAAACCCTTTGAACCCTTTCCTCGTAGCGTTCAACAGTTTAGGAAATTAATTTAGGGTATTAATAAGAGGGACTTAACTGAGAATAGTAGGTTATAGAGCGAAGCGTAAGTAATAGATTGTGAAGTGAGGTATCGTGCTTTGTAGAACAGAGAAATAATAAAGGAAGTGATTAAATGGTCATAGTGAAGTGAAGTGAAGTGAAGTGTACTGAAGTGCAATGTGATCTTAATTGAACAAACATTCAGTGCGGAGTTAGATTATAGATGTTTCTTTTTCTAAGGTAAATTAATGTTTTATGAATTAGTTTTTATTTTATTATTATTTTTATTATTATTACTATTATTATTATCGTTGTTTTATCAGCTTTTTATTGTTTTTATAATTAGTATTGTACCATTACTATTATTATTATTATTATTATTATTATTATTATTATTATTATTATATAATTTCCATGTTAGCTGTATTATCTTATTTATGTAATTAGCGGCCACCGGGTTATTCCCATTTACAGTTCAAATGAGTTCATTTAATCTTGTCTTAAATACGCATTTGGAGGAAACTATATTGTGTAGCAGTTACTTTTTGATACTTATTCAGTTTTGTAATTGATTTACACACAAAATAAAGAACTTTTTACAATATTTTTATGAAACTTTCACACGAGTCCTTTATCCTCCCCTTTTCGTCATGCCAGAAAACAAATTCAAAGCGCAGACATGCTGGGTACATGCGTAAAAGTCTCAAAAGTGTTCGAAAATTGCAGTGGCTCCACATGAGAAGGCGGTAAATTTCATCCACAATATTATTTGGGTTTTTAAAGTATGGAATGGAGGAGTGGTGGAATGGCAAAATTCATCCTTTGGGGAGGAACCCACTCTGTATTAGACCTTGTGGTGTAGAAAAGTAATTTTTGACAATAATTTGCCTTCAGACAAGCAAATTAAACTTACTGAAGGAAATTTGCAAACATCATCAATTGTACGCTGTTACAAAATTAATAAAACTAAACAAGAGTAAAATACTTAAATTAAATGGTGCATATTTCACTCACGTTTGTACTTAATTAGTCGCGGCCGGTGATCTAAGAAACTGGAGGTTGCAGCTCAGTACACATATTCCTCTATACTCAGTACTTATACAGTAAACGGTGTAATAGAACCAAAAGCGTAACATGGTCTTTTTTCAATTATCTGGGGGTTGTGCAACCGTGCAACTTAAGCATGAACCGTCACAATTTAGACAACGCAGACAATTTGATGGTGCATACTCGCATGCATTTTTTAGAACTTGAGAGTACGATCGTACAAAAATGAGAAATTTTACTTACCACGAAATATTATGCTTATGAGAGATTGCTTTTTTTTCTAAATAGATCTAAAAAGCGTGATGTTACTGTACAAACCATTAATTTTCCTCAATAAGTCAGCGAATTGAATTCAATAACCATGATCAGAAATGAAATAACTAATGATTCGCAATTGAAGACTTTTTACATGATAGTATAAACTTTGTTGTATATCGCTAGTGAAATGATTGTTCCTTACACGATCTCGATTGTTTGTTGTTTTTATTCGCCTATCGGACTCGGCAAAAATCCTCAATCTTGATCGTGCAAAACACAGTCGTTCCACCCCCTATTTCATTGTCAACAAAGCAAGCTCCCTTAACCTCGGCCCCCGCCGCCCCCGCGCTCCCCCTGGCGTCGCCCTCGCTGCTTCTCCAGCTCGCGTAGACGCCACGAGGCCCCTCGCCCGCTGCGCCCTTTAGGGCGGTCGCCGAGAGCCCCAGCGCCAGGCCCCTCGCGGCGCCCAGATAAGGCGAATATAAGTTTCAAACAATTTCATTAATTCTAAACATCCTCAACTTTAAGGTTTATTGCCGTGGCTTCGTGCCAAGAACGCGGCAGCCGCCACCGCCATCGCCATGGCGGTCAACTCTTAGCGACGATTTGGGCGCAGACATGAAACGAGAAACCGGCTGAGATGCCTCCATCGATTGTGCTTACTGCAGTGCCTCTGACCCGGAGGACGTAGAGTTCGAGTTCCGAAGGGGCCCTTTTTTCGACACTAGTTAGATCGCTAGGTCGAATTCAGAAGCTGTTTGGAGGAGAATTCTAGCCACTGGCTGCTCTGATCAGTATTTTCCATGGTTTCCCCGATCAACACCAACCGAATGCCGGAGTATTACCCTATCAAACAGAACACGTACTGTGCGCGATCTTTCCCTCCTCTTCCTGGTCCTATCGTCACCTCTTACATTATCATGCATTATACTGTCACCCATGCCAGGAGACCGGTCGGCAGTTTAAATCTTGTGTCAGTTGGGTTGGTGCCCCGCTGATGGGAGATACCTGGTTGGGGAAACCCCGCAAGCTGTCGTGAAGGTCGGCGACAGATTCGCCATTCATCGAGGGGGAAAGAACTCCCGCCTCCCGCAATAAAACAGCCTTACACTTACGCGACTAATGACCTTAGCAGATGACGCGCCCGAAAACACTAATTCTCAATCAATCAAGTGAAAAGCCGTTGAGTTTCCCCCACCAATGGCTGGCGACGCGTCTTCATCGCTCGCCGCTTGGCGCTGAGTTAGTGGAAACTGAGGGGCGGCGAATGGAAAAATGTTTTTCGGCCTTCGTCCAGATCGTCCATCGCGGAGGTATCAAATAAATAGTCACTCAAACTCATCGCCCCCTTTCACTCACAGCTGCGCCAGTAATTAAGCGACCATTAACAAATCACACTCGTGCGGGCTGTCATTGTTCCCTTGTTACCCAATATATCATCCGAGCAGTTTCCGAACAGTTTCCATAAAACAATTAAAAAGTTGAACCCATTACATTTCCTCGTAATATCGTGCTTATATTTCGACCGAAGATTAACAGTATATACTGTTGCGGAATACGTAGTTTGTTTCAAAGGTAAAAAATGTGTCCTTACAAAACCCTATAAATATATTGCAGTGCCTTACTGAACAAAATAAGAAAGAAGCATAAAGAACGTAAAATGCGAATTGGATCAAAGTGGGTAATTGGTGGCAATGAAAGGCAAGGAAGAGGAAGGAAAAATCACGCGCGGTCCATAACCTGTTTTTTATGGTATTATTGCTCCAGCATTTGCCTGGTATTGATCGGAGAATACTACCAATCAGGAAATCACGGAAAATTACTGATCGGAGCAATAGTTCCCTTCTAGACAGCGACTGAACTCAACCTAGTTATCTACCCAGTGTCGCAAATCCTACCACCGTCGGGACTCGAATTAGACGCAATATGTAACGATAAACAATATTGAACAAGTAATATTTTACAGTATAGTAGTATTCACAGGACCGTGCATACAGAATTTTACTGTTTCAAGATTACAAAATCGCAAATATTGTTAATACAAGCTCAAAATATTACCAGTGTTGCAAATTTGTTTCAGGTCTTCCTTTAAATACTAGTGTATGTGCGTGTGGAGGAAAGACAAAAGTAGACATATCCAATGTATGAGCTAGTCTTAATGTTGTCAAAAAGAGAAAATAAATGTGAACCGTGGAACATCTTTTCCTGATTTCGGAATTATATTTCTGTCCATTGGATTGAGGTTCATTCATTCATAAAACAAGAGATAACTTTCGAGGCTAAAGGGCCTTAATTAAGCTGATTTTATTCGGCATCAGTATAATGAGGACAATATACATTTGATGTTAGCAGATACCCATATGGTAGCTGTAAATTAACTGATCGTTTTGTAAATACTGAAGGACAGTGAAACTGAGTATTTTATGTGGGATGAAGGAACAATTGGATGAGAATCAGAATAAATTGATTTATGTTTGATAATAACTTGTTTAATTCGACACTGTTCACAGACGCTAAGCCATACTGTAGCAGCCAGTGGATGGTCCAACATTGCGGATAGGAATACTCAATTTTTAGTGTGCTACTTATTTCGGGCCACACCTCGAAGATTGCAGATCATAACACGCTTGGTGGCCTTGAATTTATCACTTCTCCAGATTATTGTGACTACTTCCGTCTCCAGATTGTTATTGCAACGCAAGAAAATCTTGTGGAACTTTTTCGAACCGCCACTAACATTTTAACTACCACAAAGTATTTAGTCAATCACAGGCAAAATAGAGTCTCATATGCACATACTGTAATTATACATAGAGTACTTTCTGTTTTGCGAGGGCATTTCAGCACGTACTTCATCCTTTCGTGTAAAGTTTTCATTTTCATCCATTGACCTTGTGTTCAGTTCGCGAATTGCATTGCCGTGGGCTTCGTTGTCTCGCTTCGGCTAAGGATTTCGGCAGCCAGCCCCAGTTTCCAGGCACGTACTAACCTATCTGCCCACGATTTCTGCCAATCGCGCAATCGCCGCGCAATCGCGTTCGCAGAACGGAGATCTGCCAAATTCTCCCAAAGTTGTAACCGCCGGCTGTGACAGAGTCGATCAGCTGTGACAGAGTATTCCAGAACATTTCGAATACGCTCATTTGATTGGGCAATTAGTCTACACCTCTAATATTAAACCCACTTCGTTAACTTACAGTGCACAGTGTCCAAATCAGAAACTTGAGCTTCATGAATTCTTTATTGATAAAAAGATTCCAATTATTTTCAGAGAATCGCGATATAATTGAGAAACAGTCACATTAATTGAAATTAAAACGCATAAACTTGATTTATTTTCCACATTTTATCTTTAACTATGTTTCAGAAATCATTGCGTCTCCATCTTCAGATACATGATATGGTTTTATTAACTTATAATTCGCACTTTTGTCCAATATGGATATAAGGCCATAATGTTTCAATAGAATAAATTATAGGATTGATTCATTCAAAAATCCTCGTTATTATGAACCACAGTTCAGTATTCACTCTGTTAAAAGACTACACTTAATGAAAACACATGGTTCGGACTCCGCAGTTGGTTGTGGAGGGTAGGGTGTTCAAATAACTCGTTTATACAAAGAAGCCTCCATGACGAATGGTCGTTGCCGCACGTCACGTAAATTTCTTTTGTTCAATTTTTATTTATTTCAATTATGAAAGTTTTAAGTTCCGATTAATTCGATTTATTTAATTAAAGAAAAGTAAAAACATGAGATGTATGGGGGAGAAGTATGTACGCACGTTTTTTTGAGTTCCAGAATCCCTTCCTAAAATTAACTCTAAATAGTTGAAAGATGAATAAAAGTTTAAAAAATAAACAAAAAATAATAATACAAGTTTAAATAGCGGGAGATTAGCATCATTTGAAAAACTAGAAAGTTTTACTCCCGAGTTATAGAAAATTTATTTGCACTTGTAAACGAACTGTAGATTTTATACATTGCTAACAAAATAGTAACTTACCTCAGCGCTACTTCTTCCACTACAAGCAAAAGGAGAGCTCAACAAAGCATGTGCATACTGAAGATACATTTATGTCCTGTTTAAGGCGATTGTGACAGTTGCACAACTGTATAGGTATTGTGATAGTTGCCAAAGAATGTAAACTATAGTACCTAGTACATAAACTATAGTAGCTACCTCGTAACTAGTGTAACGAGTTACAAATTGTAAACTGTCTAAAAATCTGACAACTCGTCAAATATGTGCCGGGTGTAACATGGCGATCTCAGTGTTCGTGTTTGACCTAGGTTGCATCTCGCTCAGTTTGCGTACGCAAAACGTATTCCGGACTCCGGTGACTGATACCGACAACCTCCTTACAGGATACCATGCTGCGTGCTTACGAGTGCGCTCACTTCACGACCCTGCAAGCTACCGGCGTTTCTGCCCATATCTGTGCGTGCGAACAGTGCAAGCCCGAAGCGAACATTAGCGTCAAGACCTCATCTGCAAGACCACTTCTGTAAAGTGTTATGAGTGAGCTTTTCTTGCAGGAGCCATTATGCAACAATTGTGAATAAATCTTAAAGTATTATTTAACCTTAATCGCATAAGAATGTGTGTGTTTCGTATCAAGGATTCCGCAACCTAAGTTCCATTATAATCTGCCTTACTGAGTTATTTTTCGGTTTCAGGTAGTTGACGCTAATTTGCCTTTCCGTACAGTCAACTCTTCTATTATTCATCGCAGTACTCTAAACAGTGTTACTTGTTCTTATCGTCTATTAAGCAATGCTTCATACATCGCTTGCCTAATATTTGAAACAGGTCCAAAAGTAAGCGTGCCGTTACAAGTGGTAGGTAGTGACTGCCTAATCGTGGGAAGCGCTTGATTTCCAGGGCCGAGGGACATCTGGTCTCTAAGCGCGGACCATATGAGAATGTCTAAAACCAAGAGCGAAGGAGAGAGAATTTCGTGTTTCTGGACCGTCAACTATTTTGGCCATCAGTCCTGTGAGTGAAGTGGCAGTGATATGCAACGGGTGTCAGCTGGTGGGGCTATTCCTCCTCTGGTATCTCCCCGGCGGGGCACTACCCCAGTCGGGTCAAGATCTAAGCTCCCGGATAGTATTTCGGCAGTGTGATAGTGTATTGTATGTAAGTGTCAGTATGTGTGGGTAAGGGGAGAGGATTTTCTGAGACTCATTTTACATGGATTAGGATGGGAAAGCGCAGCCTATGGCCCCTGTGTTAGTGTTCTGTTCCAGCATTCGCCTGGTACTGAGCGAAGAAACAACGGAAAACTGCAGGTGATGTACCTTTGGTCGCCGGTGCAAAAGAAACACGTTACACGTTGAGAAAACAGTTATTTTGTAGGAAAATTGACTACTTGGAGCTGTTAATTTCGCGACTTCAGACAAATTGATTTACCCTTAGTCTAGAGAACTGTATCATAAATGGTGTACTAGTAAAAAATAATTAATTTCTAAGCATACGCCCTGATTTAACTAAATGATGACGATTTTGCGTCACTGTTTTTGCGCAAATATATCTGATCACACCAAGTACTTCCACATTTAATCATGTTTCCTTAAGCGCATAAATTTTAAACCAGGCTCTGACTGCCTCTAGGTTCCATTGGAAGAGTTCATCTACAACACTTATATCAGAACTAATTCCAACATTCATCCCGGGCAATAGCAAGTAGACCGAGTTTCGAGCTGTGCTGTGCAATTTCTTGGCCGTAGAAGGCAGCTTCCCGCGACCTGGATGTCGAGGCCATCGCCAACCTATCACAAAAGTAGGTCACCGATGAGCATAACTCTCTCAGACCTACGCGACCCCCAAATGAGCGGAAGAAGCCCATAACAACGTGCCTTTAAAGGCCGAACTGTGTTGGGCACGAAGCAAGTATGACTTTAGAATTGCTTCTGCTAACAGAACAATATCCAAATGAGCAAAACCAGTATTGGCAAGAGGCCCACCGTTACACCTCCTGGCACTCAAACCAAAATAAATTTATGAGTTGAAAAACGACCGATAAAATTCACAGCAAATGTTTCGTTGAAGAAAAGATTCTTCTGAGAATAAATCCAAAATATTTGGCACAATGTCTGTTGCAATAATAATAATCGCATGTGGATGCATACATTATTACAAACAGGTCGAATCATTCTGTTTTCCACCCCAGTATGCTCCCTCCCCCTTTTAAAAGGGCTTTACACTGATGTCGAAGTAGATCTGACGTAACGAATAAGACCGATGAAAAATGTCTCTAGAATGTTCTTAAGAATAAATAACTGCCTTAATGGGCATTTTATGTGACGTTTTAAAGTAAATGGAAGGGGGATGAAGTGTAATGTAACACACTTCATCCCCCTTCTATCCTTGTCCACGAAATGCAAACAAGTCAGCTATTGAGCGACGAATCAGATTCCCATTTTACAAGTCAAATATATTTCCTTCCCGCTTTTCAATAGTTGGTCTCCTTACTATGAATGCAGATGTTCTGGAGCATTGTGAATAAGGCGCAGTCAATAACATGGAATATCATATTCACGAGCCCATAGGGTCATGAATGTAAATATGTGATGCGCTATTGTCTTCGTTCACGCAACTTGAAGAGTTGTTTCTGTTTAAATTTCTCGTTAGGCGAGTTGTGTGATGTGTGTTTTTACGCGTTTTGTTTCTATGACACTTCTTTACCCCGTTAACAACACAAAATAAAGAATTTTGGCAAACAATAGTACATTATCGTACGGTGATGTAATGATGGGTATTAATACACGAGTGCAGTATTACGATACAAGCGAGGAACGAGCGAGTATCGTAAACTTCAGAGGAGTATTAATACCCATTACAGCGAGTTTCATACGGTACTTTTTCTACGATTTATGGTAACTTTTATTAGTTAAACCTTTACATTGAATCGTTTCGAGGCAGCCGACATGTAGGATTCTGCCAAGACCACCCAGCGGATAGCTACCCTACCAGGCGCAAGGGGCTTGGGTTTACCAGTCCGCCTGCGAGAGAGTACAGAAGTGGCAATAATTCTGAGGTCACCATTTTCGCTTTTTCTTTTATTTCTGGAGGTGCCTTCACAACCTCTCATTCACTAGACATTTTAAACTAAAGACTTGGCCGTTTTTAAGAGTAACCACACGGCAGAAACATAACACAAAATGACTTGCGTTCTGATCTTAACGCCAGTCAAATGTTCCCTCTACCACAGCGGTAGTCAAATAGAATCAAATTGAAATTACGATCCAATTTATTTAAAATAATATTTTACCTAAACATTACTAATAATAAAAAATAAACGCTGACTAATTATCTTACTATATTATTATATGAATATTAAATGCAATTTTAATGTACACAATCGAACGAAACATTTACCATAACGATTTTCAATGATTAATTGTCAATACTTGGTTTGTAAGCTATCTGTGATCGGTAAAGAGCCTGTATCATAATGAAATGTAATGTAATGAGTATCATTATGCAACGGAATGCAGCCATCAAATGACAGAATTATACAATGGGGGTAGAAAACAATTTTATGATAATCGTTTTACAAAGCAATACAAACAAATTGTGAATATCACATTCACGATCCTATAGGGTCATGAATGTGATATTATGTGTCTCATACAACATAAAAAAATTACTTCGGTTCTAATATTTTAATAATGATGCACAAAAATTGTCACCAAGATGATAATGAAATGTTGTTAATGGGCACAATGACATTTCAAAAATGTAAATGTATCATATTTCGCCAACCACATAGATCGTTCTTGCAGCAGATACACTGAAATACAGAATGTAAATTAAGTAATATTTAAACATAAATTTTAATCACAATATAATTTATATATCATTATTTAATATTAACTATTATGTTTTCAAATTCTTAGTAAAACATAGCTTAAAAACCAAGTGGTTCCTAATTCCCCAAACCAAAGAACCACACCTCTCCCATACGTTTTTATATGTGGCGGAAATTTTGTTTCAGGTTGAAATAAAAGACCACTACACACTAAAAAATCGCTTCTAATATGTAATACGCTGGGGAAATCTGAAGGTTTTTAGGTACAATTTGTAAGACGCCATGAAACAAACCCCCTTAAATGAGCTACTGCTGGAAAGGGAATCACCCCCAAAGGGGGAATCAAACACATTTTAACGATAAATGTAAAATTTTGTATATTGCCCTATGAAGAAAACAGCAGGCGTATTCTATCCTTAAAACTGGCTTTTCGGTCCCTAAAAAGCCTCCGATTTACATTTCTTACGTTGCAATATACAGAGTGGTGTATTTTTGGACCTCCTTGGGGACATTTCGGAACTTCTGAGCTCCCAATTTTGTAGCAACGATGATTAGATATGGCGAAATCTTGAAATATATGTCAAAATAATTGGACTATTTGTTTTTGAGAGAAATTTAAATGCACGGATCTAAGTATTTCTATTGTTTAATTCCGCTTAGCAGTATTAGTATCCAGCCACGTACAGAAGTTGCTAGGCGTATCTGGTGTACCAGGCTGTTCAAGGTGTAGCCGTCCGGAGATGGATTCCAAAATGCAATTATTTTCCCTTTTACAACAATGATTTACAAAATCATTGAATGTTCTCATAGGATCAATTAGTATATACATTTAGAATGTCTTCATTCATTTCTTATAAATATATTTTTTATTAATTACAAATTCTGTTTAGATAACATTTCCTTGTGTGAGGTACAAAAAGAAATAAAACTTTACTACTGCACATTATTACACCCTACTTTTGTCGTGACAACGTTTTCAAACTCACTCCTATATTCAAACAGTGGTACTTCAACAGCACATTTTTCCTGGCATTATTTTTAAATTATCTTAACTTTTGAAAAGAGAGTTCAGAGGAAATGAGGCCTCCGCCGTTCTTTGAAATGATCCTGCATCTATCCTTGGAAAACATTTGAAGAAAAAATTGGAGCGGAGAGAAAAAATGCTTGTTTCTTATATAAAATTTTCATTAACTTCAACCTGACATTAAGAGAAAAGTACTGGTTTTTTTAAACACCTTTTTAAAGAGCTGTATTTTTGGAATAGACTTTATGGCAAAAAATCTATCTTTCATTATGTAGTTTTGAAATATTTTTAAATAGCAATTTTCAAAAATGCAGTTTCCGTAAATTAGACTAGCACAGAGTTTTACTGTCCTTTGGTACATACGAAGAGAAAATTTAAAGAAAACAATGGGAGCTGTTTTTTTTGTTATAACTAAACAATGCACCAGAAGAAACCAATTACAAATGTTTATTGCGCACATTGATACGAGTTATAAATTTACAATTTTCACCTCGTGTCAATTCTAATGACGGTTCCATATTTAACCTAAAGATGTACCGGAGTCCAAGCACTGTCGCCGTCACCAGAAAATGGACGAAGTGTCAGTAGCTAAGATCACAAAATGCCCAACAGGGAAGTACCGTCGGGGGCACAGAACTGCTAATGCATAGTCTCCCGGCCCTCGTGGCTTCGCGTGTTCCGCAAGCGACGTCGCAGTAGTGGTTCGCCTCGGGCTCGCGTTCGGTGGCAGCCTTGCTGCACCCAACCACACGCGCTACCAGCTGCCAACTTTCAATGGCTCCACAACACTTTTGAGAATACGTAGTTCAAATATTACCGAAACTTTGCGAAACATTGCGCGAAATTTACTCAATATTTTTGAAAAATTGTAAATTGTCTTATTTCAAGCCCTGTCTTTAAAGAACTGATTTCATCAAGGAAAAAAACCTCTATCTTCAATAGCGTAATTGTAGAAAGCCGAAAAAATATTAACTGCTGCAATTTTCGAAAAGTTAGCGATTTTAACGAAAACGAGACCTTTGACATTCATTTACGAGTTCTTTACGCTAACGCTTCAAGAGAGCCTTGAATTCATTAAATGGATTGGGGAATATCAGTTCTGAAGAAAATCGGCTGAATGGTTTAGGCCAGAAAAAAACCTTTTCTTCCATCGACCCTTTTTAAAAGAAGGTTTGTTTAATCGACGCACATACGTTTTCTCTGTAATATACAGCATCCATAATCATGGTGTAAGTAATTACACAGGAATGCTTTAAGGATAAGAATTTCAAACCCCAATATTCTCGTAAATATCTGTTGTTGACTTTTCAATTACCATTTCTCCATTGCATATTGCGGAGAGTATTTTCTTGAGCGAAGGAGTATCGTTGTCAATGCGTAGTTATAACTTCAGTTTTCTAAACATTCTAATTCCTAAGAATGAATGAAGGTTACGAAAGAAGAGTAAATTTGTAATCTATTGTTTTGCTTTATATCAGATAACTGTTAATTAAGTTATTTTTTTAAATAAATGGGATCTAGATTTTTCTGATAGGGCGCCAGTTAACAGTTGTCCACTTCCCAATTGACTCTCAACAAAATTTCGTTGACCCCCAAATGGTCTATACTGACCCCGTGGGGAACCCCTGGTTTACGAACTAGTGTTGACTACAGAGACGGACGTAAGATACAGATTTTAGACTGAAATGAAATGCGTTATCCAGGAGTCACTATTAATTCGAGTAATTAAAATATCGGTGGTTGGTGAGAAATGCTGTGTGACTAATAAATTTTTAGGTGGAACTTAGGAAGATATTCATATTGTTCAGATCGGAAAAAATATTTGCATCACAGCATCACCCTGTTAAAATATAGGGAACAGAAGTATGTGAATTTCGAATTATATATACATATTACAATAGCAAATTTACTGCAAATGTAAATGTCAATGCTTAAATTTTGATTATTTTTTTAAATTACTTTGATCAACCTATTGATTTCTAATGGAGGTAGATATGATATACATGATATACTATAAAGCAAGGCGGCATTTCTCGGACAACTTGAATTGTGTGTCTCTGAAGAGAACAATTACTTCTGATGTACAGGATACGTGAATAAACGGTGGTTGCGGCTCAAATCAAATGCTTCACATTGCCTTCGGGACATGTAGACAACATACCCGGACCTCTCGTGTTCCGTGTCCCGTGCACTTCCTCCTAACCCCGACCCTTATCCCGCTTCCCGCACCAGGCGCTACAGCCCCATGCCCAGCCCACTCGCCCCTACCCCGCATCCCCATGCCCCAGGCAAGCGACACATAAACGCGTTTTGCTCCTGTGACCGTAATAAGCGTGATGCAACGTGCTTTCTTTGACAACCCCTAGGGTTTGACTTTCCAACGCTCGTCACGGATTTTCACTATTAACTTTACAGCTACCCGCTTACTAACACCATTGTATTCAGAATAGATCATAGACAAGGCCGTTGGAAAAATCTGCGTACGAAAAATGTTCGCTCCCGAATAGTAGAAACTTTTTGCATCGAAAACGCAGCAAACAGTTAGATAGAAAGTCATGTCGACATATAATCAAACCTCTCACTCCACTCTATCTATCGAACGAAGCTCACGAAAACGGCGCAGATAAATCAGAAAAAACAGTTGTCGACAACACTGGCACTCCATAACTCTTCAAATTATAACATGATATATACGTAGCCCCGATTAGACATTGCTGTTGTAGTTTGTAAACGAGGCAATATTCGACGGTTTGTACGAGTAAACTAAATGTTACTGAAAAGCTATCATTGCGGATATCGTTCCTAATTACTTTTCATAATAATCACCCTTCTGTATAAGAAAAATGATATTTAACAGAGTTACTTTCTTGGTATAACCATTATGATCACTATTCTAACTATTGTATGTACAACTCATTGTTGCGATTGCCATTAATGGACCACCAGCGTTAAGATTCGGTTTTCTTCGTCTGTTTCGTTGCTTAAAGTCGTATTATAACTATGCACGATTACAAAAAAAAAAATATACCTCTTTTTAACGGAAAACACTATTCCTTCAGACACCCATTCTTCTTGTGCATTACAAATTCTCACTGTCGCAATACAAACATACAATAATTATCGGTATGAGGTCGCGGTAGTACTAATTGATTTTTATGATTTCATTGCACAAATGAAATGTTCATAGGACACTTCCGTGTAATGTTACGTCAGCCGTAATCCCAATAACCTTGTGTGTCGTGTACCCCGTCTTCGTTAGAAATGACGTGCAACCTGCCGGGCGTGTCCGCCCAGTACTTAGAGCTCCATGAAACATTTAATCTGGAGCCGGTGGCAAGCTTTCCACAGGCGACGCCTGGCCGGGCCGGGACGCGCCCGCGCCGAGCTGGCTTGCTGCCGGCCGCGGTGTCCTCGCCGTCGCCGCCGCCGCCGCCCGCCGCCGCCGCCAGCCCAGTGGATGTGGCGCGCCCCGGCTACGCCGCACGCCCCGTTCTGCGCCTGACTGACCTTGCGCGGAATCAAGATTCGCGTTCTGCTTTCGCAACGCATCGCTCCGCATTACTTTATCATTTTCGTACTTATTGAAACACGTCTCCAACATTTCCGTCAAGCTGCTTCCGTTGGCAGCTGGGACTATGCGGGATGATTTTTCCTGGATGATGTTATGCGTTATGCTTGGTTGTTGTTATTTACTCCACAAGCTGGTGAATCCGAGGTCAAATCTAGAAATACATGCTAATTGTGATAATAGGAATGCGCATTAGATATGTCGTGACAGAAGAAGGCTATTTAATACACCTTCTTCTGCCATGACACAGGTTATCATATCTATAATATTTTCTCTGATCTGGAGCGAGTCTAAGCCATTATTGTTATGATCGCACGCAGTTAGACAGATCGGTGCCTGCCGTCCGCTTCGCCCTTTGCACATGGCGATTCTTACTCTTACGAAGTAGGCAGCAAGGGGCGCGGGCGGGAGGGCGGGCGATGGGGACCAATTGGTTGCGGTGAAACGGGGTCGGCAGGGCACGGTGCACGGGGACTGTGGAGGTCGCGACGCTGTGGCAACGGGGCGC
>BOPP01000074.1:3796488-3846770 GCA_017312745.1 Gryllus bimaculatus
GGCCCCGCCGCCGCCGACGCCAGCGCGCCCCGCGGACGCCCCCGGCGACTCCCAATCGAAGACGCGAGGTCACGTGGGGGCGGCGGGCAACCATCAATGGACGACCCCGCCCCCGCCCCGCGACAACACGCCCTCAACGGCGCCTACTCCCTGGGCGGGCTGCTTGCGCACCCGAGCACTTAGCCGACGACTTGACCGCTCATTAACGTTTCGCGAGCACGCGGCCGTTGGTACTAACGCCTTAGCAGGTTGCGTAAGGGAATGAAGGAGTCAGGGAGGGAGTAGTTCGTGTTTCCAGGTGCGTCAACTACTTCCGTCATTAGTCCCGTGAATGTAGTGCATGTTAAAACTAAAAACCCGTGTTATCCCCGCGTACGATTCGACGTCAACCTATACGACTACATTGAAGGATTTTCCTCTCCAGCTGTATCTCCTACAGGGGAAAGCGCCCGAGCCAAGATAAACTCTAAGCGCCCGGCGTGTGTTATTGTATAATGAATGAATATATAAGTATATGTGTGTTTTTGTGTGTGTGTGTGTGTAAGAAAGGGGAACAAGGAATTATGAAGGGAGTATTGCGCGCTGTCTGTGGCCCGTTTGCTAAGGTTCTACTCCGGAAATCGTATCGATCGGAGATACCACGAAAAATTACTGATGAGAGCAGCCGACAGTTCGAGTTCTTCTACAAGGAGCGTCTGACTCCGACCAAGCTGTAAAGGTGAGCGTCGAAAATCCGTGACCGTCGAGACTCGAACCCTACAGACTCCCTGTCAGAAATGGCCCGTTGCAAAGCTTGTTGCCTAATAGGAGCAAACGGTTTATTGTCTGTTGCCTCACACTTTATAATGATGGTACCTATAATATACTGCGCTTGCCAAAGCTGGGAAATAGCGCCAGAAATTCTCACAAAATTATTGTACCTTCACAGCGCACTTTCGTGCCGCAGTAATTGTGATTGAAGATCTACAAGTAAACACAAACTGTCGCTCACAGAAGATAAATTTAAAAACTTTCCAGTTAAATTTTATAAAAATGTACAAGCATCAAATTATGACTTAATATAATAATTGTATTAGTACGTGCCCAATTCAGCGCTTATTAAGCACCTGTGATATTAGTATGCTGCAGTAGGTAACCCTGAAACATCAAACTGGGCAACCGTCCCACATGCTAGCAAGGGAAATGTAGCAATTAAAGCCATAAATGTGCTGATATGCGTATCTTTCCTGGCCAGTTTCTTTTCGTTAGAGACCAGCTTTATTCAGAAAGAATAAAGATAGAAAGAAGTGTTCCACGAATTGTTGTTTCACTCAGGCTGCAAAGGTAAACTCATGATGTTAAAATCTTAGAGATAGTTTAAAACGGTTGATTGACTAGTGTACAATACTTATTTTTTGAATCTAGTAAAATACCTGATGTCGAGTATTATACAACTGAATTAATTTTAATATATAGCTTAATATTTATTTATTTCGCAGTAGATTTCATTACTGCGAAATAAAATTGTGGATTTAAGGCATGAAAATTTACAAATGTAATTTTTTGGCCATTACTGCTGCTTTAGAAATTTCCATGTGACAGCACTGCATGCAATACCCTTACCAAGGTGCAATAGATCATATCGTCACAAGGGCGTGGTCGGAGTGGTACAATTATGTTGAGTAAAGAAGTAATGGTTCTGGAAATTACTAGAAATTTGAGGAATTGTTTTTATTCATTTCCTGCCAGTAAAAGTCGTACCATCCATATTCATTTAATTCGTTCTCGGGCGTATCATAATACTTAGGTAACTTCATGAGCCAAAAATTGATTTTGTGAATTAAAAATAACTTTTCGACATTGAATTCGAATTATTTTGCTGGAGGATATGATTTGACTGCAAAAATTGCGAAGTTGTCCCCCTTATAAATCTTTGTGACTGGAAATTCACTTTAATACTCCATTTTTTAAATAGTTTTAACTATTACATGGGAATATAAAGGAATAAAATGCAGTATTGCCACGTTTCTTAAGAGGAAGAAAAACAAAGAAGTCAAATGCATAAACGACTTCAAAGTAAATACACAAAAAATTGTGTACCATGCGACGACTTGCTATACAACAAGCGAGAAATATCTAACGTTTGCTATTGTCCGTTCATATGGGCCAGCCCACGGTGTAAGATTACAGTCCACCGCCGACTGAAATGGTTCAGGATCACTGTTACCACTGCGGTATCTCTGATCAGGAGGTCCTAGGTGTCGAGTCCCAGTGTAGGCAGATTTTCGACACTAACTAGATAACTAGGTCGCTAGATAGGTAAGTAGGGAGCGAGGTGGAGTTCAACCGCTGACTGGAGAAGTATTCTGTCTGAAGACACTGACAGGTGGTTGTCCATGTTTTCCGATCAAGACTAGGCGAATGCCAGAGCAGTACCTTAACAAACGAAACACGCCATCTTCCTTCATCCTTGTTCCCTTGCAGACACACTACATACGCTACACAACCACTCATACCGCAAGCGCAGTCGGGAGTTCATTGCTTGGCCCGGCTCAAGTGGCGATCCGTTGGCAGAGGTACTCGGAGGGGGGAAACCACACAAGCAGGCGTGTAGGTCGGTGCCCGAAGTCACATTGCAGCGGGAACATCGCTGACACCTTCCGAGATATCCGCGTAACAGGCAGAACAGTAACTGGTCTAATGGTAATAGAACCCAGAAACATGACTCGCCCAAAAACATTATCCTCCCAAAAGCATGAATCGGTGAATCAGTGCACCGCGCACCAGCAGGTTCGGACGCGACCTGACCCCTGCAGGCGAGTGATATCGTCCACGATCCGTGTCACATTCATGTAGTTGCAAGAGGTGGCAGTAGGTAGCACTTCAAGACTGGAGTAGATCCTTCGTTGAGCTGTAGAGTATCATTAAAATAGAGGAAGAGAGGAGAATAACTGAGTTCCTTCTCACAGCGATTTTGATCGTTTTCGCGTTGCTTAAAAGCGTGCGTTGTTTATAACTCGAAGTCAATTTCCCCATCACTTTTAGCAAAAAATGTTACCTCAAATACGAAGAAAATAATTTCTTTGGTAAGAACATTCACAATAAAAATATGTGAGGAGGACTTTTATTTAGATTTAGATTTATTTATTTATTTATTTATTTATTTATTTTGTTATTGTATTTTAATTTATTTATTTATTTATTTTATTTATTTATTTATTTATTTATTTATTATTTATTTTATTTATTATTTATTTTATTTATTTATTTATTTATTTATTTATTTATTTATTTATTTATTTATTTATTTATTTTATTTAATTTATTTATTTATTTATTATTTATTTATTTTGATTTATTATTCATCTTATTCATTTTATTCATTTATTCATTTATTTATTTATTCATTTATTTAATGTTATTCATTCATTTATTTATTTATTTATTTATTTATTTTTTATTTATTCAATTTAATTATATTTATTTATTTATTTCAATTTATTCTATTTATTTAATTCATCTTATTCATTATTATTTATTTATTTATTTATTTAGAGTTTCTCTTTACAGAGAAACTGCCTCTAATGGAATACCTACTAGTACATCAGTACACCCCTATCCCTTTTGCAGCAGCGCACGTTTGTCCCTTCAACCATCGTCCAATGTCGGCTTTTTTCACGTATCGCTTGTTGATGAATTCCTCCTAAAACATGCTATTAAATTAATCGCGTGTTTTGATAGTTATAATCTGTGGTGGATCCACAAATAATATTTTTACACTTATAGTTTTGTTATTGAGCACTGAAAACAGATATCAAAAACGTAGCCAACGTAAATATATTTGCACTTATCTGACCTGAAATCAAAAGAGATAACTAAAGGAATACTTTCTTTCGAGTGGCACTCTCCCAAATTTCCTCTTTTCGTCAACAATTAAAGTGATTTTCAAGAGTATTTGAAAATTGCTTTGTGAAATCGATTTTTATATCATGAGATGAGACTTCCTGCTCTATGTTGCTCCATTATCATCTAATAACGATGTACGATAAATACAATGAGAAAAAATCTCTCACATTTACTTCTCTCTTTGTATTTTGGGGAATGAACGAAATATCTGTGGAAAACGTAGCTGGCGCAGAACTAGGAAGTTAAATCACTTGCCGATTTGAGCAATTATTCTAAATAGAATCATCAGTTTATGTCTTTCCTCTACCAGCTGATAATTAATTGAACTAATGTCAATTAAGTCTAAAAAATCAGTGCATTAGTAACAAGAGAACAGAACAGAACCTAGGGTGTATTTATATGGACCGCCTGCCTCTAATGAGACCCTTCGTCCATATTTCGTTTGTCGGGTTGGCGTCTGGTGCGTTGCGACCCCTCTCCCCCGTACAGGGACGGGGATTGGGAGTTGGGTAGTGAAATGACGGGTAGTTTTGTTGGGAGGCTTGGGGGTGGGGGAAAGGGAGAGGAATGGATGTACGAGGCGAATGGGATGGGATATAGGAGGGATAAGGAATGTTATTTAATGTTCGCCTTGGGTTCAAAGTGAGTCATTAGTGAGTCGGTTGTTTAAATCGTCTTTGTCGTTTCGTCTTGTTTCCACCCTCTAGCCTACGTTATGGGAGAGGGGAGGGAGAAGGAGGGAGTTGCAGGATGTCGAGGGGGTGATTTTCCTAGTGAGCCGGGGGGGGTAATTCTTAGGATATGGTGGTGGGGTAGAATAAAGTTTCTAAACTGAGGATTGGTGATGAACTTTTGTAGGGTTTGTACGGAGGAGTTTTAAAGGTGGGTGAGGATGTGGGGCATTATGTATTGTTGTCATAGGTTATTAAAGCGGGTTAACGGAGGGAGACGGAAGATCAGTCGATTACTCGGTTTTCAATGACGGTTAGTCTCCTGTAGTTTATAATGGATGTGATGAACTAGGTGGGATGGGCGTAAGAAAGGGTTGGGAGGATTTAGGTATTGTAGGTTTGGGTTTTTCTTTTGGATGGGGATGGATTAGTCAGGATAGGGTAAAGGGCGTTTGTGATCCGGTTGGTTTTTATTGTGGTGTTGAGAACAAAGAAGACTGCGGGAAAGGGTAATGACACGGTATTGGACATGGGGTTGCCAGGGTATAGGCGTTTGATTTATGGTCAGAGGGGATGGGTTTGATAGATAGATTTTATAGAAAAATAGGGTGGCTTGGGATTTGGGAGGGTTGATGATGATGGAATTTTGGGAGGCCCAGAGGTGGAAGGAGTCGAGGGACTTTTGCAGGTTTCGTAAGGAGCGGGTGAGGTTGCGGAAGGAGGCAAGACGGGCAAGATCATCAGCGTTGGGTAATCGCTCTACTCCGCGAAATGAAGGGATGTCATTTATGTACAAGAAAAAGGAGTGGGGAGAGCACGGCGCCCTGTGGGACCCCGGCTTGGATGGGGCAGTTGGAGGAGTTTTTGCAGTAGTATTGAACGTAAAAGGCTCGGTGTGTGAGGTAGCTTTGGAGGAGAGAGAGTGGATATGGTCAGGGATGTGGGGGCGGAGTTTTGCTAGGAGGTTTGGGGGGGGGATATGGTGTCATAAGTCTGTGCAGGATCTGTAAGGATAGTGGGGATTTCTTTGCGGTCTTGGAGTGGGTTGGCTATAAGTAGGGTTAGGTTGAGTGTTTGAAGGGCCGCTGAGCGACCCTCGCGAAATCCGATTTGGGATTGATCAAGAATTGGGTTGATGGTAGGAGGCGGAGAAGGATTACTTTTTCAAGGATTTTGCTTAGGATGGGAAGGAGGCTTATGGGTCTGTAGTTAGTAGGATGCCGATGATCCTTGCCAGGTTTAGGAATCCTGGACACACGGGCTGTTTTCCAGAGGGAGTGGAAGTAAGACAGTTTGAAACAGGAGTTGGGGATGAGGGTAATGAGGTCTATAGTATTCTTTGGAAAGTTACCGAATTGGGTGGAAAGTATACCATCGGGCCCGGGGGCTTTTGATTGACTTGTCATTGTCAGTAGCTGTCTAATTTCCGTATCGTTTGTCGTCCAGGTAGTTTGCTAATTGAGGGGTAGGGTAGGGGTTCTCGAGGCATTGAGAAGTACATTTTGGGGAATGCGAATATTTGGGAGGCGGAAACGGTCGGTCAGGGTTTGGGCAATAGTGTCTGCATTTATTTGGGGGTCAAAGAATAGGGAGTTTTGGTTTGTGTAAAGGGGGAAATTCGGGTTGGGGTATCTGCCTTAATTACTTTGTGAATGTTATTGGGGCTGCTCTAGTCATTAAGTTAATCGTTGTATTTGTTCGTTTCGAAGTGAGACGAAGTGAGTGAACTTGTCTTTGAGTCTGTTTTAAAAGTTTTTTGTCCTTGTCTGTGTTTGTAGAATCGTCGTTGTATTTGTCTCTTCAATCTGATAGTTAATATTCGTCGGGGACGGTAGGGTGTAGATGCTGGGGGTGAGTGGTGGTTTGTTAGTAGATGCGAAGGATATGGTAGTTCAAGTGCTCAATGGAAGGTATTCTTCTGAGGTTGGCTGAGACATGTATCTTTTTGATCAAGGTATGTTTGTAAGATTCCCAGTGGTTGTTATGGATGGTTGGGGGTTTTAGGTAAATGTAGGTAGTTGTGGGTGAGGAGGTGAATATTGTTAGGAAGTGGGTGGAAAAGTCATAAAGGTCACATTTGGAATTGGGTGTGGTGATATGAAGTTGGGAGGACGAAGTCGAGGACATCGTGAGGGTTTCCGTTAACTGTGTGTGGGTTCAGGGGCATTTGATGTGGATTTGGGGAGTTCAGGAAGTCTTCAAGTCTCAATCCAGCTATGTCACTAATCGAGCAGCCCCATCCGGTGAATTTTGAGTGCAAGGATAAAGGGATGGGGTAGATTCATATCAGAACAAGGATATTCAAATCAGAAGTAGGAAACGAGAAATGGGGTCTCTTTTATGCTGAGATAATGATTATGGGAGTGGTGGAGATTCCAAGTAGGATGGCAGTACATTCCAGGGTTGTGAGTTGAGAAAATTAGAGGCAGAGGAGTAGGATTTATTTAGTTGTCTGAGGGGTGGGAAGGACTCTGGCGACATGTCGGGAGGGGGTGCCTAGGTAGGGGTTTTTGGTTGTTGTTGTTGTTGTTGTTGTTCTCTGGTTTCTTTGCCTTTGGTAAGGTACCAGCAGATAGGGTACTATGCTGGGTGGTTGCGGTTGCAGTTAAAGCAGGTGGGTGTAAAGGGAGTGGATTGGTCTAGGGATAAGGAAGGGCATTCTTCGGTGAAGTGGAATTTGGCACAAAGGGGGCAAGTCACTGGTCGTCGACAGTATATCCTTGTGTGGTGCAGTTTTTGGCAACGTTTGCATTGGGGGATTCGGTCAGAGTTTCTGTAATTTTCTATTCTAGTCCTGTAGTAGTCCATGTACATCAGTTTGTTTTTGGTCTCAATCATGTCCTTTTTTGTAGTTTCAATTACGTACAGTCCACGTGGGGTAAGGTGTGCATTAACGTCGCGTAGGTTCGTTTCAGTAACGTGGAAACATGGGGATTTTCAAGTCTTGGAGGTTTGTCCTAATTCTCTCAAGTCGTAGTTAAGGAGGAGTCGTTTTATGGCACATTTCTCGCTCATCTCTTCCGTCGCTCTATTGTATGAGAATGAGATATTCACAAAGTATAAGTCTTTGGGGTCTGTCATAGAGATTAGTTCTAGTCGGTCCCGAATTTTGTTGTAGGCGGTCATTGTAAGGGGTTGGATCAGAAATTGTGCCCTGTTGCATTTGGCAGTCATTGCGTTGTGGCTGTGTTTTAATAAGTCTAGTGTCAGGTCTGAGGGGTTGAGGAGGGAGTTGATGTCTATGCGAAATAGTCCTATTTTGCTTTTCGTCGGTGGGATTTTTAGTGGTTGGGAGGGTTCTTGATCAGTTGCGGCTGGGTTTTCTGGAGTTTTGTTATTGTCGTCTGAGGTGCCGGAGATACTAGCTTGGGAGTGAGGTTGTTGGAGTGGGTTGCAGCGATTGCTCAGGGGTAAGGATTGGGTTTGGGGTGGGGATCAGTCCTGGGTTTTAAAACTAAGGGTTTGGTGACCAGGTGGAAATCATCTTCGGTCATTAATCTCTTTGAGTTCCTGTCAGGAGAGAGGTCGTGAGGTCGTGCGGTTGAGGTACCAGTTGTAGTGTGAGATTGCGCTGCAGCGGTTATCTGCTGGATTACCGTCTTTGCTACTGGTTTGTTGATTGTGAGATGGCTAGAGTGTGGTTTAGTGTTATTCAGGGTGAATACGGATGCAAAGTAATTAGCTAGCTCTTCGACTTTCTGAGCAGGTGTGTACATGTTTCCTGTGGGGGTGTCTAATGGGGGGATGGGATTATTTTTTCTTATTATTTTGTTTGAGAATTGCCAAATGGATTTGTTGTTAGTTTTTAGAGTTTGGAAATTCTGATTGTTGAAGTTTTTGATTTATTTACGTAGTATATTTATTGGTATGTTAAGTTCAAGTTTCGCAATGATGTACATAGTTGTGATCATAGTCTGCGGGTTTTGTTCTTTATTTGCATTAGATTTACTATTTCTGGGGGAAGTTTATATTGCGTATCTTTGTTGGTATTCTTTGTTTATAATTCCGTCTCTTTAATTGTGGTGTATTATGGTGGTTAATTTGTTGTTTGGTTGCTCTATTTCTAGAGGTTTGGAGTGAATTTTAAATTTAGGTATTGTTGAACTAGTTAACGTTTGGAATTTTTCCAGTCAACTTTTAACGTATTTGGATTTGGTACACGGGTGTACGGTGGGGGTATTTGTTGTATGGTTATTAAGACCGGAATGTGATCCGTGTCTAGTTCGAATAATGAACTAGTGTGTAGTTTAATGTTAATGTTAGTTATTCCGATATCGAGAACATCGGGATTTCTTAAGCGATCATGTGGAGGGTGGATTAATTTGAGAGTAGTGCGATTTAGTATTTGAGCTAATACTTTCCCATTAGCGTTGGTGTTTGCACAACCTCAGTTGGTATTTTTGGCATTTACGTCCCTTAGAAGTATGATGTTATTTAGTTGAAATATTTTACTAATGTTATTGAGGTCTTGTTTATGATTTGGAGGATTGTATTCTGCAATTATAGTCCATATTTTATTTTCCATTTCTAATTTAATGGCAGCAGTTTCTATATTACCAGAACAAGGGAGAATTATTGAGTAATGTATATTTTTTATTAAAGGCTACTAGCTACTAGCACTCCTCCTTTGTTCAGGTTTCTGTCGGCTGTGTAAATTGAATAGTTTGGTTATACAATTTATTTTTTTCCTTTAAGTGACTTTCTGTGATGCAAATTATATCTACACCGTGTGAATTTAAGAAATGTATTAGTTCTGGTTTGTTTGTTGTTGTTTTGTTTTACGCAGTTAGCATTCCAATTGGCGCGAGTAAAACCTTTAAGGTGTTGTGTTGCCATTATTTCCGTTAATGTAGGCGGAAAATTAATTTTCAATTGAATTGATTATGGTGTGTGTATAAGAGTGTTTATGGCATTGGTTACATAATCAGTTTTCAAATACCATATTGGTTTGATTAGATATATCTTTGTGATAACCCATCACAGAGTAATCAAAGTGAAACCCCCAGTAAAATTTTACCAATCATAGTAGCAGACTTCATCAATATTAATGTATTCATCAAATAACTTAAATCTAAAGTCCCCTCAAACTTTATTGCAGATCAAAAAACAATAAAATAATAATCATAAGTGCATTCTCGCTGAAACTTAATCAGGTATCTAATTAACACCCGTGGAAGTTTTCATTCCTTCAAAGACCCACGAAATAAAAATATGTTCAAGAACGTCAATCAAACCATTACTGGCTAAGAAATATATCAAGACCTAAAACAGCGCTTTCCTTCGCTGATAAAAACCATCAGACTTCACAACTAAAACAGACCTATCCCAGTAGTTGCAGCTATTTGTAATCCTAGAGTAAATGCAGAAGCAAAGAAAAAACCCAAGGTCCCATAGAAATATTTATTAATATCACAGTTTACTACATAATGAAATGTTGAAAACTGGTGTGAGTATTATTATTTATGAGTAAAAAACAAAGACTTCCTAATCCTAGGAAACAAATTACTTTATGTAAATATTTCGCTACCGAGTATCTGCATAGACGGCCTATCAGACCCACACATATATAAATTTTTATCATGACTGGGCGATCTTGGGATAACCTTCGGGTCACAGTCGGATGAAATGTGACATTTGAAACTGTAAATTCAGGAGAATAATTAAACAAAAAGGTACCAGGAACGGTCCTCAGATTAGGAAGACATTAGGAGGATTTGATATGCGTGAATCTATTTTCGGTTGCTTGCTTATCAAGTTCACTTAGAGGTCCGTACCTATTTTTCACCGGCACATTAACTAAGAGAGTCAGATTTTGTGCTTTAATCACTGTAACTATCGTATTGCTACTGACGTTTTGGGGTTCACTCTCTATCACATCTATATAATTGTCACTTACCTTTTTCTGGTAGAACGGTTGGGGGTTGACTGAGTTGTATTGGTTCCTTGCCATCGGCGCCAAGGGTGTTATGTTGATTGATGTTCTCCAACATCACCTCCATTTCTTCTTCTGTGAATTGATTTGGGTTATCTAGAATACAACTTTCCATTGTAGCTGGCTGGTTCTCACTATTATTAGAAAACAAGCAAAGCAGCACCTACGACTTCACTTGTTGAAGGATCATAGCTGCATGCCATTCACTACACTAATTTGATCTGAATCGCATTTCACAAGAATTATTTCGACAAATTATTTATCAGTAGCACTTGTGTGGTTCACTTCGCTAGATTAAAATTCAGTTTTGTCGCGATGAGACGCGTGGCTCCCCACCACACCGTTATTGGAGTGGCGAACTACGAAGTAACGGTTTTATCGCAACACATCTGACAGGGTCACACAGCAGAGCTCTGACTACCTCTCGCCACCACTGTCGGACGGCGAATGGTGAAGGTAAGTAATTCAGTTCACAGTGATTCAAATGGCCCAATCAGACTTTGTTTCTACGAAGGTACTTGAACCAAACAGTACAAACATGAAACAGTGTGTATCAAAAGCTATGGTGGAGTGGTTGAAAAATCAATGGCTGCAATTTAGAAAAGAATACAATAATAAAATTCCATATAAGTATTCAAAAACGACGTGGTGAATTTTGAGATACTTGACATTAGTAAACGAAAATCACAACAAAAAATTCACTGCCTTTCTTATATCCCACTCGAATCCGCGGGATCGTCCGACTGCGTTACAAAATCCGCAGGTCAGATAACGCTGCCAATCCGCTGCCGCGACGCTCGCCTGCCCGGCAGGTCTGAACGCGGTCATAAGGCAACACGTGACGCGATACGAGTAGGCTGCGGATCTCCCGCGCCGGTGTGCGAGAGCCTGAAAGGTGCCACTGCGGAGAGACTTTCCCGGCGCGCTGTATAACTCTAAGATAGAACCACCACATTAAAAGAACCAAGTGGACTAACCCACATTAAAAAGTAAATTTTAGTTATAGGTTATGTGTTGACACTATTGTGTACTTTTATGTTAGCTTCTAGCATGCCACAGTGACTTGAGATAACAATATCCCCAAATAAAATAATTCTTTGTAACACAAGTTTCATAAAACATTCAAATCCATCATCATTATTATTTAAATACTAGTGAACAGAATTTTTTTTCTACATTGGACTTACTATCATTCGAATCCATAACTCCGTGTTCTTAATCTTATCTTAATTCTCACATTTTGTTCATCATCGCCATTCATGATGAAGCCTCAGGGAGCGGAACCAAAGATGATGAAGCGTTCGGCAAGCGACCCCGTCGCGCGATCGGGCCCAAGGGGAGGGGGGTGCAACCGATCGATCGCTCTAGGGCCCGTGAATCTCAAGGGACTCATGAAGTCCAACATGTCCCATCATTTTCATTATAAGTTGAACATTCATTTGGTATATATCGTACCTTATCGTTTCCAAAAGTGCAAGATAATATTATTTTAACATTAATAGTCACGCACATGTTACATCGTATGTGGTTACGTCTCCCTCTGAGACATAGTGAATTCGGGACGTGAATACGGGAGAGCGGACGTTGTGAATAGTCGAGTGCAGAATGATACACTAAAGTCTTATTAAGCCTTACATAAATAAATCAACACAACTGGACTGCACTGGACTGGACTGCAACAGCAAAATAATGACCAACTGCCATCTATCACCGCCCAACTACATTTGTTTTAAAAATAATTTGACGTGACGTTCGGTCTAATTAACTAAACGTTCAAGTCGCCCACGCAACTTAAGTGTCATCAAAATGCGGGAGACAGAAGAATGCTTGCCGCTGTGGTCAGCGAGAGCGCCATCTATTGCTGATCCGCTGATCGCTTCACCGCGCGGCATTTGTAGTGCATGTGATGCACACCGGGTCAGTCCTAGAAGGGTGTGACTTCCCCAATCAGAAAGAGTAGCGGACGACTGACCAGACCTTCTTGTTGCTCGAGTCGCCGGCCGCACTTTGGTCATTCTAGCGCGGAACGTTAAACGAGTAGTGAACGCCATTTTGAAATACGTGGAATTATAATTTGCATGATTATGAACGTGAAAAACAGGTGTAACATCGCCATTGTGTGCTGGTCTGGAAGGTAGCAGAAAGTTAAGAGAATCTGGAAAACAGCGCGTTTTGGAACTGTATTGCGAGGCGGCAGAAATAGCCGATGCTTGTGAAAAAGAAATTTGCATTTTGAAACTGCAGGAAGAACTTCATCAGAGTAATCGTGAAACGAGTGAGTGCAGCGAGCGACGCCGGAACTATTTAATATGCCTTAATCTAATCATAACGTGCAACGGCAAGACGCACGCTGGCGTTCAACGAGCTTTAGGGCAAGAACGAAGAAAAGGCACGTGGACGAGCTCTCTTCCGGGGGGGAGGAGACGGAAGATAGAAGCGGACGGGAGACTGGAGCTGGTCTCGACTTGGTGGACGCGTGGCCGGGGGCGACGGCCCAACCCTTGCCCTGGACGAGGGGCTTCGCGGGCCAACGGGGCGACGACGGCGCACAGCGAAGGCTAGGGGCGCTGAGTCACAACCCAGCGGAGAGACGCGGCGCGGCGGAGGTAACATCAAGTGTAACGGAATTCGAACTGCGTTGTGAGGCGGCAAGCCGACGGACGCTAACATCTGAAGTGTGTCCTTCGTGCAGCAAAAGCGCGTACAATCAAGTGTTTATTTTTTTTTCTTTTTGTTTTCTTCTTTCTGTGTTGTATTCAAATATGGTTCTAGAATATATGAGCAAAGATTTAGTTGATTTATGTTTCCTTGGAGTTTTCCTATCTCACACCCGGAAGATTCTGCCTCTCTCAGATCAACACAAAGCTCATATTGAGCATTCGTCGACGACTCCCCCTTATGTGCCTACGGCGGGAGCTACTTACATTAGCCGGGAATGGCGTTAGAATATATGTACTACGTGTAAGTAACGAGAAAGTAAAATGTTGGAGGACAAAACTAAACAAAATTGTATTCTATAAAATAGCACCCTCAATGTTAAACAAGAAATAAAATACTCTCATATAGCACTGCAATAAATTAAATATTTTAACAAAAACTGTCTTATAAGAATTTTGCAATGACATAGTATAGTTAACATGCAGTACAACGCACTATTATATACCAAGAATGTGTTGCATACAAACAACATAAAGTTGCTGATCCATAATGCATCACGAGTATAGGAAATATTTAATGGCGATAGCCTCTTCCTCGGATCCTTGCTGTTGCATGACGTCAGACGAGTCGTAAGCAATGACACATTGAGTAAGAGGACACTGTTTGTAAGCACAGTATGAGAATCGTCGGAATAGCACAAATGAATACATGAATTTCCCTGTCAAAATCGAAACTTTTCTTTCTGCATTTTTCCGAGTTCCTGGATATCTAACGAAGCCACAGACAGCACCCATATGACCGGAGGCTGTATGAATAAGTATTCGATTATAATAAATAATATGCTCAAATACATGTATGTATTTGTCATTTTTGGGTCGACTTCCCGACTTCGCCGGCTAGCTGTGTCCCCCATGCCTGAGCCTAATTTAATTCCCATGTTTGGGGTTAGATAGACATGTGACGAAGTTGATGTACTCCATCATAACTAGCAAACTCCGTCTGCCTGAACTTTTCTTCGTCAAATATTTGTAATTCCGGGCGTGTCCACTGCTTAAGTCATTAGTCACGTACGTGTTGTGTATTTGTTTGTTGCTGGAGGTGGCGATAATCGTCTCCCGCTGGATGGCTGGATTCGGCGTCGATCTACGACTTACGGGCATTTTCCCCAAACAGGAATCTCCCATCAGCGTGGCACCGCCCCTGCCGGGAGAAGCTCTAAGCTCTAGACCGGTCTCCCGCCAAGTGTGGAAGTGCAGTGCACATGAGTGTAAGCGGGTGTAAGTTAGGGGCGAGGAAAGGACAAAAGGAAAGATCGCGCGAGGTCCGTGGCTCTTTTGGTTAGGGTACTGCTCCGGCATTTGGCTGGTGTTGATAGAAGATACTACCGACGAGGGCAGCTGGCCGCCTGAATTCTTCTCCAAAGAGCAGCTCAATTCGACCTACCTATGTAGCTAGTGTCGAAAACCATGCCACCCTGGAGATTCGAACCCTAGGACTGTCCGATCAGAGACACAGTGACATTGGTTACTGCCCTGAGCCACTTTTGCCAGTGAAACCCACGTAAGTCGTTTTCAGCCGAGTTTGAGGCTTGAGGAGCATTCCGAATCCCCTTGAATTACATCTACTAATTTTTTATGTATTCTTTTGATTGTTACTTACTCGCATACAACAGACGTACTGCAGGGAAAGTTGTGATTCTGCAGCAAAAAAACATATTTTTCGACAAAGAAAAATCGCATTGTACGTCCCTGACGCATAAAAAGTTAATAATTTCTGTTTCTATGAAGTAAATGACTTACACGTGTAGTCTGAATCCACGTTTTGAGGATCCTCCGCATCTAAAAATTGGTTTACGCCAAAAAGTCTTTCCGTCTGTCTCTGTGATCAACGCTGGCAGTTTAACAGTATACAGGATTTTCACCAAAATTGATATTCCCCAAATAAACTGACTGATGTCACGACCCATCGAATTTAAAACGGATATTTTAATTTCGGGGTATTTTATAAAGCCTTAAAGATATTTTCAATCTTTTCTCAAAAATTTGTCCTTACTTTTTTATTCAATATTTTATCGGATAGATCAAAATACGCACATCAAAATGTATGATTTTCAATTCTCCAAGTTTTTCGAAAATTGTAAAACTTATATTTTATTTTTGATGTCTTCCTACAACTACAATATTGAAGATAATAGATTTTTCTTTTGAATTAAAACTGATTCTTCAACATTAGATCCTTAAATTAGACCATATATGCTTTTTCCAAAATAAGAGTGGTGTTCTTGTAATTTAGCATAAAATATAGCCAATTTTAAAAACAGCATGATCTCTAGAATATCTCCAAACGTATTCTTTAACAGATACGTTTATCAAGACAAAAACTCTTATTGCCAGGCACGGACAACGAAAAAGTTGATAAATCTTATTCCTAACTGTAATAACTTCCTTTATCACTGTGCAGGCAGAATCCACGTTGGTGGATCCTTGATACCGAAAAATCAATTGACAGCAAAACAACTATCCATCTCTCTACTCGTGCATCGACACCGTAAGCAAAATAGTAACCAAAATTGATATTCCCTTATCGATCTGATGTTGCGAAATTTCTACAAATACAAAAATGAATACAATTTGTCTTAATAAAATCTGCTTATCAAAAACAGATCTTCAAATTAGGTTAAGAATTTTTTTAAATGTGAGCATTTTTATGGGTAAATATACGTGAAACATTGCAATTTTTATTTTCTCACCCCTAATAATGTTGGAAGAGAAAGTATTGTAATCGTGGCCGCAAAACGGCGAATTATCGACACAAAAACTCTTATTGCCGGGCTCTGGTAAGGAAAAAGTCGATAAATCCAGTTGCAAAATGTAGGAGGGAGGGGGGGAATCCTCTAACACGTGTTGTAGACAAAATCCATTTTGTTATTCCTTAATACCCAAAAATCAATTGACAGCAAAAGTCGGTCTGTGCACACGCTAGCGCATAAACCTATTTCTGCTAGAAATTAATGAAATATATACAGGTTTCACACCAACTACGGGCCACGAGAAAAATGTAATGAAATATATGAAAAAAATCAATTTAATTAGAATTAACTATTGAATATGCCAATATTAATTTTATTTTTACACTCTCGCTTTTTTTACTTTTTACGCAATCTGTATTCTTAATGTATTGATATATTTATTTTTAAGCAATCTGCAAAGCTAAATAGAAATAACAGAATAATGTGACATCGATATTTGAACATCTAATTGTTGTCGAACGTCGAGACATGGGCTGTGATAAGATAGGTTCAGATGTTTTATTACGTCCAGCTGGTGGTGTAACTCCTAGACCGAAAGGCTGAAGTATGGTATACGGTACAACTTACGGAGGTCGTTTAAACTGGCACTTCGCACCGCTCCGGAGGTAATTGCGCTGTTTGAATTCTGGAGGCTTTCTTGAAAAGTGATGTCTTATAAAGATGAATTGGTAATTACGCGGTGGATAGACTCAAGTATGTTTATAGTGAACGCGAGGGCCGAAGGCCCGAGCCTTGCCGTGACTTGAATTCGGGAGAGCGAAGCGAGTAAACTTGCCTTTAAAAGTAAATTGGCATTACAGTGCGGCGGGGACAAAGAGAATGAAGGGCGAACGATGAAAATCGCCTAAGTTTTATTCATTTCTATCAGAGCACGTACAGTAATTAGGGTTTAACGAGACCCCCCGGCCGCCACCACACTTTTCTGAGGGTGTTCCGTGTAACCTACTTTAACCTGCCAGTACTTCCGTTTGCGATGAATTTCGCAGCATTCATTCCTCAGAATGTCCGGGGCGGTATGTTACATATAATTTAATATCATCTGATCCATAAAAAAATGTATTGCTTATTGAATAAAAGAAAGACGATGAAACGCTATCGGAACTGTTGTCTTACGACGAAAGGCAACTCACGAGTGAGCAGCCAGAATTTTCGTAATTATTTTCATGTAAATTGCATATATTAAAATTACTGTATTGATATCATTATCCAAATGAATGCGCATAGTTTTGACAACGCGCTGGCGGTAGTGCGTTTCTCGCTTCTTGGTTGAATTGGAACGTTTTCGTATAATCGCTTATGTGCTAAGAAAACGTATTATTTCAATATTATGTAGCTGTTTCCAAAAATCTGTGAAAGACTGTGCTGTTGCAGCACCACTATTTTAAATATCCTTTGCACTATTTATGAAAGAAAAATTTGAAGCAGTTTTTTAGGAAACGTTTTTATAAAATGCATTTACTTGAAGATGAAATTTCAAGAAAAGTTTCCTGAAATTACAATTTTTTTTTTTTTTTCAAATTGTAGACAACCTTTTTTTTTTTTGTAATTGGCATTTTCTTGCATACTACATACAGAGAAATTTATATAATCCTGTAGTGAAGGATTTTTTAAGAAAAAAAATTCTACGGAGAGAATAAATGATGCTTAAAACTTGGCCAGGTCTCAAATTTTCGTTAAGCTCGCTGAATATCAATAATTGCAATAGAAATAAGGAGAGGAGCCAGGGCTGGTCTTAGAACCTGTAAGGCTACTGGCAGATTTGAAAAGTAGGCCTGCTAATTGTTCTGTAACACAAGAATCGAACAAGATATCAAAGTGTAAGGACATTATAAGTGGAGTCACAATTTTTATTGATAAAAAAAATGGAAATTAAAGTTATACTTTTGTTAATGATAGAATATTGATCGTACAATTAAAAACAGAAAGAGGGTCTTACTATATTTGGTGTATATGCTCCTGAAGAAGGCAGGACAGAACTAACTGAAGAATTCTATGAAGTCCTTCAGCAACATTACCATAAAGCCAATAAAAATGACCACATAATATTGGCAGGAGATTTTAATGCCAGAGTAGGTAATATACCTATCCCTAGAATAGTTGGATCTTTTGGAGAAAATCACTTGAATAGAAAAGGGGTGAGAGCTTAGAAAATTTGCCACCTTCAACAACTTAAAGATAATGAATACATTCTTCCATAAGAAAGATATTTATACATATACATGGACATCAAGAGGTCTGAGATCATTTATAGATTATATAATTGTGAATAAGAAATTAACAAATGACTTAAGAGGTACATGAGTATATAGAGGAAGTGACACAAATTCAGACCATTACTTGTTGAAATTAGAAATAGAAATCTTAGCAAGGTGAAAGAAGAAATATTCGAGTTCCTACCATCAGAACCAGAAAAAGGCAGAAGTCTTCAAGGTCCATTTCCTGCGACAAGAGAGCGTAACATGTTTATATCAAACCAGAATGGCACAGATTGAAGAAACCATCAAACAAGCTTTAGAAAAATCAAGAAAATTTAGGAAACGGAAAGGTCTTCAAATATGCTACGAAGAGATAGAATAAGCAATAACACAAAAAAAGTAGCGTATATGAAGCATCTCAAATGCAGACCGATGAATCATGGAGAGTATACAAAGCTAAAAGAAATATCACCAAAGAAATAGTGAGAAATGCTCACCAATCAGAATTAATAAGCAAATTAGAAAATGACATTTATGGCAGATAACACCTAGCATATGAAGTATTTAAGCATTCATTAGTGAATTAAAAGACACAGCTAATTTGAAAATTATAAAAGAAAGTCAGTGGGTTGAACATTATCAAACATTATGGTATAACCCTGAAGATGAAAATATGCTATGTAATGTGCCTGTACAAGCTTCAGTAGCTGACATTGATTTAGAAGAATTAGCAACAGCAATAACGGGTCGTCTGCATCCCCCGCCGCCGCTCGGCTGAGCCGCGCAGCGATGCACGCCCGCGGCTGCGGGGGCGTCACTTCCGCGCGGGGGTGGAAAGCCGTTTATCGGTGGCGGCGTCCCCGCGATAAGGGGGTTAGTCTGGCGGAGGCGAGGGGACGGCGCGGCGGAGCAAAGAGGGGCAGCGAAACGAGGTTTGTCGGGCCGCGCGCCCAGGGGCGGCCGCTGCCGCTGCTGATGGAATTCCCGGCTGGTGGTTGGAGGCTGCGCGGGGTGACGGGCAGCGGATCTGGGTTCAGCTCCGGGACTTGATGAAATAAATGCCAAACTAATTAAATATGGAGGTCTGCTGTTAAATCTAAGAATCCTCCACCTATTCAGTTTATGTTGGAAGCAATGCAGTGTCCCTGAAGAAAGGCAAAAAAGCCAAAGTAATCTCATTATTTAAAAAAGGGAAAAGAAGTGACTGTGGCAACTATAGAGGTATTAGTTTACTACCCACATGCTATAAAATCTAGGCAAAAATTTAAAAAAAAAAAATGTTAATATCTCTGAAATTTGAATTATATAAGAACAAAATAGGTTTAGAAAAGAACGCTCCCGTATAGATAATAGTTTTACCATCCAGCACCTAATAGAGAAGCGTAGGTAATTTTATCTAGAAACCCATTTGGCATTCGATGATTATGAAATGGCTTTAGATAAATTGGAATGATCCACTTGATGGCAAATTATGGAAAGAAGAGGCTACCCACACCACTTAATCAGAGTCCCACTCTGTTGTTTGGAAGTGAATGCTGGACTGTGAGGGAGAGAAAAATAAACAGGTGTTCCAGTCTGCTGAAATGAAATTCTTAACAGAGTCTGTAAAAAAATGTACCAGACAAGATAAACTCAGAAATGAAGAAATTTGAAAGGAATTAAACATTCAAGCAATCAATGACAAGATACAATGACACACGAAGGGTTACATGTGGAAAGAATGGAATTGCATTCCAAAGCAGGTATTTAAGTATAGACCCCTAAAGAGATGGAATTTTTAGAAGCCAGATTAGGTCATAGACCGATCCTTTAAGTGGAGAAGAAAGGAAAAAGGAAAAGAAAGAAGAAGAAGAGAAGAAGAAGAAAAGAAGAAAAGAAGAAGAAAAGAAGAAGAAAAGAAGAAGAAAAGAAGAAGAAAAAAAGAAGAAGAAAAGAAGAAGAAAAGAAGAAGAAAAGAAGAAGAAAAGAAGAAGAAAAGAAGAAGAGAAGAAGAAGAAGAGAAGAAGAAAAGAAAGAAGAAGAAAGAAGAAGAAAAAAGAAGAAAAAGAAGAAAGAAGAAAAAAGAAGGAAGAATAAGAAAAAAGAAGAAAAAAGAAGAAGAAAAAAGAATGAAGAAGAAAAAGAAGAAAAAGAAGAAAAAAGAAGAAGAAGAAAGGAGAGAAACTACATGCAAAAGTTTTATATACATTTGTGCCTCTACAATCTCCTCCATGGATTGAAATTGACATCTTTGGTAAAACTGGTGATGCTACAACAGCACACACACTGACATTATTTCTAACTATTGCGATGTTTTTGAAAATTCAGATAGTTGCCAAAAATGCCTGCACCATTTTCAAGTGCCCTTTACAGTATTCTAGAAAAACAATGCAAAAATGTGTGGCAGTTTTTGAGAATTTTTTTTGTTTATAAATTATATTAACTCCTAGCAAAAATTAAGCAAAAACTACTCAAAAAAATGTACATAACTTGACTTAAAAATCTAATATTATTAAGAACATATTTCATTTAAACAAAACTCTCAATAATTAGAAGACATACAAAACGTTTCAGTCATGAGGCACGCTTAGAACAAAAGATACAACAAACGAGTTCTTCCCTTCAATTAAACTGCACCAAAATACAATAATACGGATAGACTACACAGATTAAGGTAGGTAAATAATACAATAGTCACTATCATTTAAACTTTACTAAAAATCTTTCATGTATGCAATAAAAGAATTTAATTACATGTACATTACAGCACTTAAAATATCATAAAACATATTGCTTACAATTTACATAAAATGTGTGACAAATGCAACACCAATGCTTACTGTATTGAGCACCTCAAAACAAGATTTCCTTGCTTTTCAATAATGAGGATTCACCAGCGAACACAACAAACATCTTTTGGGCACAACCCTCTACTACTAGTGCCAAAAAAATTTAAACCTTTAAAGAAGTGAACATGAAAGTGTCCTCACAGAAATGCAACAATACCAAATACAGAAATTGTTACAATACTGAATACAATAGAACTTCCATTATTTAGGATGTCACATAATGAAATAGTTTAAATGAATGTTGAATTGTTTAAAACAATGATGTCAGTGAAAGGATATTAACCCGTCACTTCAGGATAAAATAATTAACTTAATCACTAGATTTGGGAATGATTTATGAATTGATCACAGAAAATAAAGTCAGCCCTTGGGAAAGAAATATTAAACACAAACAAAAAAAGAAACTGTTATTTGTAATTAAAATTGTTTGTTTGTCATTTGTAAATAAAATTGTAACATCTACAAATTGATGTAATTATTTAATATGTACACTGTAAATTATAATATATAATATTTTTATATATTTCTTCTCAGTTTATCTTCTAATGAACCAAATCCCTGGATATCAATTTGCCATGCAACACCTGTCATTACTCTGAATAATGAAAGTTTTATTGTAAATGAACGTGAAAAAGTTCACTTTCTATATTAGATAACACCCACATTATTACTCCCAACTGAGAGCAATGGCAAACCTTCTAGAAAAAAGCAAAATGCCAAGATAAACATTTAGAACATTGAAATTCAAAAAAGAAATTAAATTCCCAAACCTTTCTCCTTCCCTTTTCCCCTCATCATCTCACATTCATTTTTTTTTTTCCTCCTTTATATTTCTTTTTAGGTCTTCCTGAATTTATGTTATTCTTTCTCTCCTCATCCTCAATTTTTTCCATATATCTTAGTTCAACACAATGAAACCTATGCCTAAATCTAAAAGTCAATGAACATGGCCTCTGAGAGGACTACAGCGTTCAATAAATTACACATTTACGGACTTTTAAATATATAGGATAGAAAAAATCTTTAATTATTTGGTAACCTACAACATATTTTAGTCAGCATGTAAATTTGACTGTGCCTAGTCTCAAGTATATAAGAATCACTTCTTTGACATTATGTAAATAAAAATTCAAATGTTTGGACTACTTTCATTAAGAAACTAACTGGTGAAATTCCTTCCTCAAAGCACATATTATTCCTTATTTACATTTCTTGTTCACAGGGCACGACATTTCAGGAGGTAAAAAAAAAACACCAACATTTTTTTTTTTTTTTTTTCAATTAGATTAACAATTGTTTTTGATATCATTTTACTTGGAAATGATTTGCTACTATGCAAGTTTCTAGAAAATTCCTCTTGTTCTTTTTCTTTTAACAAGTCAAAGCACTAAGTGAACTTCTATGTATCAAAGAAAAAATCCACTTTTTTCTAATGCAAATGGCAAAAAATGCAAATTTGAGAAACAAGAGAATTGGTATGAATATTACACCAACCCTGTGAGGGTCACATGGGTTGAGGATATTAAGAAACGCAGCACACCTTTACAATTGCCCCACTTTGCAAACGATCTGCTAGGAGTACAGCAAAGTTCATTGGTCAGTTGAGTTGGAAATCCACTCACCGTTCCTTTGAGAGAATTGCAAATTGAAATGAGAATGAAAATTCTGGAGTCTCCACAGGAAAAGAATTGTTAGTAATATTTTGCTGCTTCGAAGATGCTCTCGTGGCTCAGTGGTGAAGTAGGTTGCCTTTCACCACTGAGGTTCTGGGTTCGGTTACCATAGAATCCCCATAGAACCTCATGTGAAATTTATTATGGCAAAACTAGCTAGCATACTTCACAGGGGCTAGTCCAACCCCAGTGAAGCGTCCTAAACCTTACCCTTATCTTTATTCCTTACCAATTCTGGCCGATAGGTAGATGATGCAGGAGGCGAGCGTGAAGGTGCTACCTATTGGCGATTCCCTGACTTGACTGCAACTGACATGACTTGACTACCCAGTAGTCCCTAGAAAGTGCAGGGTGTATAATAAAGGAGGATTACTCCTATAGTAGTAAATAAAGGAGGTTTACTACTACAGTAGTAATTAACGGAGGATTACTCCACGGTGTGCTCAATGCTCTTAGGAGCTAGGAGACATGTTGTGTGTAACAAAAAAGGATGGAGGGAATGCTGGTGTGATTTTTTTACCTGAAATGATTCGCACTATATAGAGATACAATCTTACATTTATATGTATGTTATAACAGGATAATGTCATGAAAGAAAATGCAAGTTTGAAACTTAAGACACTCTTATGTCCTCTACAAAAATTCCATTTCACGTTCAATACCAACAAACTTCAGCTGTTCTGTAGGACCATATCTGAAAAAAAAATTCAACCCGTGAGTGAACAAAACTTACATTTGTCGATCTTTTCTAGTTTATTTCATTTATATAAATTTCATGAGAGCCACCCTTTTGTTGAGATAAACAATATTATATATATAACTATAATATATTTTAAGCTTACCTATAATCAAAAAATAACTCTTCTCCTGGTTGGATAGCTCGTTTGGCAAATATTCCTATTCGGTGATCACCATTGACCATCATTACTTTGGCATAACAATTTGGATTGATGGAATGGTTAGCAAAACGGATTTTATTTCCTTTGCGAGTAGCATCAACAACAAAATCTATAAGTAAACAAATGAGAATTAAAAATCTATTTCACAATTAATTTATTGCATATATTTCACAGACCAATTGTCCACTTCAAGAAAACATGCAAATAAATGAAAATATAATTATAAAAATAAATTGCCAAATTAAAAACTCAATGAAAATAATAGCTATTAACATCCCCAGAAATGTTACGAGTGTTAATACTGGAAGTTCAAAATGAAGGCAGAGCCGAGACTTTTAATTTGGACAGACAGTAAGTACACTAATATTTCGTATGTCCAGATGTTTATCGGTCACCAAAAAGTCACAATTTACGCGAAAATTTACAACATTACTACAACAGTAAATAAATGAATACTGTAGCTGCAGCATGTTACTATGATAGTGAGAGGTGTTGCTAGTGATATATCTATTTAAACAACAATATTATACCATGGTTTGAGAAGAGAAGGATGGAAATAATTCTCCTCAATCTAAAGATACCCAAAGAAATGATGTTCGGTGAGGAAGTTGGTGCGTTTACTTCCATTGGCGACATCTTCAGATAGTCAGTATAATTCGAAAACTAGTTTCATAAAGTGGAATGCCAGGAAAATGAGGTTAATTTACCTAATACATGATTTTTAAATTGTACTATTTGCCTACAATTAACAATCATTATCACCAAAACTAATATGAGTTACTTTTATTCTGATTTGTTTTAATCTGAATAGTTTAATACACTGCCAAGTTATTTCTTAATAAAAATTTGACTTGCTATGAATCAATGGTTGCTTATTTACATTGCTTACGATATTAAATCCCATTGCTAAGGATGTTAAATTTCATACATACAAGTAAGTACAAGTGCATTGAACAAACCTGTAGTGTTGCATGTTAACAGGGTTTAAAAAAGCATGTGACCAATAAAACATTTTACATAAACATTACCAAGTGAAACAACCATTTAAAGGCAAAAAATTTAAAAGACAATGACATTATAAAGAAACAAAAAGACAAGTAATAAAATTATTCAAATTCAAATCTTGTATTTTGATAAACAAAGTAACTCAATTTTAACAGAAAGACATCCCCTTTTAAAATCAATAGCAAGTTCACTTATTCTATTCCTGAAAATGTTACTTGTAAGAATTTGTATTTTACAATGTAGAATATTTTTTTATTTAACAAGCAATTTTGTTTGAGGGGAAAAAATTCAACTTGTTTAAAAGCTTTGAGTAATTTTTTTGAAAAAAATTATTGCAACCTAAACAATAATTCTGAGTTTCTAGAACTTCAACAACATGAACCAAGGCAAACTGCAACTTTTGTAACATATTGCTTTAACAAAAACTACTAGTTGTTTTTCTTTTGTGTGAGTCAAATAAAGTGTTCCTTAAAAGGAAATATCATCAGCAAAATGTGTACACACCATTGTTGAGATTAAACAGAAAACTACACATGTATTTGTCATAAACTTTTCCTCTTCTGTCAGCTTCATCTTGTGAGATAATCTCTCCACAGTATTCTGAGATGAATTCATTCTTTTGGGCACTGTCTTTAAGAAATATTCCCCAACCAGCGACATCAGAAGGTGCCATAAGCAGGTGTTTATCTACAACAAAGCAGAAAGTTTAAACACCTCCACTGAATACCTAAAAGCAAAGAGAAAACTCAAAAAATCAACTTGTTAATACTCACGTAAACCTCTCTGGACACTAACATTCTTACATGAAATCTTTGATATATCAAATTGATCGGCTCCACATGTCTGACACAGATCTGGATCACATTCTCGCACAGCAAGATAGCAGGGACATTGTTTTGTGTTGCACTGAGCTTTACAACGGCAACCCGGAAAACGATTTTGGCCTTTGAAAACAATTATAAACAGAACATTAATTTACATAAAATGTATCACTTGCAATAAATATTTTTATCAATTTCTTTATTCAATATTACTCAAAAATCACTTGAATGGAGGACAAATTATCTAAACTCTTCTCTTACCCAGATTTAGAGAAGCTTTAACTTTATTGGGGAAATGTCCTACAAACATGTTTAAATAATTTAAATCACTTGAAAAACAATAAAGTGCAAATGAAAAGAGAATGTAATAAGAAAGAAAAGGCACAGAAAAAAAGTACGAGACATAAATATGATAATATTTTCTTTGAAGATTTAAATTTAATTTATAATTTGTATTTGACTTGCTAAAGCTGCCCTTTTATATTTAAGTTATTTCATAAAGAAATTCATCTACTTCTCTAAATAATAAAACCACCTTCTTCAAAATATATTTTCTACTACACATTTCTGTACTTATTACTTTTTGAAGAATCCCTTTGGACTTTAATATGAAAGAGACAATAAAGTTATTTAAAAAATGTCTCAACTTTCACCTTTCCTGATACAGCAAAATCAATAGATGGCAAAACGGCTAGCCAGTCTGTCCCATTCTGTCCATGGGCAAGGCTAGTGCCTAAACTGTTCCGTCATTTTCCACAAATTTTATATTTCCCAATTAATCTGAATGAACTCAAGGATTTGGGAGTTTCAAATAGATATTTTGATTTTTGAACATACTTGACATGAAATCTCAAAAACATTTCTGAAATTTTCTCAAAAATGCTCCAAATTGTTTATTTAGCTTAATCCTCTAATAGCATAAAGGAGACTTAAGAAAAATTCTCATATTTCCTGATTTTTCAAAAATTGCATAAGGACAATTTTTTGGGGAAGTCTTGCTACAACTACAATATTCTGTATAGTTGTTTTCTTCTTAACAAAATCTCTTTAAAAACAGATATTGAAAAAAGGTCAATTTCAATTTTTCTAAAAATGAGAATGTAATTTTGCCCAAGATATAGGCAATTTAATTCTTTTTTTTCCTTGAAAACCACTCCAGAATTTTTCTTAAAATCCTCTGTTTGTATGAATCAAGGGACAATATAAAATATGGTGCTAGATCAATTTTTGCTGATATTGATATTGATGATTGATAATAGCAAAAGGTGATTTGACCTTTTAGTCTGTTGTAAAAATTAGCAATTTAAAAATGTTATGTACAATTTTTTGAAGAAACTAGTAGTTTTCGCATTACTTGGGCTTGAAATTAATATCTTTTATTTCCTCCAATACCGCTCCAAATATTTTCCTCCTTTACAAGGGATGCCCAAAAGAATGACACAGGTCTAATTTTCATTGAACTCTCTGAATTTTGGAAAATCGCGAAATTTAGAAATAATGCGAGAAAGTATGTGCTGTTATAACATCACTAGATTATAAACTCTGATGATTCTGATCAGATTTATTACGAGTAATAAAGTTATCTTTTAATTCTCAATGTAAGGTGCAAAATTCCCTGATTATTAGAAAAGTTTAAAATTATCAAATTACTTTGATGTTCATGAGAACACCCTCTTCTTTAATTTTGAATTCATCAACAGATTTACACAAAACTTTTGAGCACATTAAATGTAACATCAAACTTCAGGGAAAATTCTGTTCGGCAGAGCTTGAAAAATTCACTTTTTGGCCTTTAGACGTAAATAATTTTATATAATTGTATTTCTATATACCATGATGATGTTGGGCTTAATTTGTATATAGTCCAGTAATTGGGGTTTCCCGCTGGACTTGTGTTATGTCAAATAAATAAATTAATTAATTAATGACAATAAATCTGATGAGAAATCAATGTTGTTTGTTTTTCAACATTGCACAAAATAATTATTTTGTTTTATGGTTCATAATCCTAAGATAAATAATTACCTTTTAATTTGTCAATTCTTTCTAATAACAAGATGGTAAAAAAATAATTTAGAAAAATTGCTTACAGTCAGAACTACATTGGCAGAACTTCTCGCAGAAATTCTGTGCCCCAATACAAGGACACATCTGATCACAAGGCTGATTAGGATGATCACAAGGTGTGAAGTTGTACACGTGATTGGAGCTTGAATCCTTCTTCAGCTGGATCTTACGGCAATGCATAGACCAGAGACGATGCTTCTTCTTCTTCTTACGAGGTGGAGTGAAATCTTTAAGAGATTCTTCAGTTGGAATGTCTGCAGCTTCCTTCTGAGCAAACTGATAAACCTAGAAGGCACACCCAGTCATCATTCTATTGCCAAACATTTATTACCAGTCATTAATAGTCAGTCAAAATCAACTGATTAGTTGCCACACATATTTAGAGAATATGTAGAATTTACAGAATACAGATCAATCAATTGTTATTATATTTTTTTATGCAAATTAATTATCTCCTAGTTATAATGACAGAAAATTAAAGTTCTTAGAGCAGATGAAATGCAAGAAGAGTAACTGTTGAGAACAGTACATATTAATTTGCTGAATAAATAGGGTGCACTGGGAAAAGAATTTTGAATACATCATATTTCTCCAAATATAAGACAAAGTTTTTTTTCCTCAGGATCATCTAATATTCACAGATTTAGTTAAGTTAGTTAGGACTTATTCTTTTACAGTTTTCCCAATAAGAATTTTCCTCCCCAAAACTTGAATGCTACAAACAATAAGTTGCATAGGAGGAAAATATCACTAGGGTAATTAACTATAATACCCAATTATATTTGCAGATGAATTCTTGGTATCCATTGTACATTTGCTGGCGATTCAGTCCAATATTTTTAATGGTTTGATAAAGAGAAAAAAATAAATAAATAGCATTGTAGTAAGTGAAACACAACATGAAAAAGAATAAACAAAATTGCCGAGATTTTGTTGCTCGGCAAGTGCAAATCTGCGTTTTGCAAGAGATGGAAATGAAGATTTACACTGATAAAAGTATGCACTCTACATTCAACCATAGAGACAGAATGATAAAATTTTTTCATAGAAAAACTTCCCAAACTTGAAAACGCTTCACTCTCCCACGTATTACACATACAGTTCGCATTTCACAATTTAATCACACAAACAATGTGAATTTCAAGTATATTCTTTTAAAGACAACTGTTAAAGAATCAGAGGCCACAAAAATAAACATGACAGAAAGAAAATCTGGTGATTTACAAAGAAATGTTCTTTAAGTGGCATAGGATAAAAAATTATCACAAATTCAACATGCAAAACTTTCAGGGGAGCCTAAAACACCAGTAAGCAACGCTCTTAGGGAGGAAGGCCAAAAAGGAAGAAAACAAGGATACTTGTGAAAATGAAGATATCGACAAAAAAACATGAAAACAATGACTTTAACAAACACGAAAATTGTGATTGCTCAAGCATTAGCATTCTCCAGCACAAAAATTTTCTAGTTAATTTGCAATATAATTATGACTAAATAGAATAAAATTGAACAGTTAAAAACTTCTCAGAAGGCCTCTTCATATTTATAGCCTTCTAACATCTGTGACACCAGTGAAGAAGCTGATAAGTCATGAAAACTTAGTTTTACAGGAGAGCAAAAACAACTTTCAACTGATGCTGTTAATCAGAGATTAATGATATTCAAACTAAATCTACACACAATTACAGTGTTTTTATAGCTCATTCATCAAGTGTATTTTCAAATGTAGAATTAAGCATTTTTACTTTTTAATTAGAGTTATTTGGTTATTCATGCAAAAAATCAAAAATAACATTTAGATATTCTGTTATTACAGAATATGAAGTATGATCCATGTTTCCTTTAACTATAACATATTTTTCAATATTCCGTTAAAAATAATTAATAATTAAGGATGGTTTCATAAATAAGAAAAGAACTGATTATGAGAAACTTTTAATTACTTTTTAACGAGAATCACAGGTTTTGACCTATAGATCATGAACATAGAAATGAATGTCAACTTCTCTCTATTGTTCATCGTTTCCTCTAAATCTGGATCTACACATTTAATTTTTGCTGTAGACAGCTTTTTGTGCAAGTCATGAAAACTCGAACTATTAATGGCAAAAGAAAAATCAAATTCATTCTTTCTACAAAATCTCTTCTTTCCAGTTCAATGAGCGCTTTCTTTGGTGTCTGGTGCTCTCGCAGGAGCTGGAGCTTACTCCGACTGCTGGTTTGACAGCATTTAACCTTTCACTATATGCTTTAATATACGGCCTTTGGTGCGGCAACCAGTCTTGTTTGGGTGGGAATGGGGGTCCAGACACACATTGTGGTTTCCGACGGGAATACCAATTTCCTGTCTACATCTGACATTAGCTACAACTTAATTTTATGAATTTCACATGTTAATGAAAGAACATATGGTCAGTAATTTATGGACAGTATTGTTTATGGCATTTGGAGAATTTATTTTTACTTCATTTGAAGTTCCTTGATTCAAAATATACATTTAATGAGTCTTTTCTGAAAAGTTGGCCATTGTGGAAGGAAGACTTTCAGTCTCTAACAGTGCGCGCATCTTGTGAATACGACTTACAAGTGTGTGGATAATATTTCATTATTGCAATATACACCAGGGTAGTGAAATTTTTGAAATTTTTTTTTTTTTTTTTTTTTTTTTTTTTTTTTTTTTTTTTTTTTTTTTTTTTTTTTTTGTGAAAAACACAGGCAAACAATAGTACTTGTTGCAAAGTGCTGGAGTGCAATCACTGTATTTTTGAAACCAAGTTTTTTTCGGTTTTGTATGAATTCTATCACTGTCAATTCCCTCGATTTATTACTAATACAAAAACTCGAATGCCCATTGGATAACAAAGTTAGGACCACATAGTGAACAAGCCAGAACCGCGAGGTGAATATAACTAACACAAACACTACTCATAAAATTAAGAAAGTAATGTTTCAATAAAAACTTTTATTCAAAGTAACTAATTTTATCGTAAGTTTAAGTTTTTAATTAAAGTAAGTTTTAACTAATTTTCATGAATTGCCTACATTTATTATAGTACTCTGAATTTTGGTAATTACATTTCCATCATTCGATGGAGGTGTTTGTTGTTGACCAATTTGTTGAGGCAGCAGCCACCAATTGGTTCACGGAAGCTTCAGCAACAAAAGGATTTCCACACCAACATGATGACAGTCATGCGAGTTCAAATGTATTCATAGCAAAAGTTAATTTCCTTTAAATTACATTGGCAGCTGCCTAAGGGCCTGCATTTGAAAGGACCACAAACCTTGACTCTTTAATGGCATATATTCCTGAGTTCGCGCTCTTCGAGTGTCTGATTTACAGAATCCACAAGAGATTATCTTTGTTTTCCAGAGTCATGATCTGCATTTTCATCCATGTCTAATCAACTCACAGAATTGGATCTCTTGGGAATCTCTCTTCTCTTGGTCATAATATCCACCCACCACCTAACCGACAATGTATCGCTTCTCACTGTTGGCCTCCTCTTTGTGTCAAAAGGTGAAAACATCCTCACAGATAAACATACTCTACTTGTATTAAAGCAAACTTTCGTCATGTTAGGCTTGTTCTGGGTTAGTAATGAACTCTTAAACAAAAATATTTACGTGAATAAGCTGGTAACTATATGAATATATTTCTCTCCTGTCATTATTTCAACTAATCTTCGAGTGTGAAAAAAGAAACAACTCAACTTCTTTGAGTTTCAGTGATCTCAAATCATCGATAAAGCGTGAATAACCAGACAATTTGACTTATCTCAGGGTTTCTGATTTTAAGCAATTTACGTGATGTTTGAAAATACACAAGTCTATTACGTATCAACCAGAAGGAATTAAACTTGTCTGATTATTCTCAAATGTAGAGAATCTTTCAGAGAATTCAGGGGTATAATTATCTCATTTACAGCAAAAAGTCAACTTATTAGCTTATTCACCGAGGTCAAAGATATGAAGAATCAACTTAAATTCAGATAAATATGGTACTTATTTGATTTGACAGATTGAAAAACACAGATCATGTGGCATGAAGTAACTACACAAATTGCACAAAATACTTTGTAGAGCAAAAGTAACAAATTCAACATTTAATCTCTCCAGCAATAAACTCTGTGAGGTTGAAATGAAAAATACAAAACTTGAATAGAATTTTCTTTAAAAAGCAGCAATAAACATATTTTAATTAAAAAGAAAAAAGAACCTTGAAAGCTATGAAGAATTTGAAAACAATGAACCATATTTACTTTATTTTACTATGTTACGCAGATTCCACAGAACTAAACTCTAACTATATTCTTAATAATCTCATCAGTCAAAACATACCTGTTGGCATGTCTTTGTGAGCATAATTTGTGCAATAGCACAGTAGTTGTTGAGGAACACCTTGTGCAGAGCACGGAACATGGACTGATCTGAGCCAATCCACTCTCCATCAGTGCAGTCCACTCCAAGGATCTTCCTCAGGGATGTCGTCGTTTTGGTGGATGTGGGTTCAGAGCTCTGATCTGGTGGGAGAATTTTCGCGTTTGAATCTTTGCTGGAACTTCGTTTGAATTCTGTAAATAATATTTTCTGCAATTATCAAGAAAAAACACTGCATTTTCAGGACTATGACGTGATCAGCTGATTAAGAACACTGATGTCAGAGCCTGATGATTTACGTCATGTATGTCAATTTGATCAACTTCTATCAACAGTTTCTTCTACTTCTTATAATTTTGCATCTTCAGTGAATCACTAGAGATACAATTTAGAGTGCCATTATTCTTTCCAATGTGTCTCCAACAACATTAAATGTAATTCACAAGTTTAGAAGCAGGTGCCCATTCTATTTGAAAGTAATGTGAGAATGGATCAATGGAGATTATTTTTATTTTAACACTGAGATGTCAAAAGAATCTGGTCATTCATTTTGTTCATAACTTAATTGTCTCACAAAATTGGAATAACAGTGGCTCAAACAGACAAAAAAATAAGTAATTTCTTACTGTCTTGTGATTTTCTACAATTGACTTTTTCTACAATTGACAAATTTAATTAGTACTTAAATTACTTAATGCTAATACACAAATGTGGTCAATTGTATAGTGAAAGCATACAATGCAATTTGAAGACTATGAAAAGAATAGAAAAACACACAGACTACAAAGATGATAGAAGAAAATTGAAGACCTCAAGATATTGAGAAATGTTTTGTGGAAATTGTGAAAATTGTGGAAATTTGAATTCACAAGGTAAAATGATTTTGACAATTAAGATGAATTTTGAATCTAGATATTTGATAGCCAACACAATGCATAATGCTAATATTCTTTCAGTAGGGCAGAGGAGTTACACTGGAATCTTTAGAAAAGTCTCATTATCATAAGAATTTTTTTCTTTTGTTTCTTTCTTTCTTTATATTTTTGTAAGTGAAAAATTTATAAAATGCACAAATGTGATGTTCCTTTAGTTCTGGCACATTTTGACAATATTTAGTAAATTAGAAGAAGGTGCCATGCTTGATCCATGATTTCAATAGCTGAAATTTGCTTCTATATCGATGATCTGAAGATTTTAGTTGAACAAGACTGAAACCTCTTCTGAAATTTCTCTGCATTCATATCTACGGCTCTCATTCCAACCAACTTCAAGGTTCACAACAGTCATTCACTTTCTTGTACTTGCTGGGCAGTGGAAGTGACCTTCACATTTTTGTTTATGTAATGAACTTTTAATGAATACAAGAAACACCATGATATTCTTACGATGCCACACACCATAATATTTGAATACCATTTATATAAATAATTGTTGTTCCTTCTTCAACAAGGTAGATAATTTGCAGCCATTTACAGCATCAATACAAATTCCACTACTGGACAATCTAAAAATCACTCTCATAAAGAAAACTACAATTACAATGAACATGAAGGTACAAGTAAGCCACAATATATTAAATAAATTCTTACATAAAATTTTATAGGCACAGTAAAGAGTTATTTAAATTAAATTCATTGACATATCAATTAAAATAATCCTCATTTCCCAAAAATTTAACTTTCATGCAACATAAGACAAATGATAGTCAAATACAAATTCAACACAAACTATCATGCACAGGGTAAAATTGCAAAAATATTTTTATCTAATGTTCAGTTTCTTTGTATTTTGACAACTTCTTACAGTGGCACTGAACATATCCACCCTACCTTTGTCGTATTTGTTACTGTCATTGCTATCTTCCGAGCTGGCCTCATTGCCCGAATCCACCGATGCCTGTTTTCGCACCTTGCGAGGTCGCTGACCCCCAGCATTGGTTTTCTGTTGCTCAGCTTGCTCAGTTGCATCACTCTCCTCTTTATTTTTCTCTGCTATGGCAGCCAGCTTCTCCTTCATTCCTTCCTATGATTTGTGTATGTGAAACATAACAAATTTGCATCAATTCATTCATGTTTACAAAACTCATTACAAATATCAGTAAAAGAAAGAAAGCAGTTATCATTCAGATTGAAAATTTCACAAAATTTCTTAGAGCACTCAGAAGGGCCTTGGAGACAAGATTTTGACCATGAGTCAGATGCAATGTTGTGGCTTACAACAAACCCTAAATGTTAATTCCTAGGAAAATCCAAGCACGACTCCTTGTACAAATTTAATATTGGGGAGTTTTTTTTTTTTTGTGAAATCAATGATGTCTACTGATTTTTTTAACAAAACAAGTGACCTAAGGTCACAGTGACTAATGACAGCCATTATGGCTACTGGAAAGACATACATTTACTTAAATATAAAATATCATATGTAAAAGAAGTTCAATTACCAAATGCATGTAACAGTCAGGCCCACAGGGATCAGAGAATGGCTTCAAGTCAGGTCCTTTTCTTTTCAGTAAATTTGGACCCGGATGATATGCTTGTAATCCTAAAAAGAGATAACAATTACACAAAAAAACAAGAGAATAAAAGTTATTGAATGCTGCATTATTTTTCTTTTATCAAACAGGTTCTTTATAACAGAGAAGATCAATGTTAAATGGCGTGGTGTTTTTATAGACCATATCATTGCCTCAAAAAGTCACTGATGTGTTTTAAATGAAACAAATACCATCCACATTCCAAAATTTTGTTCCTCTACAGTACTTTTAAGAACAATCAAACCCTTACCAAATTCATAAGCCTAAAATTTCGTATATCAAAGACAGATATGTGATCCCAAATATTAAACCCAACAAAACAATTTTTAAAGCAAGCAATATTGAAACACATTTTCATTTACTAAGAAAATTAATGTATAAATCATGTTATATACATTATAAATTAAGAGGTGGGACAATTGTTAATTTTACCAGATTTGAACCCAAATCCTCAAAAATTCTCAAATTCCTTGAATCTCCCACATTCTTTATTTCTTTACTACTTCACAACATAAAGTTAACGCAAGTAAATTTGGTCAATTCTGGGAACGAAAAATTTCTCAAACAGAATAATTTCAAAGGATTCATTGAATTCTCTCATTGGCAGGTTTGCGTAATACAATCACACAATGAAATTTTCAAATATAAAAAATAGACAAATGAATAATTTACAGCCTAGTATTATATAGTGCTCAAAGAAACATTCTATTCTTGAAAGAGTAGGTGATCCGGTATAAGAGATATAAAAACTAGTAATTAAGGTTCAATAAATTCGATAATGAGAAATATACAAAACATTTCTTTGAGCATTTGAGCAGTAAACAACTCTCAATATTTCTCAAAATTCATGGAATTTGAGAATGTGAATATCCCATTCTTATTACAAATACCATAAAATAAAACTGGGTAGTTTAAAAAAGGTTTCACAAAATATAATTTACACAGTACCCTATAAGTTCTTAATAATTTAAATTTCTCATGACATATCTTACTTACATTTTTACCAACAAGAAAAATTTAAAAAATCAAATAATGTTTCAAAAATATAACATTACTAAATAGAAGCAGCAAATTCATTATTAAATCAGGGTAGGTCTGTACAAATTATTGTTATGGGGGAAAATGGATTATTCTTGGCCATCCACTGACTGAGAACATTAAAATATTTTGGAAAGAAATGTATAGAGAAAGCTTTGAAAGAAGACTTCATTTGGATGATTATTTTATTTAACTCCTTCACATATTTTTTTGAACATATTTCCATGTTAATAGGATCAACTGAATGTCGGTAGATGTATGAACTCATAAACAAATTCAGATCTTCATTGGAAGCCAATAGAGGGATCATTTTCATGGGGTAATTAATAATATAAAGGCAACTCCAACTAAAATCTCATTTTTTAGTTGAAATTTTGATCTTTGTTCTATAGCTACTGCACTCTAAGAGAAGTCTCCCCACAAATCTAGACAAATCTCTCTTGGCAATTGGAAGGGGACTCTTGGCGTGCTGCCACTGGGGCACAGTTTGGGCTAAAGGACCTTTCCCCTCGAGGTACACTCACTCTCTTTTGCCACTCACATGCTCTCAAACTTGTAGCTCTCACAAAGCTTTTTGCTGAGGGAAGTGTAGATAAAACAACATCATTACACTGATTACCAGAAAATTCACAAGCACGCAAAATATATTCCAGAGATGTTCATCAGGAATTTAGTAAAAGAAAAGATAACTATAGAAAATTAATATCATACACAACATACATTTATATGGTATTTTTTCTTTCAAAGATCTAGTTAAATTTATACAAACTGACCTCAATATGACTTTATTTCCATTATTTTATTTCATTTTCTCTGAAAGACTATTTTCTGACAGGCTTTCAATAATAATATTTAGTTGTGATCTAACAGAACAAACAATGCCCAGTACACTGCAACAGAACCCTGTAGAAAAAATTATTGCATAGTTTCCTGAATTGCTATAAATGTGATGCACCAGAGAAGCAAGTCTGAGAGCACCGAGTGGCCAGACGGTTGCCAGCCTTACCTCGCTCAGCAGGGGGGCTGCCAGGCCCTTTGCACGCTGCACACAAACAAAAGACTCTCTGTCAGCAACAGGGTTGCTCAAAGTTGCCATTCATATCGGCCAGCCTCAACGTTCAAATATTATAAACAGTGTTGCCAGTGTCAAATTTTCAGAATATTTATGATTTACGGAACGAACTTGTGATAATAATGTGTACTTTTTTTTGTTTGTTTTTTTTGTTTTTTGTTTTTCAATATGTACTTGCTATATTCTTCCTTAAATGCAAAATATACATTAAGATTCCATTGAAATGAGTTTCCTTTAATTAATCTCATAACTCCTCCAAACGTAATAATATAGTATTTTTTCAGTGGTGTTTCTCTGAGAAAGAACAACTATCAAGAAATTATGTCAGGCTTATATCATTCACTTCTCACAACAATTTGCAATGTTTGTTCATGTTATTGCACTTCATGGCCAAAGTCCAAAGATTAAGCGCAAAATGTTACTAGTAGCAATCCAAGTGTTCTCCTGCACGTGTGGCAACACTGATTACAATAACTAAGGTATCATGTGACCAAGCACTCCTGCTCTTGTTGCATATCTTTACAATTTTTCTGTTTTGAAGGAATTTTGTTTGCAAGAAAATGTACAATGTAAAAATTACTCAAATAAGTTGTGAGGTAACTTTTAACAAAAATGTAACTTTTCCCAAGCTTTCACAGCTTCATTTCTATTCCGAAGTTTGTCAAAAATGGATGCCAATTGTAAGTTGTGATATCTATTACATGTTTAAGCTTTGGTACATTCTACCTTCACAAACTCTTATACTCTCACGATCAGTCAAATGTAAACAAATACATGTTGCACAAAGATACAATACATACATAAAACATAAAAATAGTAAACTGGTTAACTACAGGATTAAACCTTTTCAAAACATTAAATAAAACTATTTGGACTACATTGTGCAATAGCAAATATAAAAGATTATATTACTTATACATTGAAGCGTCTTATGTATTGCCTTCACTATGAAGCTAATTAGGGCTTAAAATTATTGACTTACTTAAAATCTCAAACGGTTTTCAGAGCCTATGTGGAAATATACTACAGGTCTCAGGTGCTTTAATTTGAAAATTCCATTGTCATGGATTGAAAAAATACATTGTTTTAAGTAATATATTCTTCCCCCGTCTACAGCATCTTCTTCACCAGTAAATATGATATGTGTTTAACAATTTGGATGACTAGATTCAATACATTTGTCAATAAGCATTCACAATAACTTCTTCTCAAAGAATCAGAAGAGGACAATTTCCCTTCTTGGACTGAAGAAAACTAAAACCTGCTGGAGAAGTATTAAGTCACATTCTTAGAGAAAACTAGTAACCTTTCAACAGGCAAGATACTATGAATGGACTCAGAATGACCAGGAGTAATGACATCCGATGACCTTAATTGGAGAAAACAAGTAATGCTGCGTACCCTGAAATCCCTGTTGGGCAAATTTCATTTCTCCCAGAAATGTGCAATTCAGAGAGGTGTACCAGACAAAATGGGTACCTTGTAACGAACAGTATTAACATATTCCACATTAATTGAATTATTTGTTTTCAAAATATAATGTTCAATACAAATGCTGTACAAAAATTTGAGGGATTTCACTGTACTTCCAGCATACTAAGCATTCACAAGTAGTAAGTTAACTTAGCACAAAAGATTATACAACAAGAAAGTATTCAGATTCTTGAAACTGGTGAATATTTTGCAGAGAAAACAACACCACCTCCACTAATATATATGAAGTTCATGATGGCCTATGAAATATTGTTTGAGTATCCATGCAAAATTCTGTTGTTTCAAACTTGTTTAAGAGTAAATGAGAAAGGGAGATGTAATAGAAACAGTTTTACAGTTTTCTACGATATGAAAACATTTTTTTATGCATTTTGGTCAATTATTCTTTGGAATGAACCTAACTGCATATAATATTAAATTTTTTTCTTGCAAAGTGGTTAAATGTTACTTCAATTATTTTTTAATGTATTTTTAACACTGGACAAATCAGTTGAGTCAAAAGGTCTCCTCAACCATCACCCGAATAATGTGAAGAACAAGTCACTGAACTGGAAAGTGTGATTATTAATGAGTTCCATGGTTTCCAGAAGACTTAAAAAAGACACACTGGTGCAAGAGAGTGAAACTATTCCAGACTGGCAAGCTTTTGAAGTACTAACAGAGTACTTAAAATCCCAGTTTTATTCTCTGCTGAAAGAGGCTGAAATTTATCATTACTGCACTTTTCACAACAATCCACATAAAAGTTGTGAGGCAGGTGAAAATATAAATATTTGAATATAACACATGACTATGTTAAAAATAAAGTAGGAATGGCAAAGAATGTCTGGTTTATCTTCACTTATCTTTAACCATGAGCCTTAAAAAATTTTTAAAATGGTTTTCAGAAATATCTACTTATCTTAACACTACCATAGAATTTACTGACACACCACATAAATATACTACATTTCTTACTTTTCAAAAAATTACATAAATTTTAATCCAATGAACATCTTTTATAATGCCTTCTAAAACAATTCAAGTTATCATGGCCAGCATCAATATTGATCTTGCAAACCCTTGTTCAATAAACTAAAGATTCTTCCTCTACCATACATATTTGAAATAGTGATCTTCACAAAGCAGATTCTCATGGAAAACAAAGACACTTTTACTCTAAATTCCAATGTACACAACTACAACCCTCATCAACACAACAACTACATAACCTACATGTTCCCCACTCTGAAACTACACTTTATCAAAATAGTACCCTAATAGAGGGCATTACACTTTACAACAATACGCAATGATTAAAAGTAAATTGAAAGCTTTCCTGCTTAACATGTTCTACAGGGTGAAGGAATATTCAAACCACAAAAATATTTCCCTTCAAAAAATATAAATAAATACTATTTCTTATCCCACTTGATTTTCTGTTTCATGTTCACTGTTCCGAGCTGAAGCAAGGAAAAAAGAACTGGCATATTGCATCCTGTGACGTAAAAGGAGAATGCCTGACAAAAAATGTCTGCTTCTCTCTGGATTTGCTAGATGCATTAGGTGCTGCAGTAGGGCTACGTGTACAAATACCAGGAAAAAATACTGGTCAAAACCTGCGTCCTCCTCCTCCTCCTCCTCCTCACCTATTCAAGTTTTCAACATAGAATGTACTATTATTGTTAATTTTAAGTAGTTGCTACCAAAATTGATATCACGTACTGTTTTAATAATAGTAAAATAATAATAATAATAATAACAATAATAATAATAATAATAACAATAATAATAATAATAAATTATACCACAGAATTTCTGAAGAAACTGAACAAATCTTAGCGATAAATTGAGTAAAATTTACTTTTTAAATAAAGCAAAAAATTGTATGCTTTAAAAAAAAGATAGAAAAACCATTTGGAAGCATTTCAAAATTGAAAAATTTTATCATTAATTGAAACTAAAACGTAAATATTTCATTCACTAAACCGGACATTATTGGAAATTGATATCCTGAGTGAAATACACTCAATGTATTTCTAGTGCTAAAGGTTTATTGGAAGACACAATGCTGTTGCCATGACTTATGAAGTGACTCTTGTGTACGAAGAACAATCCTACCACACATAGCATCTCGTATCTCATTAAAGAAAAAGGGTATTCAAGCGATCAGCTGGGTTCGTGTGATGTGCGGTGTTCACTTGTTCATGAATTACCCCCACCACTCGCTAAAAACAGAAGATGCCAACCATCGGAGGCAGAAACCGTATCGTTGAAATCGACGAATGTGAGATCAGCCTCCGGAAATATCATTGTGGTCATGTTGTACAAGGGCAGAGGGTTCTGGGCATTATTGACCAGGAAACTAGAGAAGTTCGCCTGGAGTATGCCCCAATAACAGAAGGGATTCGGCCACATTGTTGCAATTGATTTTGCGGCTCAATAATTTACACTGACATCTGGGATGTGTACAGCCAGCTGGATCAAAACAACTTTATCCATGGGGCAGAGAATCACTCTCTTCACTTCGTGCATCCTTCACACAAACAACATTGAACCCAGCTGGTGTCCCCTTCGTAGAAGACTGGCCTGAGGGTGGGAGGGAGGGGGTGCCACGAAGACATGGCTATGCACTTAGGCAAGTATTAATGGTGCCAAGATAGTACCTAGAACCATTCTGGGCTATGGTGGATGCCTTAAAGAGAAATGAATTGATGAACTGTGTGCCATTTCTGCAATAAATTTGCTTAAATCTATCTCGTCTCAGTGCAAAGTGGAGGGAGTGTGAAAACAAGTGAACATTGTGCACCGCTCATAACCAGCAGATCACAACTATCTCCAAAATTAATTATAATCTATAATTCTTTATAAGGTACAAAACATACAAGAAAGAAATATTTACAGAGCACTTAGATGGAAATAATATGTGACATTTTGGGTGAAATCATGATTAATGGCTATTACAAAAACAAGAGGACATCTGAGTGGTTTCAAGAACAAATGTCAATGATAATGAACTGGAATATTATAACATGTGAAACTCATTTAATGTAAACAGAAGTATCACATTGCATTTTTCTACAAAATGTGAAATGTAAGGTATCGTTATTTACACCTGAACCCTTTGTATATGTACAATCTTTTTTCTGGAAAAAACTATCAAAAAAGGTATTTATCTTAAATGACTACAAGAAGTCCCTCTTAGAAACAGAAAATAAATGCCATGTGGTCCTCTTAATACTTTGACTTGATTCTTATAGAAACTCTCTTGACTTTTGTCATCACTTTGGTTATTAAGAGAACGGAAATGTCAACTCCAAATCTTTATTTGGTTAACCATTATTAATTAAATTCACACAAAATAACATCAGTTAGTTACTGTGCTTGGTTCAAATATCAGATAGTGCTGAGTTCATGGAAGTAATAATTGTACTATTTTGATGGATTAGAATGGTTTACGTAACTGCTTTTCCTTAGCTGATGCATGGAGTACTAATTGTGCTCAGAATATTTGTTTAAATGTAAACCAAAAGACTGTAAATTTGGTATCTTACAGTGAAGTTCATTTTTACTTCTTCCCTGCTTTTTTCTTTTTTGTCATGTAGGGTCTACATGCACTGATTACCCTACAATCATAATGCAACATTGGCCATGGGATTTATTTTCAGATTTTATGGTTATGGTTCAGCCAAGATTTAATTTTCTTTCAACATTCTTTTTCTCGGTGACCCTTCCATTTTATCAATTCTCCCTCTCTCTCAGAATAGAGCCAGTGTTATTGCAAATGGGAAATCAACCAATTCACCATATCATATTACAAGAAATTCACCACCATATTACAAGAAATCAGCAACATGATTGTCTTTCTCCAGGTTGTAAACAATTCAGTAATGATGCAATATTATATTATCTTATCATTATAAAAGTAACAAAAAATATGTGCTGTTGTAATTACCACTAGTTTTAATGTTTTTTATGCGGTACTCAGACCGAAGGTGATTGAGAAATACCACCATGTAGTATGAATTAAAACCATACGATTGTTGGAGTTAAATCAAAAGAGTAAATGCAAAATGAAGTAAAATGAACAAAACAAGAAGAGTTGAAACAATTTCATGCTTCAAACAATTGACAATAAAATTTCAATAATCAAAAAGGTACTCCCTGATTCATTTACTGTCTTCCATAGAATTTATAATATACAGAACATTTCACTTATACAATGAGCCAACAAAGCGGAGCTTCAGTCACTGTATCATTAGAACCACATTACAACACTTTCACAAGGAGATGTGACTAAGAGCCAGGTAAGCAGAGTAAAAGCAGGAAATGAAGTTTCAGTACTCACGGTGAAGAAAGCAGTCGTATTTGAAGCATCGTCGACAAAACAGAGTATGGAAAGAATGCATGGTTTGTTCTCGGGGGACTGACTGGGCTGCAGTTCCATCTATGTTAGGTGTGCACTCTGGTGGCAATGCGTTGGGGTCGAGACGTTCAGTCAATTCCAGGAATCTACAAATAAATAGAATGACATTTTAGAGTACACAAACTTTCTGCATGCTTGCATGCATTTCTGCTTTCAACAATTCATGCATGTACTTTTTTCTAAAATCCACAAAATAAATTTGAAAATACGCAATCTGCAAATTCTTACCTAAAAATTAGGAAGCCCCAAAAGGGCTGTCAACTGATATTACCATAAATTTCTCTAACTTACCATAGACTTTCTAAGACATTCCTTGAATAAATTTTAGATATTGTATGGTATGACATTCATAGCACAATCTTATTACAATACTCAATTTTTTATCAAACTCAAGTCTCAAGAGGTAATATTCTCCTATCTCAAATGTAACAAAATTTCTTACGATACTTGTTTTGTAAATAAATACAGTAAAACTTGGTCAATGCGGAACGTATATAATGTAGCAATCTGTCTATTATGAATATAAATCACAATCCAGCCAAACAAATTCTACAGTATTACATTGCATGCCGAATTACATTACGCGGAATCTTGTCTAATATGGAAAAATACATAGGTCCCTTGAGATTCCACATTGAGCAAGCTTTACTGTGTTATTCAAATAGCAGATTTACTTTCTATCAAGAACACATCTGTAACAATCAATGAAAAAATTGTTTTCATAGCAGGGATGTCAAAGCCTAGGGCAGGCATGCAAGAAACAATGTTAGTTTTTTATTTTCTCATACATGTACCTATATTTGAAGTAATAAATATAATACAGAGAATGTTATGTAATGCCGTGGAAAATCAATTACGAGGGTTCAATGGAAATAGATGTTTTAGAGTCCTCTTATACCAAAAAAGAGTGTCTTTTGCCAAGTCTGTATGCCTGTCCATCTGAGCAACACTAACGCCTAAACTATTTTTTTAATTTTTACCAAAATGATTATTCCCATCGGCCTTTCAAAGTCTTACGAGTTTGAAAAGAATTCTATAATTTTGGGGGTACTTTACATGAAGCTCCTGGGATATTTTAAAAATTTTCTCAAAAATCCCAATTTTTTTCTTCAATTTTTTGTAAGACTGGAGTGAAATACTCTAACAAATAAGCCATCATTCCATTCCCATTCCATTTAACTCTAAATTTTTAAAAATTTGCTAGAGCTTGAAATTTTTTGAGCCTTAACTACAATTGAAGGTGTACATTTTTAATTCAAATAAAATTTGTTCTCTACAATTAGTTCCCTAATTAATACCATGAAGATTTACTTTTTGGGAAAAATTTGTAGTTTTGGTGTAATTTTGAGTGAAATACAGGCAAAGTTGGTAAAACATTTTTTTAAACACATAGTTTTTATTATTTAAAAGATTGCACAAATATAAGTTTTTTAGAAATATCTTTCATGCGATTAATATTTACTTCACTGAGGCATGAATGAGTGCAAGTACTTCAAGTTATGTTTCAAAGTTTTTCAAAAACTCAAAACTGAAAACGAGTCTCAAATTCTGCATTTTCCAAAACAATCAAAGGACATTGTGTCAAAAATGGTTCCAAATTTTTTGTTTGGATAATGCTAAATGCACTGAATACATCCACATCAATGCACTTTGATCTACACTTATGTTTTTTAAAAAATTACACAAATGTATTTTTTTCAATAGCTATCATTTTTTCAATCCTCTGTATTTGGGAGTAGAAGTGTTTCAAACAATTTCTAATGAAGTTTCGTGAAAATTCGAAATGTTTCTGTGAAACTGAGCTCAAAATTGCGTGTTTTCACAAACGATATAACATTTTCTGAAAAATGGCTTCAAACATTTCAATTAATATTTCCATATAGGTATTACTCTTCTATCAAATTTTTAAAGACTTATTTCAGTTCCCCTATTAGGGGAGAGGAAAATTAAGAAAATGTGAAAAGATGACTTAGATGGCAATAGATGGTAGCTGAAAAGTGGGTGGGGCAAACCCAAAAAGTTTAGAAAACTATTAGCACGAAAAGTTGGTGCCATTCTATAGTACGACTAGTTTGTTCCTTTTGTGGGTCGCAAGGACTTGATTCCAATCAACTTTGTAGAAACACTATCATAACAAATAGACAAGTTGTTGATAGAACATTTCTACTGAATATGTTACAAACAGAAATGTTTAAAATAAGATTACTTTCTTATCTTTGTGGTCTATTTCCTTCTGCACAGGCAAGTTAAAGCAGAACAGGAGACAATACAAAAAACATACATCACTGATCAATCACAATTTACCATTTTTGAAAGAACTTTACCTTACTTATACAAACCTGACACTCCTCCAGCCCCTTCAATTCTCATTGATCAATTCAACAGCAAACTAAATTTCAATAAAGTATTTTGAGTTAATGCTTTGCAGAAAAACTGTCACATGCCATTAGTCTTACTTTTCCTTGAGTTCTTCTGGCCTCCCCTTATCTGGAAACATGGCTGATACTGCCTGGAATATCACCATACTAGGGACTCCCTTTGATGATTGCTTTTCCGCTGTTTGAGACCTCCGCTCAGCTCGTTCATGAGAAGATGAGCTGCGACTGGTGGAAGCACGACCATGTTTCTCCTTATCACGATCTTTTCCCTCTTTCTCATTCTTTTCATTTTCTTCCTGGAATCAAACATTCCAGAATGCATACTACAATAATCAATGGAAAAAAGTAAAGTGAAGCAGGAAAGGGTGGGAGGGCTGCGAACACCGTGTCAAGATACTGCCTAAGAAGTGATCAACATGGAAATACATGGTCATTGGTTGTAATTGGTGTAATCTATCTTCGACAGACATGCAATAACAGAGTTGCACTTTAAATTCTCAGTTTGATTCAAACCAATTTGCAAAGTGACAAAAAGGATGCAGGGAGTTGCATGCTCACAGGGACAAAAAAAAGAGGTGTATTAAGGCAGAAGCTCTTTGAAAAAAAATCCTGCCTTGTACTTTTTTTTTTTTTTTTTTTTTTTTTTTTTTTTTTTTTTTTTTTTTTTTTTTTTTTTTAATGAAAGAATTCTATAAGATGAGATATGAAATGCATTTCAAAACCATTTCATATACAGTATGTGTGTATGTATATATATATATTGCTTACATCTTTGTACTGATACTGCAGCAGGGCGTTCACCAATTCCACAAAAATAGTGTCATCTATGAATCCAGTTTCTCGATCTCCATGAACTTTTCCATCATAATTTTTTATTAATTCTTCAATAAAAGTTCCATCTTGGTCAAGAATTTCATCTCCCATGTATGGAATGTTATGGAGAACAGTTTCATCCTCAACCTGATGAGGAATGTACAAGCAAAGTTACCAATAGCATCACATCAAATCATAAAATTATGCATTGGAAATAGGAAGTGGCTAAGTTGTAATAGAAATTATATTAAGCGGGTAAATATAAAGCACAAATAAACAGTATTTGGATTTTCTTTTATCTATTTCAATCAGTTTACTAACAAGGTTTAAATTAATAACACATACAAATTAAACTAAAATGCGAATATGTTATAATTATTCTAAAACTATATAACTAATAAACTAAAAATAAGAAATTGCATTTCAGAGGCTATTACCGATATTGTAGATGATCTTCACGTGAAAAAAACTATGCTTGAAAAACTATTAAAGTATAGATTTTCATAATTTTGATTTTTGTCACACTGAACATGACAGGATAACTATTTAAATGGATACTCACAGGGAACAGAATCCATTACAACCGAAAGGCAGTTTCCTACAACTACAATTTTGAAAATAGTTATTGTTCTTAATGAAATGAGTTCTTCAAAGAGATCTTTAAATAAGGACATGCACAATTTTTTGGAAGAAAGAGGAAGAAGAAAGAAGAAAGAAGAAAGAAGAAGAAAGAAGAAAGAAGAAGAAGAAAGAAGAAGAAGAAGAAAGAAGAAGAAGAAGAAAGAAGAAAGAAGAAAGAAGAAGAAAGAAGAAGAAGAAAGAAGAAGAAGAAGAAAGAAGAAGAAGAAGAAAGAAGAAGAAGAAGAAAGAAGAAAGAAGAAGAAAGAAGAAAGAAGAAGAAAGAAGAAGAAGAAGAAGAAAGAAGAAGAAGAAAGAAGAAGAAGAAAGAAGAAAGAAAAAGAAAGAAGAAGAAAGAAGAAGAAAGAAGAAGAAAGAAGAAGAAAGAAGAAAGAAGAAGAAGAAAGAAGAAAGAAGAAGAAAGAAGAAGAAAGAAGAAGAAAGAAGAAGGAAGAAGAAGGAAGAAGAAAGAAGAAGAAAGAAGAAGAAGAAAGAAGAAGAAGAAGAAGAAGAAGAAGAAGAAGAAGAAGAAGAAACGGAAAAGAAGAAAAGAAGAAAAGCACAGAAGAAGCCCGAAGAAGAAGAAGAAAGAAAACATAGAAGCCAATATTGAATTAATCCAACGACCCGGAGCGGGAAAAGAAGAGAAATAAAGTCAATTTAAGAGTAATTTCGAATCTATACAGGGGTAAAGAAGAGAGAGGCCCAAGAAGAAGAGAAGAAGCAAGAAGACGAAGAACAAGAAAGCGGAAGAAGAAAGAAAAGAAGAAAGCCACATTGAGATAGTGAAGAAAGACCATAATGGTTTTCAAGAAGAAGATTAGTCATTATATTTTAATAAAAGCCAGCAGGAAGACCCCAAGAATAAGAACAAAAAGATTTTTTTTGGCCTTTATTTTGGAGGAAAGTTTTTGAAAAAAGAAAAAACAATGAAGTGAGGAAATCGAAGGCAGAAAAACGGGGGTGTTGGCCCACGAGGTTTTTTTTTAACCCTCTTTCCATCTAGTCCACCTTTAAAAAATATTTCTAAACCTTAAAAACTAAACTTTAAAAAAAAAAAACACAAAAAAACTAGTTATCCTTAAAAAAAAATATAAATCCAAATCAAGATCCCTAAAAAGATTTTACAAATAAATCCTTTCAATCGCAACCCTAAACAGATTCGGCACCACAAATGCTTTCTTTCCTCGGCCCTCCCCCTTCCTTTTGTTCTTTTTCCTTTTTTTTTTTTGGCTTGCCGCAAATTGACATAAAAACAATTTATCCGTAATAGTTCGTTGTTTGTGTCCTTTATTCCACCATGGCGTCCCCAAAAAAAGCGTAATACAAGTTCTTTCTATTTACAACAGAGAGCGCATTCATATATTACATTGTGTGCAACGGCTGGTGATTCAAACTCGATCATCTCACTAGATCGAATTCTTCAGCTGCCTTCGATTTCCCACGGTTGCCTGAAATTTAATCCCTTTCAAGGCGTTTTTGTGGGTGCCTAAAACGGGGAATTAACCGCAGCTTTTCCTCCCTCCCCCCCCCGTGGGGGTGTAACAGAATGGAAATTTGTGTTTTTTTTTTTTTTTTGCCCGGATTTTTTTTTTATTGTTTTCCACCCCGCGCCAACGTGGGAATTGTTTCCCTGGAAAAATTGTCCCTGCGCCCCACGGCCTAATTTTTTCAAACAGACCCCCATAAAAACTTCCGGGATTTTTTTTTTTTTTTTTTTTTCAAGTTTGGACCGTTTTTTTATTTTTGAAAATTAGTGGGCCATATTATTAAACCGGGCGGGGGCGGGGGGGGGCCCTCCGTCCCTCCCTAAATAAAATGGGGAAAGTATTTTTTTTGATCAGTGCGTTAAAGCCAAACAAATTTTTTAAATGAAAGGTTTCCCACGAGCCCAGGTTGGAGAAAAACCCGTTGTTCGGGCCCGAAAAATTAAAAATTAAACAAAATAATGAGATTCTTCCATTTTTGCGTAAGGCCAAAGGAAAAGGAAGTTTAATGCAAATGATTCTAGAAATTTTAACCCCAGATCGCCACTTAATAAGGCAAAAAAAATCAAAAGTTTAAGAACTTTCTCCCTGTGAACATCCTAGGTCTCTTTTTCCTCCTGCCCCCCGGTTGCTTTCTTCCCTCTCTGGTGAGTGCGGGGATTGCCGGGGGACCCTAGCAAAACAAAAAAAAATCTCAGGGGTTTTTTTGTTAAGAGTTCCCAAACAAACAAATTCCTCGAACTGAGGTTTTTTAATTAGGCTTGAATTGATTCGAATTTTTGATAAACAAACTGTCTGGAAAAAAAAAAACACATTTCTAAATACTAGCGGCGCCAGTTGCCCCGCCCCTTCCTCCTAAGCATGACACATAAAAAGTTTTTTTTGTTTTCCTGGTTTTTTTTTTTTTTTTTTTGGTGCGTTGTCCTGCCTGGGGCCGAGTAATATTTGTTTCGGCAAAAAGTAGAAAGGAAAAACAAAGACAGGCCACCCGGAAGCGCAAAACCCGAGAACCCAGGGTGCCCTTTTCTTCACATCCTCTTTGAAACTTCCTTTCCCCTTGTTAAAACCAAAAAACCCCCAACAGAAACAAGGTTGGGGCCTAACAAAACTTTCATGCTTATCGTCCAAAAAGGCCCTCCATGCCAGGGAAACCTTAGGCTTTGTCTAACACGCTCGAGGAAAAAGGTTTTTTGCTTTTTAGAAACCGGGAAAGAAGATTTCCCTGTGAGGGGAGGGGGGATAACCGCAAGACGACGTCTAGGTGGGCTTCCGGATGTTACGAGGAAGCGGGACAGCGCGAAGTCGCGGGGAGGAATAACCGTAGGGATTCAAGAAAACATTTCAAAAAAATGTGTACATTCTGTTCGTCATTACGTACGGCGAATGTTTTTTTTTTTTTTTTTTTTGTTCAAAAACGTGACGTGTTTGTGTAACGTTTTTTCTGTTGAAGTGAATTTTTTTGCCGTTTGAGACCTTTCCACTGCCGGAAATAGGGGCAACGCTTGGGAGTCGTCCGTTATGACGAAATGGGATCATTTATTTGAACTCATACAAACTATACTTCCCGATAAAAAACTAATTTGGCCGAAAGAATGACTGTACCGTCCTGCGCCAACGAAGCCCGCACACTAAAGGCGCTAGCCGGTGCGTTACACAAAGTGCGGGAATCCAGCATTTTGGCATAACCGTTTTTTTTTTTTTTTTGAAGGTCCTATGATACGATAGGCCTCAATTAAGGAGCCATTAAGAGTCGGCATTACAACAAAGATGGGACCTATATTTTGTAGTAAAAAATAGTACAGAGCGGAGGCAAATATATTTTAAATGTCAATGTACGCCCTGTATGCAGCTCCGAACTATCCGAACGCATCTTCGAAATCATAGCCGGTTAAAGAAATGCAAACGGGAGTTTATCCTGGGGGAAATGAGGGTTATTCAAGGCCTGTATACCCATAATTTTTCTCTGAAAGCTATGAAATGGCAGACAGTCCTTTATTATATGTGGAAGACAAGTTTCAATTTTAATCATCAACATGACAGCTCGGCAGGAAAGCGACGACGGTACAAGAAAAGCGGCAGGAAGCAGGAGGACTCAATAAGGCCAAAGCATAAAGATGAGGAAAATGAAAACCAGCGCGGTGACTAACCGAATCACAAGCGCCCACCTGGCGCTCGCGTCGCTTTCGTTTTCCTCCTTTCAGCCAGCCCGCCTGCGGCTTTCGGCGCGGCGCCGGGGCAGTCAATTTAGACTGCGTTTTGTATAAATATGGTACCCGCCGTCGGCTTCGCATTCGAATTGCCTCCGTGGCACGCGCGTTGAGGAACATCGAATGCCTGGCGCGACAGAGTATGTAAGAAGGCAATGTACGTAGCCAGGCGCCATCGCATACTTCAGAGCGAATACAGCTGAGGCGAGTGTGAACCGGCCGACAATCGACTAGCAAATTGTGAATGAATCAGGTATTACGCAGGGTAAAAAACACACTGGTGAAGGATTAACTTTCATTCGTGTGGGATAAAAAACCCACTGTTTCGCTGAAAACCCTCGTTCGCTTCAATCGTTATTATATTTATTAAATAACTAAAAACAGGCGGCAATCATAGTCGACCTTTATTCAGTACC
>BOPP01000074.1:3846795-3951452 GCA_017312745.1 Gryllus bimaculatus
GAGAAGATAGAAAAGAAAAAAGAAAAAAAAGAGGAGAAAAGAAGAGAAGAAAGAAAAAATAGATAGAAGAGAAAAGAGAAGAAGAGAAGGAGGAGGGAAGGAGGAGAAAAGAAAAGAGAAAAGAAGAAAGATAAAAGGAGAAGAAGAAAAAGAGAGAAGAGAGAGGAGGGAGAAAAAAGAAAGGAAAGAGAAAAAGAGAGGAAGAGGAAAGAGGAGAAGGAAAGAGAAAGAGACAAAGAAGAAGAGAAAAGAAAGAGAGAGAAGAAGACAAAAGCAAAAAAAGAAAAGAGAACAAAGAATGAGGAAAAAGAAAAGATAAGAAGAGGAACAGAAGGAAGTAACCAGATAGTAATAAGGAAGAAGAAGAAAGCATCAGAATGAGAAAAAGAAGAAGAAGAAGAGAAGGAAGAAAAGAGAAAGCAATGAAAAAAAAGAAAAGAAAGAAGAAGCAGAACAGAGAAGGAGAAAGGAAGACAGAAGCAAGAGAACAAATGAAGGGTGAATGAAAGAAGAAGAGCAACAGAAGAGAAGAAGAGAAAGAAGAAAGAAGAAAGAAGAAGAAGAAAGAGGAAGAAGAAAGAAGAGAGAAAGAAAGAAGAAGAATAGAAAGAAAGAAGAAGAAGAAAGAAGAAAAGAGAAAGAAGAAGAAGAAGAAGAAAGGAAAGAAGAAAGAAGAAGAAAGAAAGAAGAAGAAGAAAGAGAAGAAGAGTAGAAGAAGAAGAAGAAGAAGAATAACAAGGGAAGAAAGAAAGGAAGAGAAGAAGAAAAGAAGAAGAAGAAGAAGGAAGAAGAAGAAGAAAAGAAGAAAAGAAGAGAAGAAAGAAAGAAGAAGAGAAAGAAGAAGAGAGAAGAAGAAAGAGAAGAGAAGAAAGAAGAGAAGAAGAAGAAGAAGAGAAAAGAAGAAGAGAGAAGAAGAGAAAGAAGAAGAAGAAAGAAGAAGAAAAAGAGAAGAAGAAGAAGAAGAAGGAAGGAAAGAAAGAAGAAGAAAAAGAAGAAGAAGAAAGAAGAAGAAGAAAGAAAGAAGAAGAAGAGAAGAAGAAGAAGAAGAATGAAAAAGAAGAGAAGAAGAGAAGAGAAAGAAAGAAGAAAGAAGAAGAAAGAAGAAAGAAAGAAAGAAGAGAAAGAAGAAGAAGAAAAGAAGAAGAAGTAAGGAAGAAGAAAGAGAAGAAGAAGAAGCAAGGAAGTTAAGAAGACAGAAAGTAAGAGAAAGAAGAAGGAAGAGAGAAGAAGGAAAGAAGAAAACGGAAAGAAGAAAAGAAGAAAAAGCAAGAAGAAGGGAAGAAGAAGAAGAAGAAAACATAGAAGCAAATTGAATATCAACGAGAGAAGCGAGAGAAAAGAAAGAGAGAAGAGTAAAGTCAATTTAAGAAGAATTCGAAGTTTACAGGGTAAAGAAGAAGAGGAAGAAGAAGAGAAGAAGAGAAGAAAGAAGAAGAAGAAAGAAGAAGAAGAAAGAAGAAGAAGAAAGAAGAAGAAGAAGAAAGAAGAAAGAAGAAGAAAGAAGAAGAAAGAAGGAGAAGAAGGGAGAAGAAGAAAGAACAAGAAAAGAAAGAAAGAAAGAAGAAAGAAAAGGGAAGAAGAAAATTTTCCTGTTAGAACAAGAGGTGCTTGGGGGCAGATATCATTTCTGTTTAACTCACTGTTTTTTCAAAAATTGGAAAAGTTCGAAATAACGTGAGAAAGTTTGTGCTTTTGGAACCACTAGTTAAGAATTGCCAGCAAAAAGAGGGTATTTTAAATCTATCTATCCATGCATGTTTGTAATGTATCTCTTGTAATATATTTGCCAAAACTGTAAAATTTAACAAAAGAAAATTTAGACATCTTTCCGCAGCCACACTGTACCTCATGTACTGACGTTATCAAACATTTCAATCATTTGGCTGTACTATTAGCAGTTTGAAAGAATCTTTAAATCAGAATGATATTAAAGATTCAATTTGCAAACTCTCATACTTTTTCATTTTCCTTTTGAATTGCATGTGGCAAGTGAATGAACAGAGTTCTCACCATAAAATTTTGTTGGATTGGTGCCCAAGTATACATTGTTGGAATTGGTGTGACTGCATTGATGATTTTCACCGGGCAGGTCTGCACTTCATTGTCCAAGCTGGTGACCTCTGCCTTCTTCATGCAGGCAGCATGAGGGGGAGCCTCCTGGCACGATGTCCACACTGCTTTGCCATCTGCCCAGCGGCGCTGCTCAGCTATCAGAACATCTGCTCACAACATACACACACACAAACATCAATGACTTCCTCTTATTGTTACAAGATAAACATACAGATGTACTGATTTATATTACCACATGCAGAATGGATTGTTTGAAGGAGCCCAGAGCACTACAAGTCATTTTCTCAAGGATTTAATGTATTACCAATAACAAGCTTAATGATATACACTCAACAAATACATTTTCTTTTATTAGTTTCGCAACCCTTTTCTTCCACTTTCACATAAAAAAGCAATATTTTTATCATGTAAGTTAAAACATATTTATCTCTATGCGAAATATTTATTTTATTTTCTTACCAATTCATACACTAAGGAATCAAAACTATTTATGTTTGAACTGTGTCCTAAATTCTAGTAATGATTGACACTGACAATACACTTTGACACTGACGAAAACTAGGCAGCAGTATTTGCTCAAATTCAGAGATCAACAAAAAGGCTTTGTTATGGAAATTTCGTTTGCAGAAAAGTAGCCGGAGCAAGTAGTTTGCTATTGTGCTGAGGATAGAAAGGAATCTGGCTCAGAGCTATTGTGAAAGATTGGTGAATAAGATAGTAAATGGATTTGCTATGTGGAAAATTAATTATGGTCGATAGATATATATGAGATGATTAAGAGTATGACCTGCAAAGAATATCACTATGTATTAAGTTAAGACAGTTGTGATAACTAGCGTTAACGTGTTAAAATTTTAAAACATCAGAAACCGAAGTAACTTCAAACTTTTGTAAATATCGAGGGATTAAAAATTACACTTATGTTTCATTGTTAGAAAAAGTAAGAAATTAAGAATATATATGCTATGAAAACATGGTACAAAAATTGATCTAATCTTATGGCTAATATATAATATACTTTCAATTATACGGTTTTGACTGGACCAGACCTTTGAGCAAACTAAGTCTGTATCCTTCAGACTTGAAAATTCAGTACACAATTTTGAGCCTTCAAGAATTGTACTTTCGTACCAAGATTACAGGTCAATAAAAAATTATCTATACATCACAATACAGTACTAACCCATATCAACACCATCCCGGCATATGTACAACCAAAGTCCATACAATCGAGAGTTTACTATAGATGATTATTTTGTTTTCGGGTGAGTCAACTATGGTCATTAGCCCCATAAGTGTATTGCATGATTTTTATTATGGAAAATGGCAATGATTTTTCCTCTACTGGATGGCAAGATCAAATGCTGACCTACATATTGACTGCTTGAAGGTTTTCCCCAACCAAGTATCTTCCACCAGCAGGGCACCGCTCCTGTTGGGACAAGCTCTTGACTGATCTCCAGATATGAGTGGTAGAATAGTGCATTTAATTGTAAGAATGTATAAACAAGGGGCGAGGATAAGACAAGGAAGATGAAGGAAAGACAATATGCAGACCATCGACCACATATTAAGGTTCTGATCTGGCATTTACTTTGTGTTGACTGAAGAAACCATGGAAAACTACTGCAATTCAGTTGACCACTAGAATTCTCCTCCAGGCAGTGGCTGAATTCTATTTAGCTACCTAGATAATGATGGAAATCATGCCATCAGAACTTAAACCCTAAGATCTTCTGGTCAGAGGCTCTGACATCAGTTGATTTCCTGCACTACGTACACTAGTGTACATGGTCATGAGAGTGGTAAAGAAAACCAATTTAAGTTGTATTATAAGTTCACGAGTTGCTACGGCAGTTAATGTTTTTGTTGGAAACTAAAACAATCTTGCACTCCTTCACAATCACTCACCTCCCATATTACTTCTTTAGTAATTTTATAAATAAATACTGCTTTAAAATTTTTCCGAAAAACGAAATCTCAAAAATACAAAAAGGCAATCCACTAGTCTTTGCTTTACATTACTTCACTGATTAAAACAACAATGTGAAACATTACAAATGTACAGATCGTTCAAAATCCACCAACAGGACATTTACACAGTGTTATGTGTAATACCCTTGTGTAATAATAAAATTCCAGCAATTATTTATTAAATTCTTTCATCTTAACTGTACCTTCATTTACTTTCATATTCAACACTACTACAACAAAATTAGTTAACCCAAATTATATCTCATGACTTTCAAAAAATACGCAATACAAAATATGCAAATAAAAATTAATATGATTTTCAGAACATTGGAGCAATTTTCATCCAATAGAAAACAAAAAAAAGTGCACATCATGCAGACAAATTGTGATTTTTATCAATTCACAGCCAGTTAATATAAATATAAATAGAGAGAAAGAGAAAGAAAAAAAGAAAGTAAGAAGGATTCACAAATCAAAATTAAACCATGAAAGAAGAGAGAAAAGTAACTTATTTCTTACCAATTTTTCAATTTGATAGTAAGTGGTGATGTTTTCCCAAGACTCCATATAGCAATGCATGAAATATTCCACATTATGATAAATAAACCATCAACATAAGATAACCAATAACTATGCGATTGACACTTTCACAAAATATCACAAACTGTAAATCTCGCACATCTCTCAAGAACATTTTTCAGTATTGTATTGGTTGAAATGTACAAGGTCAATCACATACTTATGTTAACTGAACTATCATATGTAACTAACAATAAGTGAAAATATACTGTATTTACCACACTCTGAGATCCCCAAATTTTAACGAGTGTAATAAACCTTGAAACTAGGCTTTATTCAACACAATAGTTCTTTTTTGTACTCATTCTTAATATTCAGTCACAATCAAATTATAGATTGACTTATTGATTAGAAAATTAATAAATAGATATAAAAATCATGTTAATGGAAAAGCTGGCTTTTTTTGCCCAAGCTATTATTTTATTTTTTCTTATCATAATTTTTTGCACCATTTTTATCTTGAACATATTTTTCTTTGTTTCTTTCTGGACCTCTTCCCTTACTATATTTTCTGATATCACACATGTTCTGACCTTTTTGGTCCTATAAATGTTTAAGTACACGTTCGTCACACTAAATATGCTATTTGTGTCTTTCACCTGAAGCAATCTAAGAACATTCAATTAAAGTAGAGAATGCAGAATGCCTTTAGAGAAGGGGGAAGCCGGAGGAGGGAAAGGGGAAGCCGGAGGAGGGAAAGGGGGAGAAGTGGAAAGGGTAACGAGGAGCCTCCTTAAGCCCTCCCTTCAATTCTAAAAGAAATTAATAAAACTTACCGATTAGTCAACTTTCACTCTATGCTCTAAACTTTAGAGATACACTCACAGAACAACAAAAACCTCTTAGTTGACCCGTTTCGCACAGAACACGTAAGTGTATGAGCAGTGGCCTCTTTCTTACTGCACTTCCACTCGATCACACAACTCCTTTCGCTTGGCCAACCTCATCAGGATCACCACATTTGGCTTATTATAAGTATGTACTAAATTACGTACATTGCTCACTGCCCCTCCTCACCGAAAGATTCCCCTCATGAACCCCTAATAAGCCTTCCTCCCCTCCACAGTGGATTTCCACCTTGTTGTAGCAGTGTGAAGTACTGCTTTAAACATCTCTCTTACGTTGTACTGTGTTCTAGACTCCAGACGAACATTATGTGACATCTAATTTCCTTCCTGTAATTCTGTTGTTCATGATTCTGAATTTTCAAAAAGAAATTCCCATCCTGTGTGGCCAAAATGTAAGGTAGAAGATTCCTTTATCTCAACAAAATCTCTGCTGCGATCTTCATCCATTATCATGTTTCTTATCACTGAACTAAAATGGAATTCATTTAAGATTCTCTCAACAAGCTCCTTCAAAAATTTGGTCTTAATCACCCAGAAATTGTCCATATTTATAATTAGGTTTTGTAGATGCACTCAGTTTATTATCACCTTTACACCTTACTGTTACTTCATTGTTCAAGTTTCTCAACAGGGAAAAGGCAACGTAAAATCATTCATTCCAACCAACTAGCTTAATTTCCAAAAGCTAAACAAAACTGTATTTTTCAAAGGAGGTAATTAAGAAAATATCTCGTCAGTATGGTATTATTACAATTTAAGATGAAGACAAAATTTGGCGATTTCTTCTAATAAGTGAATTTATGTTTCATTAATAAACAGATTACAACTTTTACATTTGTTTCTTAAAACAAATTTAGAAAATTATCGGTGACAGGACATCTAGTCAACTGTCCTTAACATGGTTTTCAAAAATTACAAAACAAATTTTATCATTAAAATAGAGTAATGAAATTACCCAAAAATCAAAAACAATACTTTTCTAGAAAAATAAAATTATCAAGAAATTAATAATTAAGTGTTCTCTGATAACAAACTAATAATTATCTACTTCTTCGTTATCAATAGTTATTAAAATTAAAGCAAAAATATTCCAAGTACATAATATGAAATTTGATCTCACCTGTCATGTGCTTTCTATTCTGATTCCAAGCAACCTTCACTTCATCTGCTCGTTTGTACCTCTTCATTTGGCGGAGACGCATGTACTCTGATTTCACTCTTTTCTTCCATTCTGCTGATACTTTCACTTTACTTGACATTTTGAACTCTCTCAACCACCTTCAAAGCAAGAAAAAATACTACTTGGTAAAATCATATTTCTTTAGTGTCAAATTATGCGTTTATTAATATTCTGAAGAACAATATTTTTAACAATAGACATCTTAAAAAATATCTCACATCAACAAAAGCACACAATAAAATAACAAGAATTCTATTTTAGTATTTATACCACTGTTTCTATAACCAACTATTTCAAAACAAAGTTTCTTGAGTCTTAACGTCAATGAACTGCAATGATCGTTTTCAATTAGTATAATCCGACGGCATTTGCACAATATCATGAATAACCTTCGGTTTTGCAGAACGTTCTACCGTAAGTTTTGGTGCAAATGTTGAAACAATCCTCTGGTGCGATTAAACCACGAATTGTGGATGATCGTATTTATTAATCATATACAGAAAGAAATTGCAAGAGGCGTTGTTCAACGAAGAGCATCCTTCATTCCCTTGACATCACAAAGTGAAATCCATAAATGGTGAAAAACAACTAAAGGTTTGATACCTACGTAAAGAATTTGCAACAAATTTGTCTACAGTGCAGGTTTAATTGCAGATACCAACCAATATAAAAATGTAAAAACATCCAAATGAACGAGCGTAACGCCAAGTTCAATAACACATTTCAGTTATCAGTCAACAGAAAATAACTTCACATTGTTTCGTTTTTACAATTGCTCTTTTTCTCCCTACAATACTCACTGCACACTGCACTTAATGATCTTCAAAACATTCTTTATTCCATCCTTCTGAAATCGCTTTAATGAGCCCTCAATTGCCGTGCAATTGCCGTGTGTGCTGTGTGCGATGTCCTGCTGCCTGCAACAAAACGCTGCGATCAGTTGCAGCCACCGTGTTGCAGTGGTGCGATCGAATACGAATGCGACGGTCGTAAGAGCACTACACCACCATGGACGAATTTTGTTCCATGACACTCCTTTCCTCTATCGGATGACCAAAAAATGTTTTTAGAGCTTTTGAGCAATGTGGCCAGGTTAGGGGTTTTCCCCCTAAATTTAGGGTTTTATTTTGTCTGACGCTACAAAGGAGTAAAAATATGTCCGAGGAAACTCGCTCGTCAACGAATCCGAGCGGGGGACTCACCTCAGAAGGGGGAGCAAGAAACTAAATTATGTGGGGGTTATTTGCCGTATCATGATTAATAATGCGTTTTTGCTATTTATTTATCTATCTCATCTTTTCACGTGGGGAACTGTGGAAATCTTCAACAAGACGCTGAGGAGCCCACACTCCCCAACAGTGTGAGATTTGTACTCACTAAAACCACAAACCTTTTTGTAATCATACGATGCCTTAGCGTATTCCATCTCGAGCAGTGGAATAGCGTATGTTCGGCCTCTCTAGTTCATGGCTGCAGCAGAAGCATACTGCGTCTTCTGTCTTTCTGAATCTCTTCAGATATGCTTTCAAGCATCCATGCCCCATGCCCTATGAATGCCTGAGTTAAATGGTATGTCACGGGCCCATGTTTGCCCAAAATTGAAGACAGAGATTTTTTCTTAAAATACAATTTGTTCTCCATAGTGAGTTCTTTCACTATATATATATATAAAGTTTAGTAGTTTTTAAGCAATATTGCGCGCAACATTTCGAATTCGAACGGATAGTGCTAAATGTATTCCATAAGATGACATGACCACCATATTGATATACTCTTTTGTTTTTTCAAAAATTACAAAAATGTATTTTTTTACTTGTCTGTCATGTCGTTTATATTTATATTAGCGGCAATCTGTTCCCATTATTGTATTTATGAGTGCATGCGCTTTAAATAATGTAAAATAAAGTTTCTCAAAAATTCTATTGTATTCCGTGAAAACTAGCTCTAAAACTCATCATTTTCAGAAACGCTCAAACGCCGTTTTCTCAAAAACGGCTCCAAATTCTTTTTTCAAACGTTTCGAACGAATAGTGGCACTCTTTAATATGACGTAATGTTAATTTCGGGGTATTTGTTTTTCAAAAATTACACAAATGTAATTTTTTTTGAAAGACCTCTCACGTCGTTGATATGCACATTCCCTGCAATTTGTGAACACTATTGTATTTGTGAGTTAAAGTACTTAAAATGACTTCAAATTAAGATTTTCGAAAACTCAAAAATTTTCTGAGAAAAAGAGCTACATTTTTTTTAAATTTACAGTAGCGTTTAAACGCCAGTTTTTTATTTTTTTAAATTGCCAATTAGCACAAGGTTTAACTGTTCTTTAATAATCTTAAAATAATATTTCCACTATACAATTAGGAAACCGAATTAGGAAAATATCAACAAAAAAATGTACTTTGAGCGGCGATAGATGACAGCAGGCAAGAATATGTGGCAAGTTCGAATAGCTAACCGAGACCAAAGAAATAGAAAACTAATACGGGAAAGTCTGTGCTATTCTATAGCACAACTAGTTTAATTGCGCTATTCGTAACTAATCTTTTCTCTAATATTTTTGTCTGGGTTCTCAAAAATATTAGAGAAGTTTTTCTACACGCAAATGGAAACTTTTCTCAGGAAAAACGAGGCGTTTTCAGACTCACAACATGGTTTTAGAAAATCAAAATCTATGGAAACTGACATTTTTTTCTTTTCTTAAATATGTTGCTTCATCAATGGACCAAAATGAACCACCCATTCGAATATTTTTAGATCTTTCAAAAGCTTTTGACGTAATTCACCATAACATCTTGCTACCAAATTTACCTTCTTATGGAATTCGTGGTTTCGGCCTAGATTGGATAACCTCGTACCTTAAACATCGATCTCAAAGAGTAGAAATACCGTACTGGCACGAAAGGACATTATTTACTTATCTTTCCAATTCTTTACCAATTGAATATGGGGTCCCGCGAGGCCCGATCTTAGGTCCTACCCTCTTTCTGTTATACGCAAACGACATGCCCTCGTCTATTAAAAACGGAAGAACGTTTCTCTTTGCCAATGACACGAATGTTCTTTGCAAAAAATAAACAATAAATAATACGATTTTAGAAGTTTCAAATTGGTTTTGTAATAACAAATGAATAGTTAACGAAGAAAAAACCGTTTCAATGCTTTTTGCATTTCAAATCAGCAATCGCATGCTGGATTGAAAATGAACAATATGCAATTAGCTGATGTTCAGGCACCAAAATTTCTCTCAATTAGGTAGGTGATGTTCAGGTAACAAAATAGGTCTCTCAATTCAGTCAAACCTCAAATGGAATGTTCATATAACAAAATTAAACACTAAATTAAGTTAATTATGTTACGCATTCAGAATTCTTTCAAATTCTGTCAGCCTTGATGAAGCTCGTTGCGTGTATTTTGCAAATGTACATTCCTGCTTGAGATATGGCATACAATTCTGGGGAAACTCATCATGTAGTACTCAGACCTTTAGATTGCAAAATAAAATATTTCGCATAATGAAAAAATGCCATCCGCGTGATCCTTGCAACTGTCAACGGCAAACTGCCTCACGCTTTATAAAGCAATAATTAGACCGTAACTGGACTACGCATGCCCCAGTTGGGCAATTGCAGCAACTACTCATCTGAATAAACTGCAAGTAATTCAAAACCAATTTCTCAGGGCTGTCCTCTGCGCCCCCAGAAACACTCCTATCGAAAATATACATCGCGAATTATCAATGCCACTACTGATAGATCATATCAAAAATATTGTTAAAAAGATTTTTGAAAAAGCAGCTGACTCGGAAAACCCTCTCATTTCCGAGATTGCCTCATACCAATCCAATCAACGGGCCACGTATAGGCGTCCGAAACACTTCCTGGAGTAAGAGTAATCTGAAACAGAGAAATGAGACTTGAAACATAAACAGCATTTCCATACACGCAATGCGCGCCCCAGTAGGCTAAAGTCATTTTTTACCTTCTGTTTTTCTTCATGTTGCAGGATTGGCCATAGATGCCCGTAATGGTAGGAATGGTCTCACCGCGGTGGCGTGAACGTGCATTGCACTTTCCGTGCGTTCACAAAGAAGTCTTGGTCCCTGCAAGCCTGTCTTCAGTCTTCATTCAGCTTGGAATCTTACCACTGCCTTGCCTATATATTTACGAATTTGTAATATTTGTCAAAAAATGACTTACTTAAAGGTGGGAAGATATTTTCATGCAATACTGATATTTATAATTACAACACACGTCGTAAAAATTACGTTCAAGTGTCAATATCAAAAGCTCACTCTTAGGAATTCACATACAATACATGTACGTTACTTTACAACGCATTGCCGGATAACATTGAACAATTGAAGTCGTTTCACAAATTTAAGTTGAAAGTAAAATATTTTCTGCAGCATAATTGTTTCTATACAATTAGAGATTATATTGATTATCAAAATGAAAAATGTTAATTTTAACAAAACAGTGATATGTATTGAATTAGTTTACATTTGAATTGTATAATTTTTTAAAAGACTTAATATGTTTGTATCAAATAAAGTACTTCAGCTTCCGAGTCAATGATCCCATCTCGATCAGGTTTTTGTCCAGTTTCCCTTATCCATTGAGCAAATGTTGAGATGGTCCCGTTTTGCTTCTGGACGTAAATGTAGCTTCACTGTGCGCACGTTTTGTTGAACTCTCCTTTGGCTTGTAATGATAGGAGTAGAGGGAAGGGCGAGTTACTATTTTGTTAGCACTGCAGAAAAATCATACTTGCAATTCGTTTACCGATGCAAATGAGTTTTCTATAATTCGGGAACGAAAATGTATATTTTTTTCAAATAATGCTAAGCTCGCGATTTTTTAAAATTTATTTTTAATCATTTATTTTAAACTTTTACTCATCTTTCAACTATTTATAGTTAAAAAGCTGGGAAGGGATACTGGAACTCAAGAAAACGTGCGCAGATAATCTTCGCCCCCATACGTCGCATACAGTTTTTACTGTTTTTTGACTAAATAAATCTAATCTTTGTTACTTAAAATCGTATCTGAAAATTTGTAACATTGAACGCGATTTGACATGGCATTTCATAAACTTTATGAAATTATGTATAATGTATTACATAAAAATGTGGCGTACAGTATGTGAAAAATTCTTAAACTTTGCCAAAACCATGAAAAATTGGAAATGGTAAAAAGTGTATCTATTGTCATGTTTGATTTTTAGCAATGAAAGCAACGTTTGGAACAGAAAAGGATTAGCCGTTCTGTTGAATATGACTCGATCGTTGCATAATCATTGAAATTTAAATTCGGCAGAACATCTAAAGTAAATTAATTCAGTCTTAATTACTCTTCTAATTCACCGTAATGAGCCGCCACTCCACTGAACCAATGCAGCGCAATATCATGCGATAACGCAACCATTTCTATACTCTGCGTGCGACAGAGGCAGGTCAACCTTTCAATAATGTATTATGCTACTGCGCTATGCTACTCAACAACGCTCTCTTCAACTTTCAAACTTGTTTTGAACGTGACGTGAAGTTTAACGTAGAGAAATTAGCAATATTCCCCAAAGTTTGATCACTTTTTTTATAGTGACATTTTATATTTTTCCCATTATTTAATTTTTATTCACGGGAAGTTTCAAATTAGTCATTTCTTTATATTACTGGTGATCAGAAGTGAGGTTACCGGCGGGAAGTAATGCCTTGAGAACTCAAAATAAATTAATTAAATACAAATTTGTCTTTAACTTCTACTCTGTGACTAAATGGAGCGGATGATTTCATCCGTGAAACATACGTGTTTTGTTTTATTGGGTGTGGTTCTTTTTATTTTTTATAGAGGTGGTGAGTTCATTTTAGATTTGATGTTTTACTTGTGAATAATCTTCATTAATTAAATTTCAAGTTACAATTACTAAAGAGCTTTAATAAAAGTTGAGTAGTATTGGTAGAAGGAATCATCAATATTGTTCTCTTGATATGACAATGTAAATTTTAACTTTCAATAATCATTGTTTATTAGTACAACTTGTCTCCTATTTTTAGTTTCAATTTTAAACTGATATTAAATGACCAAGATGATGAAATGAAAGTTAAAACCAGTTCATTTTGAATGTTTTTAATTTCAAGTTCATTAGTTCTCAGATAGTTGGAATATTATTTTCCATCATGATTTCAATATTCTACAAAATAAATGTATGATTATTTTATTATATTTAAACATTCTGATTTAAAAGGTTCATTGACAATAATTTTTTCAGTAAGGTAATAGGATTATAATTTCTTTAGTCTATATAGTATATAGATAGGATATTTAGGTATTGGATAATTGTTTTGTATTAACTTCATTGTGAATCTGGGTATCATAAAGTTGAGGTATGGATGGATTGCATGATTTTTTGTTAATGTTTATTTGCAGAAAAACTATTAAAACCCATATTGAATGTGAAACAATTTCCAAGGGAAGTTTTACAATTTTTGAAATAAGAATGACCAAATTTATGAATATAGTAATTTACTAATTTGGTTGTTTTAAATTTGGTCTATACAAAGGACTGAGAAAAGAATAATAGTAGTTATGTGAATATAATGGTTAATAATCAAACACTTTGGGAGATGAACATGTAATGGTTTAATCATAAAGACAATGGAATGAGAAGAAATTGAAAATAATTTATTATTAGGGAATTAGGAACTGACAGAAATGGAGCTAGTGTGCAGAGTAATGGCCTGTGGATTAAGTCAGTTGGGTGAGAGAAGTTAATTTCCAGGACTTAATATTCTTCTAAGGCTTGTGCCAAAGGCAAAGTGTTGACAAAAGATGAGATTGTCTTTTATGTTAGAATTGCCCACGTTCTATTTTGTATGTTCTCGAAGATATAAGCTTCTTTCTACAATATGCCCATGTTGCATATTTTGAAGATTCTTTTACACTTTTGAATATTTGCATGCATATTCAGATCCAGACGTTTGCATAAACGTGTCAGAGCTAATAATGAAATGGCATAAATGTTACTTATATAGATTGAATAAATCAAATTTGGGACCAACTGAAGGAAACAAAATAAACATATTTTCTGAAAGTGTGTTTAATTTGTAACATTTTCTTTTTAAGAAGTTGGTGGTTGCTGGTATGGCTTTCTCTAATTCAATGGAAAATTATCACTTAATCTTTATGTCCAAATGAATGATTTTTATGCCTATCTAATGATCATATTTAAGATTGACTTGCAGTTGTTTCTGCTAAGAATTGACTAATTGATTTGAAGAATGATTTCTATGAAGATTTCTTTTTTGTTGTTGTTGTCTTAAAAATAATGTGTTATTGTATTTAATATACCCATCCAACAGGTTCTTTGTATAATTTTCCAGCCTCCCCAAAACAAAGCAAGTTTCTTGTCATAGGAATATTATCAGCCCCCGATCACTTTGAGCTGAGAGAAGCTGCACGGAAGACATGGATACAGAATATTGGAAGTGATGCTTTGTACTATTTTCTAATAGGAAAACACATGTGTCCTGTGCCACTAGAAGACAGAATTGACGAATTTTCATGCAAAGAGTCTGCAATTTTCTTTCCAGCGGGTAAGGGATTATTTCTCCTACAGGCCCTCAATCTAATCAAATGTTTCAGCACTAAAAACTTGCTTTGAAGTCTCAGAATACCAAAGTTAAAATACCTGGTAGATTGAAAAGAATAGTACATTAAATGAAGAATAAATTAATAAAAGGTTAAGGCATACAAATTTTATTTTTTAAATTGTTAATAAGAAAAATCAAGAAATGAGTCATAATGGTTTATAAGAATTGTCAATTTCAGTCTTCAGCTCCAGTGTAATCTAAACAATTAATTTCAAAGATGTGTTAAATATCCACTCTTCACAAGATTAATACTACTAGGGATGGCATGGATTTATTTCTAATAAATAAACCTTAAGATACATACTATTTGTACTTTTAAACTTTCATCTCATTCATCTTTATTTTAATCTTCTTTTCAAATATCACATTAGTTTCAAATATTGTATAAAAAATTATCTAATTAATAACAAATTGAAAGGTGAAAAAAGGAGTGCCAAATTGCAAGAATTGTGTTTTAATGTGTCGTGCTAACATAACATTCTACCATTACATGCACTGACACAAAGAAATATGTAGAGAATGAGTTGCAGAAAAATTTATATAAGTAATGACGAATACCGTCTTGTCATTGTTTAATTACAAAACATTGCTGAAACTAAATATTTGCTATTGATTTTCTAATGTCTGGTTGCATGCTGTATAAGGGAGAGCTTCCAGACATTCTATACAATCTTAGGTGTATTTGAATGTACAATCATTAATGTGAATAGATTTTCAGTGTTAACCAAACTAGGTTGTGTACCAGAACACAGGCTTCTTTGTAAGTAGAGAAAAAAGGATAGAAACCAAATGTAACAGTTGGTAAGACACAAGCTGAACAATACATGTGTCTTTTCTGTCATTATAATACATTAATTAAGATTGGCGAATATGATGACTCTACTTACAATTGTAGGTTCCTGCCTGGTAGTGGATGGAAATATGTAAAGGTCCCTCATCAATTTCTTTTTTCCCTGCATCCCCTTTTTTTCATATTTTATGCTGTTATTTTGTTTTTTTCAGTACATTTTTGAAAGATTACTAGCCAAAATTGATAAACTCAAAATGTTATCTTCTCCCTATTATCAAAGTTAATAGTAATAATTCAATTTCAGGCAATGAAGTTTTACTTCAGTCTGGGAATGTCACATGTTATGGTGAAAAGATGGATGTGCCAATATATCCTAGTTATTCATTTACTGTTGAACATGATATAGTCATTCAGCGTTTAGGAATATTAAATGAATTCTCTAAGCAAACTGTCAGAGTAAATCTTATTGAAGCCGCAACTGGGCTAAAGTTAACATCAGCAACATTTTCTCCTGACAAGACATCCAATTTCTCAAGTATTCTTTGGAAACCTGTAGAGCGCTATAGATTACCTAAAGGATTTGAAGGGCGAATCACTTTGGAAACCAATGCTCACTCAAGAGACTGGCAGAGCAATTGTGGATTTAACTGGAATGCCTCTGGAAATGTCCTTGCATACCATCTTGTGTGGTCTTCCCAAGGGCAAATGGTTCGAAACTTTCAGAACTCCCTCTCAGCTGTGGTGGTTGGTTTTGAATTGGCAGGTCAGTTGTGTCCCTTTTAGGGTAAAATACCCAAGGAAAATTGTCATAGAGAAAAAATGCCCAAAGTTAAAAATTGTGAAGGTAAATAATAATAATAATAATAATAATAATAATAATAATAATAATAATAATAATTTATTTGTCACTGTAGCACAAGGTGTATATGACTAATCTAGATACTCTTTCCTCTATGGTACTTCCTATATATCCAAATAAGAAATGTGGTAATACAATACAGAAGTTATTAAAAAATTGGCAAAATATAAAATAATATAACACAACAAAGTAATTTTTTTTAAATTGGCAGTGCAATCTAAATATTATTTTCAAATGAGCATGAAGTTTGGGCTAAGTACATCCAGTTTGCTCAGCGATCATTTTTGGGATGTCAAACACACAACAGAGTACACATAAACATGGAACAAAGGAAAATCAATATAGTCCAAGTTAGAAAAACTACTTGTATATATACTTATGTAAGTATAATTGTTACTACAGAAATTGAAGAATAAGTGCAGAAGGGTCATAAAAATGTAAGGCAGCCTGTAAACAAACATTATGTCAGAAATTATTCACATTAATAACAATAATTAATTATATGGAATTATTTCCTGTATAAAGTTGACAAAGGAGCAATACTTCTGTGCCAAATACTGTAATATTGGATTAAAAGAAGAAATTAATTTCAAGTATTAGACCATACACTTTTTTTAATGGAATTGGCAATTCACATTTACATTTGACATTTTGTCAAGATATTTTTGGACACTGTTCTCATTGACATTCTGTCATGGAAAATACAACATTAAAGCAATTGTGTCCAAATGAAAACCAACTTTTCAACACAATTGCTTGTCTTAAAAATACGAAGTAATAGAATGCCAGGGCCAGACTAGTTATCAAACAATTCAGGCTAAACTTGTACAAGGAAGGCAAGTATTCTTCATATCCTTTTGCCCTTGTGTAAAAGTTTTCTCATACATAATAAAATATTTAAAAGAAATTTTGAGAAGTAGTGATGTTTATATTTTAATTATAATGTGATCAAGGGAAATAAAGAAATTAAAACAGCATGAATCTTTTTTTAATACTATTTCTTACTGGTGGATACCTAATTACTTCATTTGAAGGACGTTATTGCCAAAATTTATTAAATTAATTTTGAAGTCTTAAATTTTCACTATTATATATATATATTTTTTTTTTTTGAATCTTAATTTTTTTAAATCTGAAATGTTTGTGAGAAGGTAGGATTCTGATTCGGCAAGGACAAAATTTTGACACTAGTCTAATTCCAATGTATTTGTTCTTCATAATATCACTGATATCAGTTTGGATAATTAGTTACGATTAGATTTCCTACAGAATTTTTAAAAAATAATGCAGTATTCAATAACACATTAGCATAACTTTTTGGGGTGGATTTAAATTAAAGTTTAAGTATGAGGAGATAGTGTTGTGATGGTCATATTTTACAGAAATTTTTCGCAGATTTTATTAATGTTCCAGATAGTGATAATCTGACTACTTTCCTGAGACAAAAATCTCAGAGGAAAAACCAATGGGCCAAACAGATTGAATTCATAAACCAAAAATTAAATGAAGAGTCCTCAAGATCACATGATATTTTGTACCTGGATGTAGTAGATGTGTACAGATTGCTTCCAAAGAAAATGCTTAATTTCTACAAATGGTATGTTTACAACAAAAGCAGTGTTTTTGAAAACTATAATGAACATCACCTGATTTTTCAGTGTACATTTTACCTAAAATAATGCTGCAATCTTAAAAATATTTTTCAGGGCTGACCAAAACATATACTTTTCGTATCTGCTCAAAACAGATGATGACACCTATATTAATATTCCAGAAGTAATGAAAGAACTCTATTCACAATCCACAAAGAACAGAGAATTTCCTGATCAAATTTGGTGGTGGAGTGCTTTTCGTCAAGGCTGGCCTGTACAGCTGTCAGGCAAATGGCGAGAAGGATCTTATCACTCTGTAACGTATCCTCCGTTTCCTTGTGGAGCAGGATATGTGTTAAGTCATGGTGCTGTAAATTTCCTCAGTAAAATTGCAGATACACTTTATACAAAATTTCAAGGAGAAGATGCAGCTCTTGGAATATGGTTAGCTGGTACTAACCCTCAGAGTACACTCAATCGAACAGCTTGTTTTTGGACATGTGATAGCTCACAAGATAAATATTCTTGTAATTATCCACAACTCTCTGTTCAGCAAATGCTGCAGACACATCAACAAATTCAAAGTAATTTTTTTGATCAGTAGTGAGTCATAACAAGGGTTGGAAAAATCTGTTTTAAAAAAAACAACAAAAAACCAGTGGGTATTTTTATTTTAAAGAATGTTTTATCCCTGGAGGAGCCAGAGTATCATCCCCACTGGATCATGAAATTCAGTGCTGACCTACATCTCAGCTTAAGAGGAAATTTCCCTAACCAGCCTTCCTCCAGCACGGTACCACCGAGCCAGGATAAGTTCTAAGCTCCCAACTGGTCTCCCAATGTGAGACAGTAGAACATATTAGGGGATAAGACAGGTCAAGGATGAGGAAGGTAAGATTACTCGCTGTTCATGGCCCATGTATTAGGTACTTTCCTAGAATATGCCTGATAATGATTCGAGAAACCATGGTAGACTATCGATCAGCTGGCTCCTAGAATCCTTCTCCAGATAGTGGTTGAATTGAACTTAGATATGCAGCTAATGTAAAAAATCTGCCACCATTGGGACTCAAACTTAGGATTTCTCAGTCAAAGTCCCAGTCCTGCAAGACAAGATTAACGTTGGTTCTGACTTTACTCACTCGGTTTTATTTTGTGTTTGTTCTGATGAAATTAAAGAAGTCGATACTAGCAAGATGAATGATGAAGTATGAATTTTATGGTCAGTTTACTTTGTATTGTAGTTTTGTTGTTTTTCATACTTGTGTGTAGTAATTGAATTTTAGTTTTTAATGGATATTTCGAAACATAAAATTTTATGTTTTGTTATTTTTTAAACAATAAAATAAATCATTAAAACTTTTCAGTGTTTTTCAAGTTTTTTTTACATGTTGTTAACTTGGGTGGTTTAATTTAGGCTGGGCAAAATTTACCCAACCACCTAGCCTAGCCTTTGTTACTTGCTGGACAATAAGAAGTACTTCTCACTTTATCTAGTCTCAAGTATTTTGAGCACTCTGTGCAAAAAAACACACAATCTGTATTTTTTTGTCACATTGCTCTCTAAAAATTCGTACAACACTAAACTTAGACTAATCTTCTGTTATGCTAGTTGGTCAATGAGATCAGATCCATCACTTGGAGGTTTGAAAACTAGCAAATACAGATTTATTGTCAGTTTACTGTATTTGGTACTTGTATTTTTTTTTATTCTTCTTTGAGTTTGTTGTGACAATTAAAATTTTTAATGGATATTTTGATTCATAAAATTGTTTGTTTTGTTATATTATTTGAAACAATTCAAGACTCATTAAAACATTTAAGTAAGTTTTGTAGTTGTTTTTATGTAGAAACAAAAATATTGAGAAGTAAGCACTAGCATGTATTACCTAAAATTAAAATAAAAAATACTTTTTAAATAATATTTTTCTCCACATTTACTTTGCAATTAAATACAAGCACCACAATACAAGTATGTCTGCGAATGTGACTGCCTAATCAGAACACGTGTCAAGTATGGGCAAAGTGTGCTACAGTTTGCTCGTACTGACTTTAGGCAAGTTAGGTAGACCCTGCCTTGAACAAGAACTAGATTGAATTCATTACACATAAGAAAATTTTATTCTTACAGTTTTTATAAGTATTTTTCATCTGAAAAAATAACATGAATGTTTCATTTTCATGACACAAGCTCATTCTAAGTTCAAGCATTTCATAACATATGCCTACGATGTCAGTGCCATATCCTCTGGCCTCTAAGTAGGCCTCAGTGTTCAGTACGAGCAAACTGTAGCACACTTTGCCCATACTTGACACGTTTTCTGTTTAGGCAGTCAAATTCACAGACATACTTGTATTGTGGTGCTTGTATTTAATTGCAAAGTAAATGTGGAGAAAAATATTATTTAAAAAGTATTTTTTATTTTAATTTTAGGTAATACATGTTAGTGCTTACTTCTCAATATTTTTAGATTTAAATCTGTTTTTATGATAATATGATATAATTTATAAAGTGAGTGAACTACTACACACACATTTTTCTTGACTAAACAATGTAGGTATTCGACAAATTTTGGACCATTGTCGATCTACTCTTACATTGAGTTTGTCGTAATTTATGCTTGCAAGAAAAATGTAAATGATTATTCTCTAATGGGGTGAATATAGCAAGTATTCTAGGAAAACCAATAGCAGTTATCTTGCCCAAATGTTTTACAGAAAAGTGATAATACTCTTATAGAAGGTTAAATACTTCTTGAAATAACATCTGCTCATGGTCATGCATAGGTACACTTCCTTGAACTGTGAGAGATCAATTGTTGACGCTTGTTTTGAACACGTAACCAGTGAGGGGGAGATGGGCATGGCTGAGGCTGTTGTTCTATTTTGCCTACAATGAACCATAGTTCATAAGAAGCCACTGAATGACTTTACCTTTCCAAATTTTTCCAAAAAAGAAAAGTTTAATTGAATTATGAGACAAGATGATAAAATTACTTTGATGATATTCAATACTCTCTGACTCAAACACATTGTTAAAACTGTCGCTACTTTTTCTGATACTTGATTTTTTTTATTTATAAAATCAAATAACTTCAAACATTTTGAAAATAATCATAAAAAATACAAATTTGTAATAAAATAAACATTCTTCAAAAAGTTTCCAAATTTTTCTTCTTTCTCCTACCTACTATATATTTTCAATAAACCATGAATGACATACTTACGAATGAAATTAAATTAAATTGAGTTGAAAGATATGCTAAATGTTCCCTAATTTTGTGATATCATAGAAGTCAAAACAAACATTTGTTAAATGTCACCAGTGTTTGGTAGTGGTGAATTTGAGGGGTAAATGATGCGAGATTAATGTTTAATTATTGATGGGGAATTGGTTTAAATCCAATATGTTGTGAGTGGAAATAACAGACTATTGCGCTTCAGCATGATGACAACAGCCATGCCTTTCACAAGACAAACCCACTGCCTTTGTCTTTTCCTGGAAATGTCATCACCATAAATCTGACAGTCAGAAACCACTTTGCAAATAAGTATATGGAAGTGAAAACACCAAATATACACCCAGGATACAAGTAGAAACTGAAAGTAACCAATGATGTGCTCCACAAAAGATGCCACTTTGTTTCAAATGTGAACTACTGCTACTAATGAATTATGACATGTTATTTACTCTTGAAGTCCCCAGCAAATGAATAAACCATACAAAATTAAAAGAGACACCTCTGTTTGAAATGAAGTTCTGAAAATTTTATTTAAGATTTTACGTTTAAATTTGAAGGCAAATAGAAACATTGACAACAGCTCATTAGAGAATGTAAAACAAAACAATATCAAAATAACACATCAAAGAAGTTCATAAAGAAAGGTAGAGCTTGTCACAATGTTGTTTTGTACACAAACTGTTACTATGAAATTATGAAACATCTGAAGGGGTGAGATAATTTGTTTTTTCTGATCAAGGAGAAAAATAGCCAAAGCATTACAAGTAACAGTGGAACACATTTAATATATATAAAAAAATAAAATAGATGGAGATGGTGGCACACTTAGGTTTCAATAAAGCAGTACTTTTTTACTTGTTGCTATTTAAAATCTTTTAGGTAAATTTAGTTCCAAGTGTATTTATTTGTTATAACTTTCTCTAATAAGGCAAATTGCAATGGCTAGCTAACAAATATGAAAATATTGCTACATTATATACAATTTATAAATGGCTCGTATAACCCAGTGTTTTTCCATATTAGCCTGGATCCCAGAGATTACTTTTAGAACCCAGAGACTTCGGGTCAATCTCGAAGAGGTGGCTACCCTACCCAACTAGGAATTCTACTCTCAAAGAAAAATATATACTTTTTATTATAACATAAAAGAACCCAAAACTCAAAATTATTTTAAAATTATATTTATGAGTTACTAAAACTCAGTCCATATTTGATTTTTCTCTTATTCAAAGTACAATGCAATATGGTAATGTGCAATAAACAACTGTTCCACCAAGCTATACGCACTTCCGAGCTATACATGGCATTTAGATTCAATCAAATTATTGCTGTTATAGTATTACAGTGCTTTTCACTAAGCAGTGCTCTTCTCCCTTCTGCAATAATAGCAGTTGGAAATGCTCACGAAGATTATCCAGACCTTTGCTTCATATCTCACTTCACTAGGATGAAAATATGAACTCTTGGGCATCTAGGCCTAGGCTGCTCCTTCAGTAGTAACATTCCAAGGAAATTTGCATAACAATATAAATATATTTTTCTTTACTACTGTATTAACCTCAATATAAGATGACCTAATTTTGAACAGGCCTCCTGCAAATTTTTCAAAAACAAACAACTAATTCTTACATTTTAGTCCAAATAAAATTGCAAATTGACTAGAATATTATATTTTTGATGAGTGTGTTAAAACTTGGTATTGCCTGACCTATTTGTATTTTCTTCCTCCTTAAAATCATCTTATTCATGATTTTTGTCTCTATTCTCATTGTCGCATTTCTTCTTTTTTGGTCCTCCTGGACTGCATCATCCTCCACCTTTTTATGAACTCTCTGAACTGAAAGTTCAAACTGAAAGTTTTGAGCTTTGAGTTTGCATTTGCCTTTCTAGTGACACTTAAATAGATTCCCATTTGAATCACAAAACGTTCTTCCTGTCATGCTTTCTTACTGACCTCTGATTCTGTAACAGATTGTTCTTGTAATTTGCATTGTTTAATGTTCACGAGATTGAGTTGTGAAAAACCGAACTTGTACATCATCATTCTGAGAGTAATAAGCTTCCAAGCTCAAGAAGCTTTTTCTAAAGATATATTTTCTGTCATTCTGACAATGGTGTTGGGTGAATTATATATACACATTTTCTTGAGCACCAGAATACCTTCTTCCACTCCTTTGCCGACATTAGATGACTCAAGAATAAATTATAGAAACAAGTGTTGTAGACAAAATCTAATAACCAGAAATGTTTGCTCCCATGTAATAGAAACTATTTTGCATCAAAAAACGAACTACAAATTTGGTATAAATATTTTATTTCATAAAAGCCCTCTTTTACAATATTCAGCAGTGTAAATACAACATTATCACAGTGTTAAAAAAAACCAACAACTATGAATGATTGACTAGTGATCTGCAGACTAGATACAAATTACTTTCCAAAAATGAGCAGTTATAACAATTATTGTAGAAATATTTCACTTTACCAAAATATTGACATTTCAGCAAAACATGGATGGAATGCTTATTTGAATTATTAGCAGTCAAGAAGCAATCTTGAACCACCTGGGGACAGATTCAGAAACACAAGTTTGTGACAAGGCACCTTAATTAAAATAATCTCATAATTGGGTCAATCTAGACCTTCAGTCAAATGAGATGTATCACCTATACAGCTGCAATTTTCTGGCATTAAATCAATATTTTCAAAAATTAAATATATTTGTTGGATGAATTTATGTTAATTCAACAAAAAGGCAAAACCTTAATATTTTCTGAACTGTTGTAGGCGAAAATTTCTCAGTAACAAGTAATAAAATGTTTGCACCACTAGCATTTAAAAGTACTTTTTATTCTCCCTTATACTACACAGAGTATAGAAAAAGTTATGTGATGTTATAAAACGAGCTTGATAATGAAATTCTGAGAAAAGATGCATTTTGGGGGTTCCTTGACTCTGTAAAAATTATTTCTAATCCCTTCAAATTGCTGAACTCAAAGCCTTGCACGTTTGAAATGGATTTTTGATTTTTCAGAGTACTTTAAATAACACCCAAATGATAGGACAAATCAAAATTTCTTGAAAATGGCCGCAAATGTTTTTAAAAAAATTGTTGATGAAGTTTTGAATAGAGCTAAGTAAGCTTGTAAATACAGTTTACATCTCATTTTTCTTAAAACCTCTAAATTTTTTAAAATTTTCCCCATAATGTACTGCATAAATCACAGAAATGAGCATATGTTCATGGCACAGGGTATACTCAAGTAATAATGAATATTACCAACGTGCTTAAAAGTGCCCTATAAGATTGGACTAAATTTTAAAAGTTAATTTTACATAGAACAAATTGATTTAAGAAGATTGTGAGAGAAAATTAACGAATATTTATTAAAATTTCAAAATTCCATCTACAGAGAGAGATTATCGCTTGTTCTTGAACATCTTCAAATAAAAAAAATAAGAAACACAACATAATAATATATTATGTAATATTATTATATGATTAGAATCATATAATAATATTTGTTTAGCGGGAGTCTGGCCTTGAACTCATTTAGAAATGGACACATACAACTATTCAATAACTACCTCCTTGGAATTTTTGCTCTAAGAAATGACAACATACCACCTTCATATTGTAGCGTCACGGCTTGGCAGCAGCCGAGTGCAAGGTAGAGGGCTGGGGGATCTAAAGATAGACGCCCAAACAAAGACGGGACTTTCCCGACAGGAAATGGTCCGCGGGCCAGGCAGCGCCAGGGAAAGGCTTTCCACCGCGCGGGGGTGGGGAGTAGTGACGTAGGAGGTCAGGTGACCTGGACCTATAAAGACGCCGTGGCGAGACGGCGCGGGTGGGTAACGATTTTGGTTTCCTCGTGGCTAGACCACAAAAACTTTGTCCGCCCAGGCTGGTGCGGAGTGCCGAGGGCACGTGGGTGTTCGACGAGTTCGGACAGGGTGATGTGTTCTTCAAACACATTCGGGCAGATCGTCAATCTGCCGGGGCACACCAGGTGCCTATCTGCGACGCGGCCTTGCAGGCTGGTCGTAGGCGTCGCCGCAAGGCGCACGTAGGGAGAGGAGGGCTGCAGTGGTAGCTCTGGCAAACCGCCTTAGAGTGAGGGATGTAAATATGTACAGTGTGTAAATAAAACTTGTATATACTCACTCGTGTCTGTTTCCTTGTGGTGTAGATCCCTACACACGACGTTACAATATTAACTCTCATCTTTAAATAATGCATGTACTGTAATACTCTACAATAATAAAATCTAGTTCTTTTATCTTTTGTAGAACTTCTTCAAACAAACAAAAGAATTAACCTTAATTGATCTTAGAACATTTTGACGTAAAAAATGCTTATTCTCTAGAATAAACACAATTAGACTTTCATAGTCACATTTCAAATGTGGGGAAAAACAAAATAACATTAACTATATTTTAAAAATAAAAGTAAAGTTAATATAATTTGCACTCAAAACAAATATTCTTTTTGAAATATATAAGGTATATGCATTTAATTTTACATCATCAAAATAAAAATAAGCCTAGCAACAAACCCAAATTACAGATTATAATTATGATCATTGTCTAGCTCTCTTTGTCTAAGATGGTATTCCCATATTTTATCATCTCATGTGGGTTAAAAGATACTACAAATGACTGTCCAAGAGATTAGTGAGGAAGCTTTCTATGGCTTCTGACCTCTTCCTTAAACCTTCAGCACAGACAGACATATTGCCAAGACACTGCTCCAAATTGCCAAGAATCTGAAAATATATGTTACATTAATGAGATACACATGTCTAAACATCTACCAATTTCAGCACTTCTTATCTCACCTGTGAGTCTGAAGGTATTAGAGAATCCCTTAACACACACTGTTCACACCTATAAAGAGAACATTTTTTGTTGTATTATTTCAAAATCACAAATAACAGGACACAGAAAGTTCTCCCCCAATCCAATATATATATATATATATATATATATATATATATATAGATAGTGGCATCAGCGGTTACCGGTTACCACCACACACTATTTCGTAACAATGCTCTGTCAAGATACCAGGGTGAAATTACACCGTCTCTCACTTTTGTGACCAATTACGAACCATTAAAATTAATTCAGAAGTGTATTTTTTACAATTTATATAAATTGTACTCATTTTGCTTTTTATATGTATGTACTAAGTTATGCATCTTGCTCACCACCCCTCCCCTATGACAGGTTCCCCTCATAATCCCCTTGTCTCCTTCACACCGTGGATTTCCCCTCACCAGAGTGGTGTGAAGTGCCGGTTTAAATGACTTCCTTAAGTTGTATTGTGTATTAGACTTCAACCAATAAGATAACATATGAATACTACATAAGTATATCTCAGCAATGGGAGAGAAAATATTGAATTTTTTATATCTTGATATATTTTGAATAGCTCCTTAAGGCAGTATTTTTTAGCAAAAAATAGACAAACCTCAACAACTGATGATTTGGTGTTTTTTTCCAGTGATAGCAAATGTGAATGTCATCAACACAGCATCTCTGCATAATCTTCTTGAGACAACAAGGTCGTTGATCATTCACTTTTTCCCAGTTACCTTCCTTTTGGTTACTTTTAATGCTACTTGACTTTAAATAATGGTCATTTTTCCTAAAGCTTTGTTGCTCTCTGCATAGAGAAACAACACTGCTCCTGTCATCGGCTTTTGCTTCTACAGCTCTTCCAGGATTGATGGCAATGCTTTTGTAGGAAGTGGGTGTCTCCAAATACATCTGGTTTGCAACTCTTGTTGGCTTAAAGGAGCACTTCTCATCAAAAGAACATTGCTGGGAACAAATAGAAGACAAGGAATCTTCACTTAGATACAAATTTTTTGAAACACTACTGCCCTGTGGTAGTGCGGTATTATTCAAGCGTTCCAAATCAAGAGGGGGCACACACAAGACCTCCATAGGATCATTATTCATTTCATCTTTAACTGATTCCACAGAGGATTTTCCTTCCAAAATAGGGCAATCTTGGATGTTATTTAAAGTCCAACAATAGCACTTCTCCATCGGAGGGAAACACAAATTCTCTCCCTCAGCTACAACCACATTATGATCCTCAAGAGGCTGATCTCTCGTGTTGCAATTTTTCATCCACAACTGCTCAGATGATCCTCCCACTTTCTCATCTTCATTTTTGTCAATGCAGACGGTTGGAGCACAGTCCAGTAGCTGATTAGAAATGCTTCCACTGCTTCCCAGGCTCCCGTAGCAGCTGGGCACAGGTAGCAGTTGCCAGGGCAGAGAAGAGAACCAAGAGGAAACCTACACAAGTTTTGATCACTCACTCACAATACAAACGCAACAGGAAATGATTTAACTCAATTCTTCATCTACCACCAATTACATAATAATATACAAACAATAAAATAAATATTGTAATAAATAGTGTAACTCAAACGTCATGATCAAATGCCTATCAATGAAGTGAAGTGCAGTTCAGTCAATTTTAAACTTCTTAAGAGAGCTGACACTGCACTAAAAACCAACTTGGCCATATTTATGAAAAAAGGCCTATGACAACAGTAAACAACTAAATTAAATATCTAGAAATAAAAGTGAAGCAATTCAGTGAGATGGGGATCATCCTCCCAAATACACATTACAAAATGTGTCCCAAACTACAAAATTTGCTATTTCTAATAGAATATAAAGATGAACAATTAATGTGATATTTTTGAATGCATGAACATGATTATTTCATTAGTAGAACACAAAAAGAATGTGGTTTTTATTTTTGACAGCATTATCTGGAAGTGGATAAGAAGTTTGACAGAAGTATTTTTTTATCCAATATGTTTTAAAAAATTCATTCTCTCTCGATGAAGAATGAACATAAAGAAATAGAAAGGACTGTTGGTGGCATGCTGTTCATATTATGATTAAATAAATGTTAAGCACTGTGTCTATGGATATCTGTAAAACATAAAACCCTTTCGTACACTCAAGTTTCTTTATATAACAACTGCTCATTCAAAATTAGAAAGCTAAAAGAAACCAGTATTACAAATAGAGGACTAGAAATTACTCATTTAGGATACCAAGAATTTCCTGGGACAAATTTTCTCACAATTTTTCCAGAACAAAATTTTATTTTTCCCAATTTTCTATTTCACAGCCTTTATGCACTCTCCAATCCCAAAACAAATTCAATAAACATTTCATATTATTTTGTTCTTTTATTTACTACAATACTTTAAGTGAAAACCGATTAAAATTCCTCTGTTTACTTTTTTAATAATCGACAAGCAGTTTTTCTATTTTAATAAAAAAAATAGTTGGTGACGATGGAGTGTTTCTTTTTGTCATAGGAAACAAAACTTCTAGAATATTCCAATTATTTTAAAGAATTGCCTATGCTGGTTGTATTATTCAATAATATTTTTAAAATAAATTTATTTATTATGATACACTTGCTGCCATTGAAATAGTTGTGTTTTTTTTTCTAATTTATTATACAATTAGTCTGAACTGCATTAGTTTCAACTTACTGTTCATTCAGAAATCATTTTAAAAATTTGGAACAATTATTGGGAAGCCCTTTTTTACCTTCAGTGCAGCCATATCAGGAGAATATGAAGTGTTATTTTCCTCTGATAAACCATTGCTCCTTTTTGCTTCAACATCCAATTTAAAATTATCTGTATCTGTAACTTCAGTATTTTGACCAATTTTATTGTTTTCCTTTTGCCCCTTTTCATCTTTAATTATACTCAAAGTACATTTATTTGGGCTACTAATCTGATTATCAGATTCATGAACAACTTTGTCAAGTACAATAAGTTGATCAGTTTTGTAAGGATCAACCAAAGAAGTTTCTGGGTATGGTTTTAACTGAGATTGTGTCTGAACAGACTTGGCTGCCTGTTCAGGGGTGGCAGAAGTAAATCGTAGTTGATCCAGTTTATTCTTGGCTTCTCCGTATTGAAGTAAAAGTGAATGATAGTTTGCTTGAACTTCCTGTAGCAATAAGTCTCTTTCTTCTAGGTAGCTTTGCAATTTCTCTACTTCCTGTTGCAATTGGATGACAACTGAATCTTCTTTGGGAGGTGGAACATTTACTTCAGACTCCTCTTGATGTTCATTTGCTTCAACTCTTTCCCTTTTTAACTGTTTGATGTAATGTTTTACTTTGCTTTCAACATGATCATAAGCATGACTTCGCTGCTTCAAAGTAATAGAACTTAAAGAGCGTGTTAATATTGATCGTTTTGAGTCTAGATGAGCATTAAGTTGAGGGTGACTTGCAAATCGAGGCATGTCATTACGAAGAGAATTCTCATACAAACTGCACATTGAAGATGATCTTACACCACTGTGAACAATCACGCTGTTGTTCTTAACAGAAGTACTCTCTAAGAAAATATCAGTTTTTGAACATTTTGTAAAGGTTCCCTCAGTAAATAAGTTTGCGTTTGCACTACTGTCACTACAGGAACTTACGATAGTTTCTGGTGGATCTGCAATTGGGGACGTTAAGGGTATAACGGTTATCGGCAATTTTATTTCGCCCGAAGTTCTGAAGTGTTCAAAAGATGACAACTGGTGTCCTGAAACGCATTCTACCTCCACATCACGTTGACTGGAATTTGTCGCACTGACTGTGTAATTGGAACTGGAGGTGGACAAACTGAAACTAATTAGGTTAGGCTCGGTATTTTCCAACATGTCCTCGTCAGCTGACAAATCATCTTGCCGATTTTCCACTGATTTGCAAGGTGTCAACATAATAAAGGTGTAAATACTTTAGGTGTTCTTTATTAAACCCGTAAAATTAACATTCTTTTAGTCTTCGAGTAAGTCAATCAAATAACAATCTTTATACCTACAGATTTCTTCCTTAATCCCACATATACAAATAATGTTTAACTTGAACGCATATGGGATTGTATGCACATGTAACATCCTTATCCTAAAATGCTTTCGTACACATCATGTTATAACAACAAATCTGAGCATCTTCGTTTGACATTGACAGCTCCATCAAACCCGGGGACAAGCTGGCTCAGCTGGAAGCACTACGGCGCTAGTGTCACCTCTGGTGTCACCCGGGTGCAGCTGCAGCATAGGCTCGCCAACTTCCGCATATAAAAATTGGCTAATTTGTGAGAAATCTGAATTGTGTTCTAAATTTTCAATTAGGCATAATATATACATATAAGAAACCTCTGAAGAAAACGCGAACATACACGCTATCTTTTATAACATTACGCACCTGCTTGCGTTTCGCAAATCCAAGCACGATTTAAGAATCGTTGGCACCTGGTGCTGAGAGAACGCCACTATACAGAGTTCTCTCAGAGAACACCAAATGCTTTCGAAACGTGACGCTAGAGTACGCCGCCATATTGCCGAGCGTATCTCTGTCTCTCCCTTACATATTGGAATATCGGTATTGGGGCGTGAGCGTAGCCCGAAATTTCGCTCGGGGAATACGAATGATTAATAATAAAGCACAAGTAGTATAGAAACTAATAAATGTTAGGAATTTAAATTGGATGGCATTAAAATTAAATTTCTCAAGGTTTCTATCATTAACATGAACGGATTAAAAACAAATTAAGTTTTCTTAAAATGCCTGAATACTATTTATAATGAAACACACATTAAACTCGCTTCCTAAATTTCAACTAACAATCAAATTTGTCTTTGCTCTTCAATTTTGTACTCTCTCAAGGACATAATAAATTACATTTCTACATCTCTTACCCAAACTTGAAAATAATAGCAATATTCTGGACTGCATTATCTACAAATGTCAATAAAACAAAATGCTAGTTCATAATATTTAATATCGCACATTCAAAAATGTGACAAGCTTATTAATTTTTGTCTTACAGAGCTTCTCTTCCCATGTTCATTTCTTGTGGTAGCCCTCGATACTGTTCTTAATCGAATGGTGGTATACACTCTTACAATTTCTTTTAGCAATTTTGTTTTCTGTAAATCTGCACAATGAATCACAGAACTAATTGAGCAACCAGAGAAATAATTATTGGAGTTCAAAATAATAAATGTGAACTCTGAATTGTATATGCAATGGAGATTACTATCTAATATAGTTGAAACCCTGATTATTAATCTAGTAAACAACACAGCCTGAGAAGAAAGTAAAATCTAGTACAATGGTAGAAACAGCTGTAAGAAAATCCACACGAAGGCAATAGTAGGATTCTGAGGTCCAATTAGCTGAGAAATTTATGAAGGCAATATGACCGACTTCATTTAAGTATGGAGTTGGGAGACAGGAAATGTACATTCTGAAATGACATATATAATGGAGTTTTTAGAGTGGAAGGACTGAGGAATTTGGAAGTGAGAGGGGTAATGTGATTTTGACTGCATATTCAATTGTGGACAATATTAAGTCGATGGACTGAAATATTAGAGATAGTTGATGGTGATGTGTACAGAGAGTGGGGAGAAAAAAAAAGAAAGAAAAGAAAAGAAATGAAAAGAAAAAGATAGTGTTTGCAAACAATATCACAAAAAGTTTACGTTATTGTTAAGAATAAATGATCTGTTTCTCTTGAAATTGATAGCATTTTGGATTTGACATTTTAGGAGGTTACCATATTCATATCTAGCTTGAATGACAGAATCGTAATCAGCCCTAAATAAATAATTATATGGATATTTTTATTTTATCCCAGATATGTTAATTAATTAATGGACAAGTGAAAAAGTCTTAATATCACTCTGAAATATGTGTGTGTGTGTGTGTGTTACAATTCATTTTAACATCAAAGATGATACCCAAATCAACAGAACACGTTCATAATTAGACCCAATTATTGAAAAGGTATCATTCAAGATATTACAAAATATTCATGGACAACTGAGAAAGTACGTTATTTGCTTCTGGTCATCCGTTTTAAAAAAATCTCTGGTATAGATATGTAGACATATTGGCACTACCAGACAACTTAAAAGTTTTTACTATTTACTATTTTTACACAGTATATCAACTTCTTACACCCCAACATAAAATTCACTACTGAAAAAGAAAACAAACACTACTGTTTTAACTTCCTTGTTGTTACCATCACGCTAGCACAGGACCACCACAAATTCAATATATTCACCCACCCACACTGCCACAATCATACACAATACTTCACAACACCCTTCCTCATACAAACAAGCAGCCTTTCATGATACAGTACATCAGTTAATTTCAATACCCTTGTCTCCAGAAAAAACAAAAAAAGGAATAAACACCATTATACATATAGCCAGGATGAATGGATATGACTAATATCATTGGCAATTCAATAATAAAAAAAACAACTCACATCACAAACACCACACTCACACGCATTCAAAAAAAAACTTTACAGCTACATACCTCACCAGCTCGTATGCCCTTTCTCTTAAAATAGCCACTACACTTAAGAAATTCGATCTCAAAACTATTTTCCACACCACTCACACAGAAAACACTGTGTAAATGTGTTAAAATTAGCCAATGGGTATAACTCCACCCCGAGGCCCCCTCCTCCCGCCTTCACCACAAGCCTCACCTGTCTCGACCCTTCGGCCACACCGCCCCAAATCGGCCTCTTTCATCTTCCAACCGCCGCTTTGTCCTCTTAAACAACTCGCACTTCCCCAAATCTGCAAAACTCACGTTTTCTGCCCAGACGCTGCAAGGTCTGATCCAGTTTGCTAAAGCATCTCCCATAATACATTACATAACTTTTTGTTAATAATGTTTCCATTTTTCAATTTGTATTTCATATATTCTAATCAATAATCACGTATAAATATTCAGATAACTCTGATAATGTGACCGAAAAGATCTTATGATTAAAATTATACTGATATCTGGCAACACCTTTTCTTTAAGTAATTAAGACTGTATATATACTAAAAAGTAGTAGATAAATGTTCCATTCATGACCCCTTGATACTATAATGAAGTTCTAAATTCACAGGATTCAGAAGATGTGAAGATATATTAATAAATATTTCTTGGTATTTCTACAATATTTGAGTTGTCAAGTCAATACTGCCCTTGATTCTTTTTGGATTTCCAGCGACAATAAGTGAGATGCAAAAGCCATTGATCAACTACAATTAGTCATGCAAGCCTAAAAGACAACATATTTTGAAATACCCTATACTACACCAACATCAGTATTATCTTCATGTTCTTCATTTTAACTGAAAATTGGAATCTGGATTCTTTGTCACGAATGTATATGATTTAGTACCTTTCCTAATACATCTGGGCGCTCTGTTATTATATTGACAATCTTTCATACAATGTGAATTTGATGCTAAAGCTGCTTTAAGCGATTTATGAGGAGACTGATCTGATTAAATGAAATATAAGAAATTCAATATGATGAATATTCTTTATAGAAATTTAGTATTTCAGTTAACACTTATATATTTACTTTGTTTTACCCACATATATTGATTTATAATAAATACATCATAAAAAACATATTTTATTTATTTATTTATAGCATTTAACTAGAATAAAATACATATTTTGAAATTCATCTTTCAAATAAGATCTGATAAGGGAATTTATTAAAATATTTTTAGTTCCAGTTGTTTTGACTCTTTCCATACTTTATTTTGTTTTTAAATTTTTTTGGATTAATACCGTAGGCCTTCAAGCGGTCATCTGATACTGGGATGTTAGAATCAGATGTCTCAAATTTGCTTTTCTTTTTCTTTGATTTTCTTCTATTTTCCTGAATTACTGAACTTTGATGGTTCTGTGCTTCATTCAAGCTCTTTTCTTTTTTAAATTTCTTTGGTTTAACTGTTGCCTTAGGAGAATTACTAATGGTCTCATCTAAGTTGCCTGATGTATAATCTTCTGCTCTATTAATATCCTTCTCCATTTTTTGTTTCTTTTTCTTTTGTTTCTTAAAATTTTCTGCAGAACTGTTGTTCACGGTTTCGTCTGAAAAATTATATTTCTTTACATGCTCATATTCACAATCATCATTTTCATTCTCTTGCAATTTTCTCTTCTTGCTTTTCTTTATCTTTGTTCCTTCTGAATGTACATCAAGTGCATCTTCAGATTCATTCCTAAAAAAAAAAAAAAAGATCAAAATTAATACTGTGCTTAAATTTATATCAAATTTAAAATTAATTGTGATTTGTGGACTACAATAGCACATTTATCATTATTTCCAACATTTGTAATTTTTGAAGGTTCAGAGAGATCAATGAAAATGCGACCTTCAACATTCTTTTGACCATCCCTCGCTCTACTATTTTTCATTGAATATATAAATTATAACAATTTTTTGTAATAACTTGAACATCATTTGTCTATGGAAATAAAATAAAATGTTGATTCTTCCAGTGAATAACAAATTCTCAGTTTGCCAGATCTTTAAGGTAATTGTAAACTATAGTCAAAATTGATTTTATTATCTCCTATGCAAAATATTCTACTTCACAGGCATATGAGAATTATGTAAAAAAACAAAGAATAAAGTAAATTTAAATTGTGCGAGTCATCACCTAAATCCTAACTTCACCACTCAGTCAATAACTTTGTTATAATTTATTTTACCTGACATAAAGGCTGGGCAATATTTTTCTCTTTAGGGCTTCATTATTTCCTCGCTTTATGTAGTCTTGTACTTCATATTTTTCAACATGTTCCGGCTTATATTTTACAACTTTTTTTAGAGAACACCATTTGTTCAGTTCTTTTACATCAGCCCTCAAAATCTGTAAATGTAAGATGGTAGTATTAGAAAAAAAATTCTCTTCATGAATTACATATTAATTTCTCTATACAATAAAGGAATTGAAGATAAGTCATTGCTTTTCTTCATTGTAGGAAGTAACATTCTTCAAAAGTAATTTTAAAATTAAAATGAACGGGACAACAGCAGCACAAATAATGAACAAAACCTTGCAAAATAGTTTTCCAAACAATAGCAACCACACTACCCAAGAACAAATAAAATACTCATAGCATTGCAATAAATTAAATATTTTGACAAAAACAGTCTTCACAAATATATTCCATAGCACAGAATAGAATATATACAGTACACTCATTTTACACACCAATAATATAATATTAAGAGGTGCCTTAACAGCACATGCTTTCTCACATTATTTGTAAAGGTCCCACAGTATTATTCTACCGAACGAACCTGCAAATGTGTTTCCAAATCAGCAAATAAACATTTCTCCACTTCAAGAGTTGAAATCAGGTCCATTGAGTTAACTCGCAATGCACTTTACCTCTGCACATCATAGTATCTCAAACATACTTAGAAACTAATGGTCTCTCCTATTATATTTGAAAATTCAGAGAGTTCGACAAAAATTATTCGTGAGACTGCGTCATTCTTTTTAATGTCCCTTGTTCTGTTCATGGAAAAATGATATTTAAGAAAATGTCTTCTTTTACAAATTACATTAATTACTCACAGAAATTACGCAAAAAACACATTTTAAAAGAAAGACGCTACCACATATTTTTTAAAGACCTAATTTTTGGAACAGCTCTCATTTAAAACAGAAACTTGTATCTTCAATACTGTAATTTTGCGATGTTCATGTTTTGGAATTTTCAAAATTTCAGAGAGTAATGGAAATGAGCCATACTCCACTCTTTAGAGTGTCCCTTGTTCTATACGTGGAAAAAATGTAGAGAAAAATTTGGAGCCATTTTGAGAAAAAATTATTTTAATAAATTGCATTATCTTCAAGCTGAAATTAGGTAAAAATTACTAGTCTTTTTTCCCCCCCCCCCCTTTTTTAAAACCTACTCTTTAGAACATGTTTTATATCAGGCAAAAATCTTTATCTTCAATATTGTAATTATGCAATATTAACTTTTCGAATTTCTCTAAAATCCAGAGAGTTTGCATAAAATGGGATTAGCAACACCTATATTTTCAATAGATTATTCATGGCATTATCAAGATCTGTCTTTTGAAGAACAGATTTCATTAGGGAAAAAACTACCTTAGGTATAGCAGTAGTACGCAGAAGTTGAAAAATATTTGAACTTAAAGTATTTTTGAACATCAGGGACTCAATGATGCACCATTCTTTTAAGCATCCTTTATACTATCCGAGGATAAAGTTTAATAAAAAATCTAGAGCCATTTTGAGAAATTTTCGAAAATATAACTGAGGCTTCATGTAAAGTACCCCCAATAATCATTAAATCTCAGCAGAGACTCTAGTTCATTCAAACCAATCTCGGAATATCCAATTAGGAGAAAAATCACACACACCGTTTAACAGACAGATGTTTAGCTATTAATCAATTTTTCAGTATCACTGACAAACTATACATGGATTCGGACTACACAATGTAGAAGTGAAAGTAATTTACCACACATAGCAACAAGATTTATCCAACTATTTCACTCACAAGGCCCGTCAATAAGAAATTTTCTGTCCAAAATTTGCCATTTTCTGGCACATGATTGCATTACTTTCTCTTCTTTTGAAGTAAGGTGACAAAGTAAAAAATTGCAGTTCCATTATGCAACACATAATAGCAAACACTTCATAGTGGGCGACTTCTTGGACTCATGGTCATATGGGGACATCCATAAATTATGTAACGCTGAAGAGGGGGGGGGAGGGGGTTAAGGGTACTGTTACACTGTGTTACATAGGGGTAGGGGGGTCATAGTTTAGTGTTACATAATGCTGATATTTTATTTTTAAAATCTTTCAACATTTTGCCGAAATAATGCCTTTATCAGTTTTATACTACAGTTACCGATATTAAATTAAATTGAAAATATAATAAACTGAAGAAGTTATATTCTATAAATTGTTACAATAAATGAAAATAATTTTCATCGATGATATATTGATTGACTTGGATCTTGGGGGGCGGGGGGGGGGGAGGCTTGTCGCAAGTGCTGTATTTATTAGAGGGGTTTAAGTGTGCTTTACAGGGGAGAGAGGGGGCACAAAATACTCCAAATTTGTGTTACGTAATTTATGGATTGCCCCTATGATGTCATCTGTGTTATAAGCGATAATGCATAAAATATGAGAATTTATTTAGTTACACACAATTAGGGAGCAAGTGTAATAGCTCTATCAAATATTTATTTATTTATTGAATAATCTGAAATGCAGTCATTTTATACAAAATATATTAGCATATTGACTAGAAAAAATTAGCAGTTATCAGACAAAATCAAAAGTGTAATTTTTTTGGATTTTTCTTGACTTCTTGGGTATCTAATGAAATTACAAAAACCTCTCAAGTGGCCAGAGGCTGCATAGTTTTCTTTCAATTTCTGTGTGTTTTGGAAATTAGTAATACTGATTACCAATCTCACCATCACAAACGGATATAGAGCGACTAATTTCAACATTTCAGAAATGATACAGGGAATATCATTAAAAATCTTACCTCATCCACAGTCAAGCCATAATTATTGGGAGTTGTTTGCCTGTACTTGAATCTACATGGTATATCATCAATAATATCTTCACAATCCAATTTATAATATTCATCAAAGTACTGTTCAAATTTTTTGTCATTAGGGTCAAAGACTGGCTTTTGTTTGGCTAGGGCTGCAGCAAATTTAGATTTCCTTCTTTGCTTCTTTTTGCTCTTTGTCATGCTAAGGATTTCATTCTGCAACTCTGCTTTGGGGTCATAGTCACAGTCCATCTGAAATATAGATAATTGAGCATTTTTCAAGAAAAATATGAAATGTGTTCATCACTTTATAAATTTTGAAACTCATGTACATGCAATGGTTTCATTTCATAATAATCTTGTTATAAACTGTGAAGAGAAATAAGAAGTAAAAGGTTCTTGGTACACCTGTTTTTGAAATTAATGTATTATTTTGAAATTAAAGTATGTTTTCTACTTTGAAAGATAAACAATAACCACCATGTAGTCAAGAAATTATAATTTACAATTGAAAGGAAATAAATGAAAGCTTCAAATTAGCAGCTGTTTGAAGATGTAACACTTTAATGAATAAGTAAATAAGGTGGCGAGGTTCAGGCCACTGGGTCTGTTTTGCTACCAAACAGCTTTCAAAAGTTTAACATACTACATAATAAATAAGAGGTAATTCAATGAAAATAGGTACAGAAAAAAAAAAGTTTTTGTTATAAGTAGAGACGGGAAAAAGATTTAGTATAAAACCTCACACCATGTACATAAATATGTAATGAAAATAGTAAGAATATGTAATAATTATATAAAATATGATAAACTATATAATATTAAAATGCAATAATTATAAAACACATTTACACAATATAAAATTACATTTATAAAAAAATCCTACACAACTTTTTTAAAAATAATACAAACATTTAAAAACTCATTTGGAGAGCACAAGCTAATGCACACTTTGTACCATACAACTTTCCCGTCAGTAGTAAAAACTTCATCCATTGTTATCCAGGACTGCAATTTAGCAACCCAACTAGACGCAATAGAAGCCATTGTACAAACCAGTGACCACTCCAGCGTGCAGCATTCTCATCAATGTGTTACATGTCGGCAATCACCAAAATGTCTCATACATTAAAGGTCATGAAATGCAGTCACTGATACACTTCACCCCTCAAGGTGAAAATGATCTGTCATTGATAGTACTTCCTGCTCCAGCACTGAACTGAAGCAGGGGCGCCGGACTGAGAACATCTAACCGTGTCTACACATAGCATTCCTGGAGTACACAACGTGTAATAATAGTGAAGGGAAAATGCAAATTTTTTAAAAATAACTCTTTTCATAACAATGTAATAATTTCAAAAAACTCGATAAAATTAAAAAAATATTTTGTGAAAATAGGAAAATAAATAAAATATGTAATATAGTACTAAATATGTAAAAATATGTAGCAAAAAAATTGAATATTGTGTTTAGACTGTGACGATTCGCTAGATTACAATTTTGAGGACGGTAAGTATAGGTACAAAAATTCGTAATTACATAAATATCCGGTCTCTACTTATGTGCGAGGCAAGCAAGAAAATGAGCAAGGAGAGGCTGAGGGAAAAGGAACACTTAACGTCTAGATTAGAAATATATCTAGTCGTTAAATTTGAATACTCTAGGAGACCTTTCCAAATATAATGAAATCACCTTTGGGTAAATTAACCACAAGAAGAGTAGACTAGGATTAGAAATGCAGTGTTTAACTTAGCAGAATGTTGAAAGTACTACTTAATGTTAGGGATAAAGAGTAAGGATTTTGAAGAAACTAAAATAATCCATATGCATTTTAGAATTCCTCTTAACAAAAAATAGAAAGTGAGAGTATCTCATCAGCTAACAAGCAAAAACACATCAAGACGACACTTGAACAAAATGGAATACTGTATTTACCTGAATATAAGACAACCCCCTAAGTTTGAAGAGGCCTCCTGTGACTTTCTAAAATTTTTAAACTAATTCTTACTATTTAGTCAAAATAAAATTGCAAAATTGTATGATTAATGTTATCAAAAGCAAGATTAAGTTACAATTTTAAGTTTGCTTTCGTCTGCGCTATTGGAACTTTCACTAGTTATACATCTTCATACATTACATTTACATAAACATTTAACTATATTTCCACAAAATAACTAGACTAACTAAAAAATAGAACTTTGTACTGTCATAAAATAGTTATATAATACTAACATTGAAGTTTGGAGCTTCACTATCTGGATGACCCCATGAATTATCACCTTCACATTCATCGTATTGTGCATCTGGGTCATCATGTCCTCGCCAGGCCTCCCAGTTCTCTGATCAAAGAAAATTAATTGTTAAGCACATATTGTACACATTTCTAAAGAACATTAGAGAGGCCACAATAAACACACAATTATGTATACCATTCTTTAACAAAGTTCAATTAATAGGTAAATTTACATTACTATTTTTTGTCTGCATACAGGTTAGTCAATATTCTACACAAGGTTCAGTAGCAAGGCATGGCATTTTTGTGTGGTCATCGCTACATTTGCTCAAAATGCAAGTCTTTCTTTCTGAAGCAATGAGGGGGGGGGGGGAGGGCGCGCGCAATAATGTAGGGTATTCAAGTTTTTGAATGCTTAAAACCTTGTTCAATAAACTAATATTTTTTCACTTTTTAAAATAAATCTCCTTGGACTCCTTTAAGGTAATATAGAAAAATCTTTAGACATCTTGGTGTGGCAACACAACAAAACTGAATAAAAATCTTAAATAAAATCAATTCAATTCAGTGAAATGAAATAATTATTTTAAAATTTGTTTGGTATTCAGTTAGCATTCATTATGATTATTGCTCGTTTTGCAGAATTGCGAGCAAACAATTCAAAAAGGGCTTACAGTTGACTAAACAGTCTCTGCCATTTCAGAATTCCACACATCGACAAGAAGTTCCATACAATCATGAGTTGAACAATTATTATTATATCGCAATTTTTGTTCATATTTACACATCATAGTCAACATGTAAACTTGCTACAGGTTGTAGAACATTAGGTGCAAGAACTAATTCTTATGAAGCCAACAAATCCAACAATTAAAATGCATTTCATACAGCTATAACATTTACCAACAATGAAAAGGAAATCTCAGAATCTCCTCACAATGAGAAGGAATTCTCGATGCTATGTGTGGCATTGCTAAATTCACAATCATTTATGTCTAACAAAAAGAGCCCAGGAAAATCAAACTTCCAAATTCAAAAATTCACAAATTTCAGCTAAGCTGCTCACATTTTTTTTAAAATGTACATAGCCTCTTTTTGAAGAACTGATTTTTTTAAAACCAATTTAATTTAATAAAAAAATACACAAAAATTAATCGTATTTTCAAAAAATAGAATGTGACCTTATTTAAATAACCGTTTTTGATGAACATTAAGGAAAAAAAATTATAACTTCATTATTGTAATTCCAGGAAGGCACCAAAAAAAATTTGAACTCATTACAACTACAATTCCAACTTTTAACTACAACTACTGTGCTACAGAATGGCACACACTTTCTTGTACTAGTTAGTTTTCTAATATTTTTGGTATGGACAAGCATTTTGGTTTGGCTTCTCCCATCAACGTCCTAAGAACATTCTTTCACATTTTCTCAATCTCCCAACGGTAAGAGCTGAAATATGACTTACAATATTATGGAAGAGTAAAACCAATATTTTCACTGAAAAACTTGGAGCCATTTTTGAGGAATTGTCATTCAGGGTTACTGACAATACAACATTTTAAGCTTTTTTTCTAACTTTTGAGTGTTTGAGAAACTTAATTGGAAATTATTTGAAGTGCTTCTATTCACAAATGCAATTGTGTATACATATTGGTGGTAATATTAATATTAAGAATATTAATATGAGCAATATTTCAAAGAGTTACATTTGTGTATATTTTGAAAAAAACAAACAAAAGAAAACATCAAAGGGACATTTCTGCCTTGTTATGTAGTCCATTTATCACTATACATTTAAAACATTTATAGAAAAAATTTTGAGCAGTTTTTGAGAAAATGGGGAATTTCGAGATAATTGAGACTCTTTATAAGACCTCATTTGAAGCATGTGTACTCATAAATGTATTAATGTGCATATATCACTGGTAATGTAAATATTAACAAGAGAGATGTCAAAAAAGTTAGTTGTGTAATGTTTGAAAAAAACCAAAGAACATAGCAAAATAGAGTTCATTTCAGCTGATATAGTAAATTTAGCACTATCACTACCAAAAGTTTAACACTTTAACCGCTGTCATGCCATTTTTGTCCCATTCCATTTTTTATTTGCATTTCTATTAGACATTTTATAGGATAACATTATGCGTCACTGACTTTTTTGCATTTTACAGATATAGGGCCAGTTTTACCAACCGGAATCAAGATGATGATCCCGAGTTGATTCGACTCAACTTCAGTTTGATCCCATTGTACGTTTCTTGAAGCACTTGAAACGAATTAACCTGGCTGACTTGGATCAAATTTGACTCGCAATTGATCTGTTGCCGAGTAGTGGATCACAGCCAGATCAGGCGTTATTTCTCGGCTTTGTCGCCTAGCTATTCCAGTTTTCCGTATTTTTTTTAAGCAAATACCTGTAGTTGGACTTAAGATTCAGTATAGAAGTATTCGCTAAGAAGTAGGATTGCGCATAATATTTGTTGAGTAAATGTGTTTTCTAAGAGGGTATTGCAAATAAAAGTAGGGTTAACACAATTGTTGGTTAGAATTCTCGGTATTGGGAAGTAAAATTTAAATATATTTTGGTTTCAAATTAGTGTAATTATAAGTATCATTAGTAAAATAGCATTTTGTTAGTTGTAGTTTATTGGAGATGCTATTATTCTGCATTTCTATCTAATTTTTGTGATATCTGTATTGCAATTGGCATGGGATAGTTTTATTCAATATTTTTTTTTAGTGTAGTAATACTTTGTTTTTGTTCTTGTTGGGTTAATTTGTGTCGTAAGAATGGAGTTTGTTTTCGAATGAAGTCATTGAAGATTTATTGTGGGGAGAAACACCACGGGTAATTCCCAAAAGAAGCTATTATTTTGAAATGTCAGAACAATCATTAAAACTTTCTTTGTATTTGCTCATTAAGCTTTCGAGTAATTCTCTTTCAACTGGAGAGAAATTGGGCATCGTCTATGCATTTTTCCAACGTCAGGTGAATCCATCACCGAAAAAAAATACTACCATACGCAACCGAACACTACACAGACGGAACGAAATGAAATCAAAACAACTCGTTTCCTACAGCTGACCACGAGAATACCCACAATACATAGCAAAATTGTTGCCAACTGAGCATTATCACGACTGCTCGAAAATCATGGGATCCAATTAACTTCAAAGTTTCAAAACGTTGGTGAAACGCACAGGGATCAAGTCGGCCTTCACTCCACGGATCAGGATCACAAAACACGGATCAACTACGAATTTGATCCTGGTTAGTGAAACCGGCCCATGATGTCCAAAAAAAGTTTCAATACGGATGGATTTTTTAGAAAAAGCATGTTCTACCGAGAACAGGAACCGTGCCATTTTCCTCCAATTGAGAATATGCCACTTCTTTCTATCTAGATTATCAGTGAGGAAATTTTGGTGTGGCCTCAATCAATGTTTCCTTGACTTATGCGTTAACACAGCATAGATAATTGCCGCTATTTTGTCTGTACTGGGGCTCCCAGCCACTTCAGAATCACACTGAAGATGGCCGCAATGCAATCAAAAAAGCTTTATAGAAAAATAAACACCTAAGACAAAACAACACCTCATTTCTATTTCTATTATGATGTCAAAGTCGTAAACACAACACCATTTCGTACTGCAACTTAGATTTTTCTCAATGAAAAATCGGAACGAATTCATAATATAAAACAATATTCATACCTATTTGAAGCTCATTTTCAAGCTCTGGACATTCTGGTTTGTCTTCTTCTTCTACTTGGTAATAATCATCATTGAATAGCTCCCTCATCTTTTGATCATGTTTCTCTGGATTAAAATCATCTTCCAAATCATCATCCTAAAACAGATAGAAATGTACACTTAATTTAGAATCATTTATTTCATTGATTAGTTTTACATTAAGGAATTAAAAATGAGACATAAAACTGAAAAAAGAAGAAAAAACCGAAAGAGGATATGACAAGCATTTGTAAATAATACCAGTGGTGTTACAAAATGGCACTAAATTTTTTGTACAAGTTAGTTCCCTTTTATTTTGAGTAGGAACTGCTTTTTGAATTTTCCCTCGCCTCCTTCCTAGCTATCATCTACCGATATCTAAGGGACCTATTATTGTCTTCTGCAATAACTTGAGTTCTCCTTGCTCTCTTGGAGACTATTCTCAGAAGAGCACCATGAAGAGCACCTTGCCTGGGGCCCTATCTCAATGCTTGCGTCATTGATCTGAGCAAAAGAAGATAGCTCATTTATTACACATACAGACACACCACACACAGAAAAGGTGTGGAAGGAATTATGGAATTAATTAAGGCATTAATAAGGGACAGGAAAGACCCACACTACTAGCTATAGCTCTACCAGAGTAAAAAAAAACTTTCACTGTGCATGCCCAAAAGTGGCCTGCCACTCCAAAGCTAGAAACATTTTTCTTGTCTGGACACTATCACAACATAGCTCTCTCTCCATCTTCCTCTCGTAGGTCGTGCAGTAATTCAACACTGCAAGTTTAGCGATAACAAACTGATGAGTGAGAAGGCGCAGACGAAAAGCAGCTTACATGTTTCTGGAATAGGGGTTGTCCAAATGATGAACAGAAAACAAGCCCTGTCTTCAGAATGGTTTCAGTAATAAGATACTGTAATGGACCAACACATGGAAGAAATTTTTCATTTCTTTGGACACTCCTGGCAGTATGAATTCCTCTTCTGACGATGAGGGCAGTGATGATGCGTGGCGGTCAGTGTGATTGCCCTGTCTCAGAGTCGCCTCTCCTCGTCTCTTATGCACTTCCTAATTGGTGAGAGGAGAAATCTCAACTACTGCATGGCGGGGAAAGCCTCTGAGGCTTCACCAAAGGGACGTCCGCCATGATGGCTTGTTTGGGAGTAGTACAGCTATGAAATTCCTTCCACAGATTTCAAACCACAGCCAATTGTCATGCATAATTCAGAGCACTTAGCTCCATTTGTACAAAAGTTTTGTAGAATTGTGGAGCTGTTTGTGAAAAAAATCTTGTTCAACTATTTGTTTTTAAATTGACCCTATATCACTAAAAATTATAAAAAATATACTCATATTTTGAAACAAATATATTTATAGACAAATATGAAGATTAATGCAGTAAGTATTTTAGATATCTTACAAAAGAAAGAAAATAGTGCCATACAGTAGCCACCTTTCTTTCCTTTGAACTTTACCTAACCTAACGGAACGTAATCTAATTTCTTATTAACTTTGTAGGTGTCCAAAGTGTTGTGAGCAGTCTGAGGAGGTGACTAAGGCACTGATTGTTGATTTGTTACACAAGAATTTCCGTTTAAAAAATGAATAAGATCTTCCTCACATCTTTTACATCCTTGCAAGTGCAAAGGATGTTTGAAGCCAACAACATGAGGCAACGAAGGCTGAGGAAGGAGAACTCTTCGCTACTCACCAAAACTTTTAAATACCATACGCTTCTGTGAGGTAATAAAATACACTTTCGTAGGGAAGCCTTTTCCTGACTATATGTCACAGACGAGAGAATTAAAAGGATTCATAAACTGTTGCTGCAAGGTTTAAGTTCACAAGGTATATGTGAGAAGAAAAACTGATGCACATTCACAAGTGCATCGAATCCTTTCCCGTTAAAACAAAATATTATCCTAGTCAGGATTACAGGTTTTCATTAGCAGAACTCCGTGTAAGAGAAATGTTTCTGTTGTTTAAAGAGACACACCCTGAAACTAATACAAAGTATGAATTTTACTCATAATATTCTAATGAAACTGATGGGCATGAATGTAGATTTTGTCAGTTCGTGGCCCAAAATATACAAAAACAGTTGTCCTAGAAGAAACAAAAAGGCTACTCATTGGACAGAGAGCGACTTTCACTCTCTCTAAACTACATCATCTGGGATATGCAAATAATGAAAAAATTGAGTAAAAGCCAAAGAATACATCAAATTTTGTGAATTTAACACACTGCAACCATTCAACTTTAGAAAAATCGATTGTATTGGGTACACAACACGGGTAGCATACCAATAAAGGCCACAAAAATAGCAGACCTAAGAAAATTATACGACGATGTGCCAAAAGAACACCAGGGATTTTGCAATGAAATCTTGGAATGGGAAACAACATAAATCACTTAATTGTTTAAGACATAATCTAGATATATGAAATGTATTTTGGATCCAGTTTTGAATTCCACAGATAAGCATAAAAACATTTTTTTTTTTAAAGATTTCTATGATAAATACTGATGTGTGCAGAAGGTTTTCTTCAATTTTTAAAAGTCATTAAATTAGACTAAGGTCCCCTATGAAAATCAATGATTCAAATAATTCTGCCATATTTTCTTTTTTAGGCGTTGAAGTCTTGGAGTCAAAACGACTGCTGGGCATTCTAGGAGGTTTTCGTAATTTGGGTGTTCTAGTTTTAAGCTTCCCTTGTTTTAAACATTTAAAAAAATTTACAGAAAGAAATTTGAGAAGTTTTTGAGATAATTTTCTTTCCATATTTCATATTCATTTCAACCAGAAAATATGTGAAAACTACTAAATTTTTCTTTAATTATACAAGACAGTTTTTAAACAGCTGATTGTTTAAAACTTATGGCAAAAATCTCTCTCTTCAAATCTCTATAGTTTTGATATACGTATGCACTTTTTAAAATTTTTGAAAATACAGAGTTCACTGAAAATGGGCCAAGCATAATTTTTTTACTGCTCTTTGATAAATTCTATGATGACTAGTTTAAAAAAAAAAAATTGTTCTTGACCTTTCTTTAAAGAACTGATTCACTCCCTTTCGACTTGCATAAATTGAGGTAAATGAAGAATAAGCAGTACAAACTGGCAGCAAATAATTCTACTAGTTTGTTAGGAGACAAACAGCATGTAAATTTGGACCTCCAAACAACCTACCGCTTAATGGACTTAATTGCACTGATTCACATGAAATCACAAAATGTTTCGCAGATTATTTCGAAGACGTTTATTCAACTGAACCTAGGAACCAATTACCAACAACTGAAAGAAGATACCTGAAACTCTGAATGGTATTTCCGTCAACAATATCGAAAGTGCTCAGATTTTATTTAGTCTAAAGCTGATTCCGCTTTGGGTCCTGATGGGACCCCACCAGTTTTTATAAAATAGTGGTAAATTGTTAGCCCCTTTGTTAAACTTCATTTTCAAACAATCTCTAGGTATGAAAAAACACTACCTAATACAGTAAAACTTCACTGAAGGGAAAAAAACGCATTACTGAAATTGATTATAATGAGCAAAATAAAAACTCAATATTTTTAAGACTACCGTTTCACCAGTTTTTCCAGTTCTTCAGCAATACCTACTTTTTTTTATTGCTCCTCTCCCTAACAACTTTTAATATTTTTATTTTATCTGATATTGAAAGAGTTTGCCTTTTCCTACCACTTTTTTGTTTAATATCACGAGCGCAAAACTAGATAGAAGGCAAACTATACTTTGATTGAAACAGGGTCCTTTAACATAAATCCGGTTGTAGTGAATTCTTAACCTTGGCTAGAGTGAACGTATACATGTTACTGGGAAAAAAAATATCGCCTCAGAACCACAAATTATAACGCTGGTCTGCTTGCAAAAAATATAGGCGACCAAACGTCATCATCGAAGTAGTCTCCCCTTCAGTGGAGGTAGTGGACATGCAATGAGAACCTTACGGGTCATCTTGTGAGACCCAGTTTCGCTGTGGAAACGAAGGCAGTGTCCTGTGTGGGCTACAACTGGCGCAGAGGACACGCGGCTGGTTGATTCGGTTTCAACTTGATGTTACTCAAGATTCTGCATGTCAAAACACTGTGTTCTAAGTGGGCAACAGGAAGTATACAACTGCCACAGCCCCAAAGTTTGGTGTCACCCATCCCGACACGCAGCGTGGAAAAGCGATCAGTTTCATTAGCTACTTGTGCCATGTCATTATCGAAAGGATCTTATATGTTATAACGGTGAGCAAAAGGGCCTTCGGAAAGTGAGACAGTCAGTGCACAAACTTTCTCACTTATTGGCTGTCTACACCATTACTCTCTCCCAGGGACACCTCTGAGTTTCCTTTGGAACTAGCCATCGCCTTCTGAGTTTTTGAAGTTCCACTGCCAGTGGTGGCCCGGGAGCTGACTTTGCACTACCATCCCACGGACTTGCGCAGTCTTGGCCTCTCAGCTAGGCGGAGTCAAGCTTCTATATTTCAAATTCTATTAGAGGGCAGTTGCTTTAGAGGCCGAGCGACAGGTCGCTCCTCAGGAGCACTCTGAACCATGCTGACTCGAGTAACATGCAAGGTTCCAGGCTCTCTGCGCAGGTAACCCTGTGCTTCATGGGGATTATTTGAATATTCTATGGTCTTGAAGAGCCTTTTATTAGGAATGTACAAGTGTGAAAAACATATAAACGTAAAACGCATAACTGAAATAATTTACCATGAGAATTGTAGGAATTTATCCGGGAATCCAGGACTGGGCAAAAAACAAAAATTTATAAATGTGAGAAACGTATAAACAGAGTTTCACTGTATCTGGCAAAAGGCTTATGTCACTCTGATTTTCAAGAAGGGAGATAAACAAAACCCAAGGAACTACAGGCCCATTAGTCTCACCAGTGTGGTATGCACGGCAAAGGTAACTATAATTGCTGCTAGGATTCGAGACCATGCCACCTGGAATGACAGAGGAACAGCATTGCTTTGAATCAGGATAGTCCACAGTCACTAAACTTCATCATTGGATGTCTTGTCGAAATCTGTAGATCTGGGCGAGCCTATGGACATATAGTACATTTGGATTTTGCTAAGGACTTTGATAAGGTGCCACATAGATGCTTTTTTATGTAAGTTGTATTCCTTGAGGACACAAGGGTAAAATTCTTGGGTGGATAAGAGAATTTCTGTCAAGGAGAACTATCCAAGTCAGGGTAGAATAATACTTAACACCCCTAGTAGTGTCTAGTGGAGTACCACAGGGTTCTGTCTTTCGACCTCTACTGTTCATATTATACACCAGTGACCTTGGAAATGAGTTGACTTCGACTTGGAATTACTATGCACACTATGTTAAACTCTTTGCCAACCCCTTGAAATTACATGCTGAGTTGCACAAAGGTCTTCAAACCATGGCAAACTGGTCTGAAACTTGGTTGCTCCCTCTGAACCCAAATAAATGTGTAACACTATTAACTGGAAAAAATAAACCAAAAAGTCCATATTTCATGAACAGGACACATTTGGAGCCAACAAAATGATTTGCATGTGATTATAACAAAAAATCTTAAATGGGGAAAACCAAGTTAACGGGAAACAAAGAGTAAAATACCTTGTATCTGATGAGGAAGGCCTCAAACCTGAACTTTTCAGCAGTTAAAAAGACTTTCTGTACATTTATAAGACCGATAATAGAATATGCCAGTGTAGTGTGGTTACCATACTTTGAGAAAGACAATAAAAACTTAAAAAGAATACAGGGAGTGGCATACAAGATTTCAATTTCTATTAAAAATCTACAATATGACGACATGTAAAAAAATGGATAGGCTAACCCTGAAAAGAGAAGAGAAAGAAGCGGCTTAACTGAAAATTGATATATGAAAATTATCCTCTTAGTTTAGAACAAATATCTAAGTTTGTCATTATTAACACTCAAAGTAAAATCAGAAACAAAAGCATATAGCTCTCAAACAGAGTAAGGTCTTTAACATTAAAATAGCTATATAACAGCACCAAAGCTACCAATAATGCTATCAACTACCAATGAATTTGAAAACCTTGTCCAAGATGGATACCATCAAATCCAATAATTTAAGAAAGTATCTTCAATATTGTAGTTGTAGGAAGATGCTAAAAAAAATAAAAATAAAATTGTACTTTTGCAATTTTTGAACAATCAGTAATTTTAATGAAAAGCAGGCATTTTCCTAAGCGTCATTAAAGCTATCCAAGGACAAAGTTTAATCAAAAAATTTGAAGCCATTTTTGAGAAAATTTTGAGGCTTCATGTAAAGAACCCCCAAAAATCCAAATATGTGCTTCAATCTCACAAAACCAGTAGTTCCTTCAGATCGATCAGGGAATATCGATTTTGGAGAAGATTGGCTGAACAGACAGACATGTTTTGCTGTCAAAACAATTTTTCAGTAAAAAGGACTCGCAAAACATGGATTCTGACAGCATCACATATTATAGGAAATAATTTAGTATTTACAGAAACATGATTTATCATTTTTGTTGCCAGGGCTTGTCAATAAAAGTTTTTCTGTAGAAAATTCAACGTTTTCTGGAGCACGATTTCAATATTTTCTCTTACAAAATAAGGGCAAGAAAATAAATACTGGCTGTATGGTTTACAGCAGACAATCTAATGCTAAACAAAGTTAAAACAGTCTACTTGTCTTATGGCTTTATGGACAGTACTCCCGAAATTTACAGCATAACAATCCGAGCCACATTGTAAATAAGTAAATTCCGCTAGTATATTGATGAGAAGAACCAGAATATATAAATATATGGGCATTTACATTGATGGCATGCTGATTGGATTACATTGATGACACAAACAGATCAAAACATTATTAAATAAACAAGGCATCAGATTTTTCTTTCTTGTCCACTAAGACAAACCCTATATCAACAACAAATCCTAATCATTTCAAGTAGTAGAAGTAATACTACAAATCAAGTGACCTACTACAATTACTATGAATGAATTACTATAATGAACTACTGCAAATTATTATAAGTAGTAGTAATTAAGTATCTTTCATATATTTTTATTGATTAGTAAACATTTTAAATGTAGCCTTGTGCAAAACACATCCAATAAATAACTAATACTTAGAAAAATATAGTCAACTTACTTGCAGATTAACATCATCATTACCAGTAATTTTTTTAATTTGCTCTATTTTATGCAAAATTTCTTTCCTTTTTATTGCTTTAAGTTGTTTAATTTCTTCTCTTTTTGCCTCTTTTTCAGCTTCTTTCCTTTCCCGTACTTCATGCCTCTTTGTTTTTCTTCGGTCATCTTTGCGACGTAATGAAGATTCTGCATTGCGAGGGTAGCGTTTAATCTGCAAGACAATACTTTTGAACATAAAATGAATCAACCGACATAGGCAATTCATTGCAGCAAAGATCAAATTTTATAAAAATTAAAACTTTTTATAAACAAGAGAAGACAAATTTTTAATATTACTTTTGATGGTTTGATACAGTTCATAATATTATGTTGAATATAATATATACATTCTCCTCTAGAAAACAACAATTTAATTTTTTTATATTTTTTAAAAGTTGAATACACAAACTTCATTTCATAATATAGGTTCAGATAAAATATTAACTAAAACTTGTCTACATACATCAGGATAAGCTGTTTTGAAGCTGTAAAGAACGGTTTTTAGTTAGAAATAATTTCAAAGTGAGTTTTGGATAAAAACAATTTCATACTTGTAAAACAAGAACGGCTCGAATGAAAAATTAACTGGGATTACCCTGGGAAAACACATGGGCCACATCTATGCCAAAAGAGCATTGGATGGAAATGAATTCGCCACTTCTATATAAGTCTATGTTCAATATGCAGTAGCAATATGCTACCTTATATTCCAATTTTCATTTGCAAAGAAAGTACTATAATATACATTGTAAACAATGATATATTTTAATTATATACTTTGTAATTTTTGACCAACAATGATGCAATGATGTAATTCAATTAGTTTATCTTTATTTTAATTATATGCATCAATCATTTTTTTGCTCTATAATGATTATTGTACATTAGTTTTAGCTTTATAATTTGATATATATGAATTGTTACTATTTGTACAAGGCGATTGGCATAAATAAACAAAGTGCAACACAAATCATTTATTTGTTTTATATGCTCTTCCTTTGTACTATATAAATATAAATAAGTGGCAATTCCACTGATCTTGTTAAATAACAAATTCCCAAATTTATCAGGCTATTGCCTGTACTGCCAGCTTTTGCTACATCAAATAATCTAGTATCTAGCTTCCATGGGTCAAACCCCACTTCTGAAGTACCTTTCTAACTCTTGAATTTTTAGTCATTTTATATTTTTAAATTTTTCAACATATGCAAGTTTTTTGTAACTATGGAAGAATTCAAAAACAATTTTCATACACTGAAAACCTGCAGTTTTGCCGAAAGATCCCTTTTTACAACAGGTAAATGTCATTAAAATTTGATTAGTTGATGGGACTGATCTCATTTTGAGGTAAAAAAATTTCTTACAAATTCTGGATCAGGTTCTTCAAAACGAAAGTTGTATTTTTTCTCAAAAGCATCCATTCTACTCTCCATTATTGTATTAGTATCCAAATCACAAGAATCATGAGCACTTTCATGGTATGCATGTTGATGATCTGGTTCTTCTAAATACCTGAAAACAAAACTGAGAATGTATAATTGGGCTTAACATAATTTTGTGCACATATCTAAATTAATTTTCCCAGACAAATTCATTAACGAAATTACTGTTACAATAAAAATATATTTTAGAACACTGAATGCGTTTTGCAGGATGTATACAGATTTTATTGTACAAAGCACTCTTACAGTATTTTTTTCCCTTTAGGAACTCCTCAATAATAATGTATACCAAATTTTGTTGAAATTAAATTATTTCGTTCGAGAGTTGTTTTCACATTAGGTATATTTTGCACACTAAAGATGATACCATTTATATTAGAAGAAACACTTGTACACATAAAAGATAAGTAATTATATGCTCTTTCATATCAAATGAGATTGCTATTTATGAAAAATCGATAGTTTTTAAGTTATACTGACAAAGTGGGATAATTCCCGTTTTGTCACGTGTTTCACATATTTAACCAAAATGTTCTCACAACTAAACTACTAATTGGAGGAAAATTTAAAAAAAAAATAATATCTAGTTGCATAATTGTGGTTATTAGCAACTATTCATAGTTACAGATACATTATAATACTACATATACAATTAGGTACAACATTAAATCAACACAATACAAAGAAGTATTTACAAGTGACAATGGTACCAAATGCCCCCAAATATATTTGTTGCTTTATAGAAGTTAATTATGTAATTTTGATCTTCAGTACAATAAAGTAATGCTTCATGATTAAATACAAATAACTGCCTTAGATGTTTGAATCTTGGACAAACTTTAAACATGTGATCTAGATTTATTTGGACAGGGGGAGATGATTTATATATTAGAGATGGTTTAGCTTGGAGTGTCCAGATCTTATTCTTAAAAGGACTACTTGTTCCTTGTGGCGCATTTTCTTACTGGTGATTAGCGAGTAAAAAAACAAAAATTGTTAGTGACATTAAATTTTATCTCCTTACACTTCATATAGCTCTATTATTTACTAATAAAGTATGGCTTTTGAGTTATTTTGAAAAAAACTACGTAAGGGGTGAATTTTACAAATTTTTTGGTTAAAAAAAGGTGTTCCTAGGTAAAATTTTTGTTGGCGTGCCTAATATTTGTGTTCAGCAACTCAAAAAACATACAGAAACTAAATATCAAAACCACACCTAAACTTTTTCCTATTTGCATTCTTTGAACACCATTTGAGTGGACCGTTTTGACTGATTAGTGTCCTTGCTGCTTCATCAAATGCAACACCATTCTATACTTTTAATACAAGGGAATTCAACACCTTTAGTTTCTGAACATTTTCTATTTCTATAACTACAAACTTATATAAAAATGCATTGATTTGACCTTACTTTTGGTTCAGAATATAATCTCTGAGGAAAACTTCATCAGAATCCAGTTTAGGATCAGTCCAATAATCATGTAAATTTTTCAATTCCGATTCAGTTTCTTTATCTTTTAATTCTTTTTTACGACCTTTTAACCACTCTTTATAATCATCATCTTCTTTTTGCTGCAAAACAGAAATAGAATTAATATAAATACTAATAAGAAGCTGCAAAACAATATTTCTTCCGGGAGAAATAGTTCTTTATTTTTAAAATAGAATGTATTTACAGGCACAATGTCGCAACATATATAAAAAATGAATATTTGAAAACCTTACCCCTGTAGTCTACATTTCTTGCTATAATTTTGTAATCCTTTATTGTGCTAATGCCCACAGGATTTAAATTTAAAAAAAACATTAAAAATAAATAAAGGAAATAACAATAGTTAGATACATTAAGGGATTAGTAGTTTGTTATTGCTTGCACCATAGTTGTGAACCAAAAGAACAGAGAGAAAAATTTATTTTAAAATTTCAAACTCTTCTAAAAACAAACATGATTTCTAAAGCACCGTGGAAGAACATTATTTACAGAAGTATAGTTTTAAACAGAACATACAATTTCCTCTTTTGTTTTCTGCTTTTTCTTAAAAAGGTTGCCAATATCTTCTTCCTCTTCTAAATCTGAATTTTCCAGAACTTGTTTAAAACTATTTTTGAGTGCCTTCTGTTCTTCAACATAAGTGGGAGAAGATGAACGGGGATCCCTCTCAGGCATTTCTTCTGCAATCAAAGTTCAATTATAAAAATCATCAACAGCAATAATAGGCAAATAGTAAGGAACTTCACAATCAAACTGGGAGGTATTTACCATCATCACTAAGTTTGCCGCCTTTTTCCACAATAAGATTTCTTTCATAGTCCCGCAAAACAAAGGGTTTGTCTTTCTTATTTTTTGATTTTTTTTGGAGAGTATTAGGAGAAGGAACAAATTGTTCAATTTTATCATATTTATTAGGATCATCACTTTTCAACCATGCCATCATTTTTAAGAACGGTTTATCAAAATAATCTACATTGTCATCTTCTGAACTCGATTCATCTGAATCAGAATTTCTGTCATCTGTCTTGCCGTTTATTTTCTTACCATTTACATCTTTCCCTAGAGGAGAAAGCTTATATTTAAGAATGTTAAAACAAATTAAATGACATAGAGAAACATTTTACATACAGTGTTGTGAGAACTCCCTTGACCGCCATTTTTCATAATTCTGTGCATATTTTTCATTTATTGTAAATTGGACTTCACCATTATCACCACCAAATAGATCCATTGTCCTGTCTATTTGTTCTCTGAAAAATTATCAACAATTTCATGTCACACACAATTAGTGTTTGGATGCAATGTAAAAACTATAGCAAAAGACAACATAATTATAGAACCAAGCAGCTCACTACAATGGTGGGGGAACAAGTTTTAAATAGTCAAACTGTTTCATGCCAAACCAATTAAAATATTGGGGGGGGGGTTATATAAATAAGTGAACCATCATCTAAGTAGATAGTGAGGGTGGTCACAATTTTTTGTAGATCAATTTTCCCTGACTACCTGCTTTTCCAGTAAATTTATTTATAATTCCCTAATTTGCTCCATCTCATTAATCCAATAAAAATGAAAAGAAAGAAATGTTATAAAGTTTTCTTATTATTATCACATTCTAGAAGAAAAATACTCTCCCACATCAGAAACACAGTTCAACAATTCAGGGATTTCAACGCTCTACTTGCTGCAAAGATATCTCCCAGGATGTGACAAGGTCTTAATCCCTTGTTCAAAATACAACCATTTGACCTGATCCATTCATGCGCATAGTTTTAAATGCTGACCCTATGAAGGTGCCCAGGGGCACTACACTCATTCCCAAGACATAGTATCTAATGGGACACTACCGAAAACTTAAAACATTAATTTGAGAAAGGATAGGTGACCTCCTTCAAATTATTCTTTCCAGTTGTTTTCCTACATTTCTAGTTATTTTTAATTATTCACTAGTAATAAAAATTAAAATACAGATTGAAGAAAATATTTTGCAGACAGACTGCTGTGAAATTTCTCCATATTGACAACACATACGCAAGACTATACTAAAGCCACAGAGCAGAAACTACAGAACTATACTAAACAAAATGTTTCTAAAAAATTCCTTGATTTTTCATGACTTCTCATGATATTCCAGATTTTTCAGAAAGTGGCCACCCTAACAGCAATTATTAAATGACAAAAAAATCCAATGCTTCTGGGAATGTAAGGCACTCAGTGTATACATTTTAAATAAAAGATTATGAATGTTGTTAACATTATTAATAAGACTCCTGTTATCACCTACTAGAATTAAATTAAAAAATTAAACTTTTTCAATATGCTTCTTCTTGATCATAATAACATTTACAGACATGTCATTAAATAAATATCTTGATAAAAATCACATGGCAATTTTGCTCTCTGATCTTCCCTTCAAAGTGCTCACGAAGTGTGAATTAGTTACATTAAAAAACTATGAATTACCTACAAATTTTCACCAATACACAAATCTGAAAACTTACTTGGTGCAATTGATAAACCTGTCAACTGACAAGAAACATCATTACACCTTACATACTCTTAAGAGTCCAAGTGCTTTTTGAAGGCATCCTCTTTTGCACTCTTCCATCAATTAGTGTTATTCTTTTGTATTATTTTTTTATTATTCTGGAAAATTATTTTAACTTTAATATAACATAAAACTTCTTCAAATTATTATATTAATTTTTCAAATAAATATTTCACTGCTTCAAAACGTTTCTTAAGCACTGTTGCGCAGTGAACTCAGTTTAAACATTTTCTTAACCATGAAATGAAAATACTAAAAGCATATTTTGAAAAGGTTTAATAATATCCTACATACTATCAATTCCTAAAATCTTAAGTATATTATAATAGTACTTAATAAATAAAATTGGAAGTGTTCTTCAGAATGCAGACAAAATAGAGTAAAATACATACAAAGCTTATAATGTAAAATCACAGGTTGTCTTTCCACAAAAGCAATAAAAAGGACTCTATTAATTAAATCTTAAATATGAGGTATGTTCTTTTCCTATCTTAACAATCTGGTAACAATAAAATGTAAACAAAAAATTAATAAAAACACAACACAAAGGGGTAAACATTTTTTACCAGATATTGTTTCCCTACTATTTGACTCGCCTCACCTCACAGAAAGATTTACAGATTCACTCTCACAGTAAACATCACACAAAAAACATAACAAGCCCGAAATGACAGCAGAACAAATTAATTTCAAAAAGAATTTAAAATTCCACAAGCCAACCACGAGGTATATATGTCAACCTCGTTCAGGAGCAAGTAACCACAAGCAAGGCCTTAGAACTCCCATACAACGTGGTGCACGTGGTGGCAAATGGACCGTTACGGTAGCGCGCTCTGCTGCAGCACCATCTCACAGGTACTAAAACACGAATTGCTGCCAACGATACTTCAAACGTGCCTGCTGCGAGTCACAAGCAAGCCCCTAATCTTACAAAAGACAGCGCCGATGTTCGCAATTTCTTCAGAAGTTTCTTATATGTGTTATATTATGAATAATTTAATATTTAAAAGACACTTTTCTTATTCTCACAAATTAGCCAATTTTTATGTGTGGAAGTTGGCGAGTAACCTGAAGCTGTACCTGGCGACACTAGCGCCTTCTAGAGTAGCACACTTTGTCCCCTGTTTTGACGGAGAGTTACTAGACCCTAACTACCAAGGCCTCACACACCAATGTCAAGGAGGTCTAACGCGCAACAAAAATTGAACGTTGCGCCGTCCGCCATGATGGTGGCAAAAGCACCTGAGCATACAAATACGGCGTTTCGGAAATAAAAGCATGAATAAACATTCAGTTAGATCATAGAGTAGAGATAGTTGTATCTCTCCTCTATGAGTTAGATGCATCAATAAGAAAATATTCGTAATAAAACGTATTTTTTTATTCTACGGATCAATGACATTCCTTCACAATGTTCAGAGAATACATTTTCTTGTTTTATACAGAACTTTTTATGACTAATCTCAACTGCAAAACTGCTTGTTATAAACAAATTATATTGGGTTTTGTTTATATTAACGTTTACTGGCACATGAACAACCTTTCATAATGAAGTATGATGGACAGGAAGACAATCTTTGTGTTTACAAATTTTCCTAAAAGCACATCAACTTGATGATATACAAGATTTAGAAGGAAAATTAGACACTAATAAGTTTCAATTAACCTATTAGTATAACACTTCAGGACAAAATTGAAGAAATGAAGTCTTGAATAAGGAAAATAAATTATTAAAAACATTCTAACCAATAATATTTAATAATTATAGAGAACTTTTTCTTTTGAAAGGATTTAGGGACATTGGACAGGGTTGTAATGAAACTGACTTTTTTTAGAAATATAATTTTATTTATTGGTTCATGAAGGTGATTGACTTTGTGCAATGTTGTCTTATTAATATTTTATGTAAGAAACTATTGTGACATTCTGCTAAGTGGTAAAGCTTGATTTTAACATACAAACTTACGAATATAGATTCGTACAACCGAATGCTGCACAGCAACTGACCATAATGTTTCACTAAAAACTTTAATTATAAAATAAACGCTCGTAAACGCACATGGGCTTCGGCTATTCACTTCACACACCATCAACCATCAACATGGCGGACCGCGCAGTGTTCAAATTGCAGCGCTCCGAAAGGCAGGAGGGTAGGTCTAGTACTATATTCCAAAGTCTTTGCCACAAAGGCTTATTTGTAAAGAAGTACCAAGAAAGTCCGAGACTCAGGGGAATCCCATGCTAAATCTTCGCCTAACGAAAACTCGTACCAACTAAGTACCATACTTCTGTGCTTTATAATACATTATTTGTGCTGTATCTTTTTCAAAAAACAACATGAAATATATTTAAATAATTAAAGAAATGTGAGTTTAATGTATTGAAAACATATCTCCTTTATCTAATTCTTTACTTCATAGTTATATTCAAAGATTTTCCATTCTGTTGCTACAACAAATGTTTAGAAATCTCTTCTGCTGATCGGTAGGCAGTACTGACTTGGTCTGGCCGGCTGAATGTGAATTCGTGCTATACCGAGATGTGAGTTATGAATGTTGTTGCGGTAAAGCGAATGTGTACGTGTGTGTTTGTTTTCGTATTCCATTAGAGTTATCAAGAACGATAACAGTGCTCCATTATTAATGCGAAATTCGTGAATATTAGTACGTCGAATGATCGAATACACACGTGAATTTGAGGTACACGCGTGGAATGAATTATGATTGAAGATGAACAGTGTTCAATTAAATATTTTAAATATTAATTTTGCGAATCTTAATACGGAAGACAAGTTACGAATTAAGGAACTGGGCTGACCATTACCTGATCTTAAGTTAGAACAAACACAAACCAGTCGAGGTAAGAACTTTTAAGCGGAATACTAGGAACAGCTAGTTATGCAGGTCTGAAGTGACAACTATATTGTTGCCCGTGCTTGATTTTGCAGTGAATAAGGATGTGGTATGTGGATGGTCAAAAACTGGAGTAGATGATTTGAATAACTTGTCGCAAAAAATCGAGAAGCCTGAAGAATCTGTTGCCCATGAAAATACTTGCTTAGATTTTTTCGTATTATGGAGGAGGGACACAAGACAGCAACTCAGCAGTACCTTCAGATAAAACATTGAAAAAACAATCATACCGTTCGAAAAAATCGGTTGATACTTTTAAGAATAATTGACTGCATAAAGTTTTGTGGCGAGTTTGAACTTGCATTATGTGGTCATAAAATATCTGAGTCGAATAACCAGAGCACCTCAATTCTGCTACTGTATTTAAAGGCACATCGAAAGAAGAACAAAATAATTTATTAGAATATATGTTGGTTGTGTGCAGGGAGAGAATTGTTTCTGAAATAGGGAAAGCTGATTTTTGTCTGTAACCGCAGATGAAAGCACAGATGTTTCGTTAATGTCACAATTAGTTGTGTTTCGATGTGTGATACCCACTAGGAAACCTTTAGAAATTTTTGGACATTTTTAAACCCCTCTAGTACTAATGCAAATTATTTAGCTTCTTACCTTAAAGAAATACTTCACAAAGTCCTTAGAGAACTGTTGTACGAAACACGACAAACAATACTCAATTGGAATGGCGTTTATTAGTTGACTTTGGAATAAACAGTATTATACAGCAGATGAGCGTAGCACGTTCGTCACCGCGTGCCCGGCGTCCAGCATCTGACTGTCGAGCGGCCTGCAGTCAGGCCGTTGCGGTAGTTTGTGGCGCGCTTGCAAGGTGGCGCTCTCTATCACACAAGAACAAAGATAAATTTATTTCTCAAAGTTATGATGCCAATGTTATGAGCGATTGTCACTCTGGCGTCCAAATATTAATGAGACAAGAATATCCATTTGCTTTCTTTGCACATCAGCTCAATTTAATTGTTTCACAGGCCACAAGTCAGAATAAACAAGTACTATTGCTTTCTTTATTTCTACAATTGGTGAAATATCATCGTTTTCTCATTTACCCCAGAGCGTTTCTGTGTTAAATGATGTAGTAGGTAAATGAATACCACATGGTTCTGCTACAAGATGGAATTTTTAATCTAGATCCGTTCTAACGATTTACGAACACAGAGAATCTATACTAGAATGCCTCACAAGAATTCAAGAAAGCAGCATGCAAACAATTACTATCAACCAGGTCCATGGGTTATGACTTTAATTACAGGAGCGTACCTTTCAATTCTGATATTTTTTTTGTCGAGTTATGCTCCATGTGGACATTATGTACAATTAGTTACAACGCTGTACTAGTGTTCTTTCTATAAAACATAACATCATTTGAAAAAGAAATGACAAAAATGAGAGTGGACGTTGATCAAATGTTTACAACGGAAAGTCCCGAAGAAGGTGATCGAGGAAAGCTAAGACGGGAAGACCAACGCTCGTCCAGAGCCACTGCAGCGAAGGAAGTGTGTGATGCAATTGCGAACCATTGTAAAGAAATATTTGAATTTTGTAACCTCCACCGATCTTCTATATTATTTGATAACTTACAATTTACATCATTCGGATAAAAACATTCCTGAGAAATATATGTCAGTACTTATGGAAACATATTCTTTTTTCAACAAGCATCAGTTGAGAACAGAATTACAAGCTATTTTCTCAGGGCCTGACTTTGAGGAACACGCTAGCGTGACAGTTCTTCTTGGATTCTTGGTTGAAAATAACCTCGGTGAGTCATTCAATGAAGTTATTCTGTAACTGAAATTACTTGCACGGGATAAGATATACGAAGGTTGCCTTTTATGTTTCGGGATTTGACAACCCTGGTGTTCCAATCTGGCAACTGACAGCTCTATCGTAAAGTTGGATGTTTTGAGGTTATACGTACTCAGAACGTTTTGACATACGAGCGCTATTTGTGTTGTTTACAGTAATATTACAGTAAATTGATTTATCTTGGCCCAAAAATGGAATTCAATCGTGAACATTTTCGTGCGATTATTTTTTACAACTTTCGTCGTGGATTAACTCAGCATCAGTGCATGGATGAACTTAATTCAATTTTTGGCGATGAAGCTCTATCAAGGACCAGTGTTTATCGATGGTATGGTGAATTCAATTGTGGTCATAATTCACTCCAAGACGAATTTCGCGAAGGTCGTCCAAAATCAGTTGTTCCGAAAACCATTGATGCTGTGCGTGAACTGATATTGCAAGATCGTCATGTGACCTATCGCGAGATTGAGACAGCCTTAGTTATTAGTGGGACCAGCATACATTTAATATTTCATGAACATTTGACTGTCAAAAAAATTGTTCGCGTTGGATCCCACACAATTTGTAAATCACTCAAAAAATGGCTCGTGTCGTTGGTTGAATGAAATACTCAAAAAATACGATCGCGGTGTTTCGAAACACGTCTATGACATTGTGACAGTTGACGAATCGTGGAATTACGCGTATGAGCCCGACAGTAAACAGCAGTCGACTGTATGGGTGTTTCAAGATGAGCAAAATCCAACAAAAGTTGTTCGCGCACAAAGCACTTTCAAACAGATGGACGCCTGTTTTTTTTTCGGAAAAACTGGACATGTCGCAACCGTACCACTAGAACAATGCAGAACAGTCAATTCTGAGTGGTACACAACGATTTGTTTGCCAGCTGTCTTCCAAGAAATCAGGAAAACCAACTTCCGAAGACGGATCACTCTTCACCATGACAGTGCGAGTTCTCACACGTCGGCTCAAACCACTGTATTTTTGAGCACCAAAAACATCGATTTGATGAGTCATCCGCCGTATAGTCCTGACTTGGCACCGAATGACTTCTTTTTATTTCCGTACGTAAAAAACAAAGTGAGAGGTCAACGTTTTTCGACACCTGAATAGGCGGTTGCTGCAGTCAGAATGCATGTCAATCTGAGTGGCAAGTCAGAATGCCTCAATCTGAGTGGCAAAAGTGCTTCGACAACAAACGCATGCAAAAGTGTATAGATCTTCATGGGGAACATTTTGAAAAACAATAAAGTGATTTTCGATGATTAATATGTGTTGTTGTTCTCTAATCCTGAAATATAAAAGGCAACCCTCGTGTATAAGCCACCTTTTGGGCAAATTTTCTGAAGCCAGTTTGAGTCTAGTTCTCGCTCATCCGTACGGTGCACACGATCTGCTTGGGTATTTATGATTGTGTATCGACGCATTGAGTATTTTCTAGTGTTTTCTTTGCACGAAAGGGATATTGGTCTCTGGACACACTGGATACACATAGTAAACGGGGAGACGCTACGGTAAATGTATTGGACTCTTTTTAGACTATTACAAAGTATCACAGAGGTGTTAATTCTTTTAATGTGTTCTAGCGAGAGCCATGTCTATTTGTAACTATACGAATCATGTAATACCAAAGAATGGGAATGTCCATTAAAAAAGATCTGAAGTTATTGCAACAACAACTACAAAAAACCATTAGGTATTACATTTACGAAAATCACTTCATCTGTCAATAGCATTGTTCTTTGTAACAGTATGTACATCACTGGACCTCAATGAAAAACAACTTCAATTATAATTTTCTAATAGAAATAGGGGTTTTGCATTTTGTTTACAGATTATCTCATGAATTGAATTTTGCCGCGTTACTGATGCTTACGTACACATTTTGCAATTAACAAATTATATGAATTAAAATAATACATGGGTGTTGTGTCACAGATATACAGTCTACATTAAGAACACACACTACACATATTTGGGGTCATTACATGAAATTAACAAAATCAAAACCTGATCTGATTCCGATAAAGAAATTCTTCACCAATAGCAATATGTGGAACCTAGGAAATTAGCTCTTTGTAAAAGCTAGGAAATTATTTCTTTGCAAACAACAAAACAATTCAGAACCAAGGATGATGATTTAAGACCCATTCCAAAGAACTTCAACCAGACACCTTTTTCCTTTTATAGCATGCAGAGCAGCCCCACCAATACATAATTCCAACTTGTCTGCAGCTTGAAATACATTCTCAACATCAAACAATTATGTTGAGCTGTACTACTAAATGAGAAATTTTCATTGTCAAATAAAGAATTTAAATTTTAATATTTGAGAATGACCTACAAATTAAAAAATGTACATTATAATTCAACTCAATTCTTTATTTCAATATTAATAATATTCAATTTATACATATTTTCTGAAAAAATTACAAATTTATGACTCACAATTCTCAATATCACATATAGCCTACTTACAAACTGTGTGTGTGTGTGTGTGTACATACACAGTTTATAAACATTCTTAATTTCTTAAAAAACTTAATTATATACATAAATATCACGTAAGTAATGTATATTGATTCACTGCCATTTGCCAGTTTCACAATTTCAAAATGCTGTTGGATATGTGCAAACCACTCATGTAAAATTGCTTTGACAAAGAATTTACTTTTGAGAAAGGCCTTGTTATTATTGTAACTGTTCATGTCATCTGCTTTACACTAGACACATTAAAATAATTAGTTAAACCATATATTACTACAATATTTATATACAAAACCTCTATGCCTCTAATGAAACAACATCAGTGGCCATTTTATAATCACATCTTGACAACATTATGTGCAAAAAACACTTTCTCTGGTTCACATTTCACAATCATGTCCTATAATTTTCAATGAATACTAATCATTTGTTTATTCTCAGATCTTTTTTCAAACATCAATAAGTGTGTCAGGCACCCTTTGGATAGATTCAATAAATCTTCTTGAAAATTATGGCTGCTTCACTCAACATTTTTTCATAATCATCTAAAAATTTAATCATCTTCTGAAGTTTTAAAAATATATTTTTAATTCTTAGGCAGTAAATTACACTTTATAAATCTTGTAATTCTCTATAAATAGAAAAAATTGATAACTAATATTAATTAAAAAAGTAGACAATAAAAGCAACAAACATTTACCATACCGATATGTTGAGTCCTCAGATATTAAATGAAAGGGCGTGGTGTTCCAATAGCAGTCTGTGTTGTGTGTCTGTGGCCAAAATTCAACAAAAATAAACAAGAATGAAAAATAATAAGATACACAAATAAATTTCATTTATTAATCTTAAAAATTACCATTTTAATTATAAGAAATTCTATCTTAAGGTCTGGTCTGTAAATCATATCCTCGACAAGATACACTATTTATTTTTTAATTATATTGAAAACGCATATCAAATGCATGATTACCATTGCAAATATTCCTAAAAAATCACAAGCGAATCGCGTTTGGATTAGCTTCCATTTTCATTTTTGGTTAAAATAGGGTACACAGTACACCCTTAGAAAAGCGTGGCGTCGGGGGTGGGGGAAGGGGGTCTCCTTAAGCTCTCCCTCAAATTACGCGTTCTGATAGAAATGAATAAAACTTACAGATTGGCGATTTTTAAGGCTCGTAAAGTTCGGAGGCGCCCTCAAGGAACGACAAAAACCTCTCAGTTGGGTTTTCCCCCCTTGAAGGCGCCTCCAAACATATTCCGGCAGGTAGCTGTCGAAGTGGCCAGCTGCGCGGCGCCCAGGCAGACTGCGCTTCATTGCGCTCCACGTTCGTTCGATATGATTTGTGTGCGCACCAGGTCCAGGGTCTCTAAAACACACAGAGAGGTTTACAGCAAAATGCCCAAAACGTCCGCCTTCTATGCAGTTAAAAGACTCAACAGTCCGAGAACACTATGGACCCCGGCTTGATAAAAGACTTAATACGAGTAACGCCCAGAAGCTCCTCTCTGCTGCGTGTTTTAACGACCTTGAAAAAGGCGCGCATCGTCTTTCGTTCAACTTCTCCAAACACCCATTTCTCAACCCCTCTCTTGCCACAATGGTACTTTCTGCGACCAAACTTCCACTCATCTATTTCCACTTTCACTCCAGTGCCTCCAATGGGTTCACTCTATCAGTAACACTGATGCACACCTCACGACAAAAACTCATCCAGTCAGTGCGGTTTCCTTGCTTACGTTCAGTTCATTTATAATAAATTCACACTGTACTTTCATGGCCCAAAGATAGGTGATTACTAATACCTCAATCATACTCAAATAGCTTCCCGCGAACCATGACCCCTTCCGCACTTTCGCACATGAGGAGTGGCCCCCATTCTTGCTACACTTCCACTCGAAACCATCACACAACAAAGGGCGCTACCTTCAGAGCGCGCCAGAGACTACCGCGACGGCCTGACTTCACGCCGCTCGATAACTTTTGACGCCCTTCATAACTTTTGAAGTCACTTTTGTGACCAATTACGAAAGAAGTGAGATTATGTAAGAAGTGTTTTTTTTTTTTTTACAATTTATTTAAATCTCCTACGTTTTTCTTTTTATATGTATGTACTAAGTTACGCATATTACTCACCACCCTTCCCAACCGAAAGAGTTCCCTCATAATCCCCTAATCACCCCTCGACCCCTCCACCATGAATTACCCTTCGCCGAAGCGGCGCAAAGTGCCGGGTTAAACTTCATTAAGTTGTACCGTACACTATTCAGACGAGAGATTTGTCTTCTGGGGGCGTTTGTCTGAAAATCGGGTTTTTAGTGGAATTCGATTTTTTTTATTGGATTTGGATTGCTGAATCTTTAAGATTTTTAAGACCAAAAGATCCGCTCATATCTCAGAAACTATGCAACATACATCAATTCTAAAGGCAGTTTCTTATTTCAAAATTTTATGTATCTTCAGAAAATGTCATCATTTGCCACGTTTGGATGATAAATGTGCATTATAGAGTAGTTTGACTGAAACCCGTGTTTTTGAGTGATTTCAAAATTTTGAAAAAAAATGGTCAACTTCAACTGTTTCTATCTCCCTAACTAATGAAAGTAGTGCACTGAGATTTGCACAGGAGATTACATGTACTTAACCATTTAATGTTAATGTTACACAGGCGTTCTTGGGTGAAAGGGAAGTGTTTAAACTTCCTACAGTGGAATTTTGCTGAAAATGACGTTTGTGGCGTAAGTTTTTGTGATCTTCTGAAAAACAAAGTTATTAATGGAAATATGATTATCACCAGTGTATTCACCATAGAATTTCGTGGTAGGAAACAGGTTTTCAACAAAATCCGGCTCATGTCGAAAATCGCAAAAGAAGTTCTTTGAAAATTTAAGATATTTTTAGAGAAAAAAGATCCGCCCATGACTCACAAACAGTGCTACATACATCAATTCCAAATGCAGTATCTCCTTTCATAATCTAATGTCGTTTCAGAAAATGCCGTCATTTGCCACGTTCTGACGATAAACGTCTTCTTGAGGCGTTTGTCTAAAACTCGTTTTTGAGGGATTTCGAAATTTTGAAAAAATTGGTCAACTTCAACTGTCTCTATCTCCCGAGCAATTGAAGCTAGTGCACTGAGATCTGCACAGGAGATTGTATGTACATTACCGTTTAGGGTGAATACAACACACACTTTCTTGTTTTAAAGAAAAGTTTTTATAAAGGTGATTTCCCACATTCCATTTGTGCTGAAAATGACGTTTGTGGCATAAGTTTTCTCGAATATCTGGAAAACAAATCTTTTATTTGAAATACGCTTATCACCACTGTACTCGCCATGAAATTTCCTGTTAAGACACAGGTTTCCAGAAGAATCCGGTTTATATCGAAAATCGCAAAATTCGCCAGGCATTGGTCAGGTATGGGTCGTTGAATCTTAAATATTTTAAGACAAAAAGATCCGCCTATATTTCAAAAACTATGCAACATACTATAAGGATATCTAATCATTTTTGCAACACGTGTGAATTACGTAAAAATAATAAATTTAAAATTTGTTTGGTTCATTGAGCAACCACATATTATCCAAAACACTCAGTTTGGATTTAGACATGAATCTCTACTTTGTCTCCATTGATCAGCTTTGATAATTACATACATGAAGCTTTCGCGGCATTTTACGAGAAATATGGATTAACTTTCGCGGCATTTTCCAATTTGCAAATTGCATTTCTGGGTAGACACATCCTAGCGTTGACTTACTTTACTCCCTATTTGAAGAAAAGTCTAGTAAGTAGCTTATGAGGTAGAGGTAGCCAGTTGAGTCATGCGCTTTTTGCGTAAGCGAGCAAATTCCCTTGCTCCCCATCTTAACGCAAGACGTTAATTTCCATCCTCATGATGTTTCCAAATCGCGTGTGACGTTTAGTCGAAAACTAACAGGAAGAAAAAATAATTTTATATCGTTTAATATTTAAATTAGTATTAATTGTTCCGTAAATAATATGTGTATACTATTTTCATTGGAACGAATTGGCCGCTATTTGTGTAATTGCAGTTTCAAGAGTATACGCACATTTTGGCGTTACCTACCTATACTCTTTATTTGAAGAAAATTCTAGTAAGAAGCATAGAACGCTAACAAGTTGAGTTAAAATTTGAGGCATGCTGGTTATGCCTGTCATCGAATTCCCTTGCTGCTTACTCTAATGCAAGGCGTTAATTTCACCCACAAGATGTTTCCAAATCGCGTGTAATTAACGTTGAGTTAAAAACTGAGAAGCAGAAAAATTCATAATAAGTTGTTGAAATATTTAATTAATATTATTTGTGGCGTAATTAGTATGTGTAAATTATTTTCAGTGGAATACGTATAAACATAGGCGGCTTTTGTGAACTTTCACTCTTTATGGTATGCACATCGTAGCATTGCCTTACTTTACACCTAATCTGAAGAAAACTCTAGTAAGAAGCTTAGAACATTAGCAAGCTGAGTAAATATTTGAGGCATTCGTGTTATGCCTATTCCAGCGAATTCCCTTGCTATCCTTAGCCAAAACAGTAATTTCCACCATGTAACCAATGTTTTCAAAGCGCGTGTGAATAACGCTTGAGTAGAAGACTAACAAGCAGAAAAATAAACATTATTTAGTTTAAATCTTAAAATGTATAAATTGTTGCGTAATTAATAAATTGTTGGGTGTATAATATTTTATTGGAATATTTATAAACAGTGGCGGCATTATGGAAAATTTCATTTTTCAGGATAGGCACATCTTGGTGTTGCCTCGCTTTATACCCAATTTAAAGAAAATTCTAGTAAGAAGCGTACATTAGCAGGTTGACTTAACATTTCAGGCAAGACACAAAGTTCCGCCCAATAGATGTTGCAGACGCACGTATGATGACTCTATAAAGCAAAATAAAAATAAAAACAAACAAACAAAAAAACAACAACAAACATTTAGTTTAAATAGTTCTGGAATTAAAATGTGTAAAATATTTTCAGTGAAATATATTTTTAGCGGCATTTTTGGAACTTCCACTTTTCAAGGTAGACACTTTCTGGCGTTGCCTCCCTCTACGCCTAATTTGAAGTAAACTAGTAACACTTGTAGAACAGGTGAGTGGAATATGTATGGTGGAGAGTGGAATTGGTGGCATTTTGTGACATCTTGGTGTTGCTTTGCTATATACCTATTTTGAAGAAAACTCTTGTAAATAAATATTATTTTCTTTAAATTTTAAATAGTATAAATTGTTGCCTCACTCGTGGGGGCAGGATATCAGTTCTTTTCTTTAGCAAGATTCATTTAAATATTTATGCAATAATTAAGTGATTATTTAAAAAATAATATTGTGTAGTATCATATACACATTACATGACAATATAACATTTTTTTTTATTATTTAGCAAAAATCTATGACGACCCCTCCAAAATCATTGGATGGATCCAGCCATAACCCTAGGACCTCCAAGTTAGAGACACTTCAGTGATGTCAGTTTTTGCCCTGAGCCACTTCTGGCAGTATAAGCCAGAGGTAAACTGCTGGATACTATTGCAGCGTATTTCCGTTACAATTAAAGAAAGTATAATAGGGGGAAGAGAAGTGAACAACAATGGTGTCACATACAATGTGAAAGACCACTGCATGAACTCTCGTGAGCTAACTGAAATTGTACATTTACTTCAACTAATTGACTGAAATATTTAAAGTTATATTTCAAGTCATGTAAAAAAAAGATAAAATGTATCTATTTAATTATTAAAATTTAATACTGATAAACTGTTAGTTTTAAGAAACTAATATGAATTTCCTTAAAATTTTTTTCTTGATAGAGACATTAGAAAAATTCTCTCTTCTTTCGTTAGTATTCTTACATACAAAGTTAGAATGTAACCCCACAGTATACATATTATACTGATACATATAGTGTGGTAACACTTCCAAGAGCCGATGGTCTTAAACTTGTGTCTGTAGTTATGAAATCAGAAGCTTTTAAAGATATTACATTATAATGTCATATATTTGTTTCTAACAAGAGGTATAATAAACTACCAAGCAGAGTTTATAACTACCAAATGCTAACAAGTGTTAAGTTGATCCAGAGTGTAATTGACAATACGAGCAATAGAGTATTAAATAATAAGAATCTAATATCATGTTCAATCTATTGGACTCCACAATTTGGCTGGCAGCAATTATATCTCCTTAGTGAGGTGGAGAAGACTATTCAGGTGAGATATGTAAGTTTCTAAAGACATTTTTGTATTGTAGACATTTTTGAACAAAGGCATGATTTCCGCTAATGTCTAGAGATTTAATTGAAGACAGGAGCTTGTCTTTAATTGGCACTCAAGTTCCAGATTCTGTAAGTGTCAAGGAACATTATAAAAGTGGCAACTGAGTTCTGCAGAAGAGGAATTAGAGGATGCAGTTTCATTATGGTTTAAAACTTTTTCAGTCTCAGGAATGTGACTTTTGTTGGTAAGCCTTTTCTTGTTTGGGACGAGATGCATATTTTGAGTTCATGGCTACGCTATAGAACACCCCAATTCACCCATGGCTATGGCTTGGACACAATGTGACTGCTGGCCCAAGTGTTAAGAACAAAAATATAAAATATTTGCTGATTCAACTAGCTTTATGGTCACTTTTCTAACCTTTAGTTAGAATGCTCTAATGTGTTTATAAAACTGTAGAAGCATGTCCTATTGAAACTTTTCTCAAGTGTCATATAACCTTATTTAATGAACCATATTGATATAAATAATAAGTTTATGGAAATCATTGTGAAACTTCGGTTGTTAAAAAAATAATATCTCAGCACGCATTCACACACACAATTTTACTTAGATTTACAGACCAAGAACAAAAACATTAGGATTCCCAAGCTTCTTATTATTTTCTTAACATTTATGAAAACAAGAAAAATAATCAAATTACAACACAACCAAAGAATTGATGTCAATGGACATGTGATAAGGACCAAGATTTTGAGGTTTTAGTAATAGTAGTTTATGCAATTAATTTATAATGTTAAGCCTTATTGCATGATTACATGTTTTGAAAACAAGCAATGTTAGGAGTGTTTTTTCAAATTTGTACAAATGCAATAAAACAACATTATAAACAAGTTGCCTTTTCAATTATTTTTTTTGTATACAAACATTATGAATTTATAAGAGAATCAAACTTAATTTTGTGAAACATCTTTTTATGACATTTCGGGTATTTGACATCTGTGCAAGTAAACAGTGGTCGGCTGTTTCATTAGCCACTATCTCCGCGATTCTATCTCTACAATTGGCTGAATGTGTGATGTCGCAATCATTCGTACCATAAAGTGCTAATGTGTCATCATTTGTACCATAAAAGGCCCTTTTACGAATGATTTCTTGCAACAGGAAAGGTAGTTTATAATGCTAGTATACAAAAACAGGTGTTACTCAATGTTACAGAATTGGAAATTCATCTTTGTCTTGAATTCAGTCATACAATTATATTTTTCATCTTCAAATTTAATATATACATTGATTTACATCACACAAGGTTCTCATTTGTAAACGCATAAATGTCTAACAACACAATAAGTTCTCTCAAGTTTGACCAACTGACTGATGAATTTCTCATCTCATAATTTTTATTTACAATCTATAAACAGCCAAATGTATCTCTAGAAAAGAATTGCTTGTATAAAGTACACTAAGAAATGAATATTATACATTCTTTTACAATAATCTGCATTTTTTCTTCTTACTTTAATGCTGAAATATATCACAGACTACAAATAAACTGCAACTAATTAATTGAAATATATTTCTCTTCTAGTGCCAGAAATATAATGCAAGGGAATCAAAGCAATCTTTTAATAAATTATACAAGAATTAAATAAGCAAAAAGAGAAACCAAAAACTGTAGATAAAGAAAGATAAAACCAAACAAAATTTTTAGAAACTAATAAGTACCTACATAATTATAATAATTTTTATTTTACCCTATATCGTGGTTTAAACCAAAGACTATTGAAATCATGTTCCAAAATCATCCTTCATTCTTCAGACTATAGAAAAATTTTGCACCATTTCTTTCTAATGCCATGCTAGAAAGTAAAAACCTTTAGAGAAAAATCAAAAACATTTTAAAATATCAGAACTACTAGAAGAAATTGAGCTAAGTCTACAGGAAAATAATATACAATATAACCAAGCATACAATTAAATTCATTTCACCATAATTCATTCAGAGATCATGAACATTGCACTTACGCTGCACAAAGGAGCTCAATGATAAGGTTAAAATAGCATTTTATATGTTAAACATAACAAAAAGAGAAAGTATAATATTTTCTGTTTCTTGAAATAAATTTGTGATGATGTTTACAAGACATGTTATAATAAGAAACTTATTTTATAATGCTGCTGAGGCAAATACTAAAATACACTCACTAAGGGTTAATTCATAACAATAAGAAATGCGTATCTTTTCCAAACAAAAACTTTCTGGGACGTATTGCACAACCCAATTTCCAGGGCCCGGCACTAAGAGTGTTAATCATCCTTTCGATTCATAAGACTCAAATATTAAAAATAAAATTATATTTTATAAATTAAATTCTATATCTGAATAATTTATATTCAGATTGTTTCTTATAGTTTAAGTGACTTATCAATTGGAATAAAAAACAGTTCTTAACTAATGTGCTGACTAAATTTTACAGTATAACATGTTCATAGTCTAACTGATGGAAACAAGTATCTATATCACACAACATTGCTTTTTTACAAGAGTTCCTACAATTACTTCACAAAAATACAAAGAACGGTGGTGTAGTATAATCTTTGCATATTCACATCTTCATACTATAAAATGCACTGCAAAGCAGTAAATTTCAGAAGTCTAAAAAGATATATTAGTTCTACACATGACTAGCATCTTTTTTAATTAAAATATCTGTATTTTCACTATGCACAACTGTCATTTCACTCTAAAATTTACACACTGGTCCTTCAGTGGACTTCCCACTATCAGGCACTAGTTCCATGAGATTTAAGGATTCTAATGCTTTGTATCATGACAAAACTTGCACACCCAAGCATTCAAAAATCTTCAAATAATTTCTGTTCAGATTCTCCAACACAAGGTGCTGATTTCCAGTCTGCTTCAGGGTATTCATCAAAATTGCGAGTGTCACCATCATAAGTAACACGAGGAACTATGGGAGGCTGCAAGAAAAGCAAAATAATTACTTATTATAAATCTAATAGAAATAACAAAAGAAAAGAAAGAACATGGATAATAAAAGGAAAGATGAAGAAAAATGTTATATAAAAAATGGGTTTTAGAGAAATGGGTTAAAATTACAATAGAAATAGAATTTTAAAAATGACCAATATTCTGTGGCACAACCAACTGTTTTATGGGGAGGGGCTATAAGTGCAGCTGACTTCGTTTCCTTATAATGAGTTTTTTAATTATGCATTTGTAATTTTGTATTTAAAATGTATTTTCATTTGCTTATTAATAGTTATTTCTAGCATATTCAAGAGGGATATCGAATGACTTTCAATGCTATAAAAATTTAGTGAAAAATATATTTATAAATATGCATCAGCTGATGCCCTCGTGGGTGCAAAACTCCCAAAACATAGTCTTATCAAGCCTTTAAGAACAACAATAAGCATTCAACTAGTACAAAATCATTAATTATAATCATCTTATTAATCTTATTAATTATTTATCATTTGTTCAACATTTGCATTGTACTGCCAATGAATTACATGCAGGCACAAATTATGCTTTGAAATCACCAAATACTTACTTTGAGTTTTCGGTAATATACATCTTGCCAATCTATCCCTTTAAACCATCGATGTCTTTTAACATCATCTGCTCCATTCTGGAAAGTATACATGAATTACTAACAGCTTGCTTAATGTGGTAACTCTAGTGGGTATGTTCATGATACATGTTTTTATTTGTGCTACACAAGTTTATATTGAAAAGAAATCCTCGGGCATAGATAGGAACATGAGAAAGTATCAATAGAAATACTTTCTTTTAAAAATTTACATTCATTACAAAATTTAATTTAGATATTGTCAATCTGATGAATGAAATTAAACAATTGACAAAAGCACAACAGTAGTTCACAGTGTTTCCCCAATGAGAGAGCCTTGAAATCCCATAAAACATTGTTATCTACAATTCTTTCAGAATATTCTAGAAAAATCCAGCTACAACTAATGCAACAACTTTTGTTCAGAGGAGTTTTATAATTATTGATATCTGTAACTACCTTGTCCCCCCTCCCACACCAAAAAAGTTTCAGTAGTTTGAAAAAACAAACAGTTTGTTCATGAAATCTCTTAGATTGTTATGGAAAGATCTAGAAAAAAAAATTGCCAGTTCCCTATCAATCCATTGAGAATGACATTTCTTTTGCCCTGTGAGGAGGATCAGAAGAAGTCTAACAATTATAACCAGGTCACACACATGGTATCAATATGTAATATTATGTATTTGAATTTTATAATAAAAAATATGATCTTCGGTTTCATTAATACTGCTATATTTATCATCATTAGCAGGTTACCAAACATTTCTATTGTGAAGTAAAGACCTTACTAACTTCAATGGCATTCATTTTCATGATTTGTATTTCTTTCCCTTCTGGTTTACGAGAGGTTGGGTAAAAATAAAATTCTGATCTTGCACATCTGCAAAGTCTCTCACCTTCATATTACCCAGTCTCTTAGTGCGATCTTGAACTAGCAACTTTTTAACAAGGTCTTTGGCAACTGGATCTAAATGACGGGGCCACTCAATTTTTCCAGCAAGTATTTTTTCATATATACCAAATGGATTGTCATCAAAAAATGGGGGATAACCAGCCAGCATTTCATAAATAAGCACACCTGAAAATGAGTGAGAAGGCAACATATTAGCATTTGCAAAACACAATATGAATCTTCAAATCAAATTTTTAACCTTTCAACACTCATGCAAAAATCCTAACACAGTCAATAGTTGCATGTGGTGGCCACAAAATTTAAATTTTACCATGTCAAAGAAGGATAACTAGAACACACAAAAACAGACTAATTTCCTATATTTAAGTATTAAGTACTACATTATTTAAAAGAACATGTATCACTTCAAGAATCTATCCAAAACTAATTGTTCTTTATTGTTTACCTTCTTAAACATAGTCATAAAACTTCTACTAATAATAGAACGGAAATATATTAAGAATATTAAAAAACACCAAAACCCCTAAACGACAATTTTCTTCAAAAAATTTAGATCAGTTTTTCAGAAAATGGCGCTTAAGCACTAGAGTGTATTCGAAATTTGTAGCTCTTTTTCATAGAAAAGTTTTGAGTTTTTGAAAAACTTCATTTGAAGCCGTTTACTCCGTATATACGTACATATACAGGAAAGTAAAAACAATTAAATTTTTTCATCGCTTCTTATTTAGAACATACTAGCCACATCTTAGTTTGCATGGTATCTGAAATATATGTTTAGACAGGTTAATTTAACAAAATAGAAAAAAAGTGTAGAAATATTTAATTATTTGATAATACTTTACGTTAATATTAAAATGAAATCTGCAGAAAATGCATTGTATTTTTCTTTTTACTTTCAGAAGCAATGACCATTACTTTTGTGGAACCACTGTCTCGAAAGCATATCACATGCCCCTGACTCTAACAACTTTTACCTAAACTACACCTAAAAACATTAAACTAGGTGCAACAACACCTCATACTTTCTCACATTGGAAATAGTTACATAATATTGAAATATTGTAATATCTGTCATATTAAAAACTAAGTCATAACTTGAGAGTCTAATCGAACCAATTAAAACGAAGCGCCTGTGGTACAGCGTTTAGTTTTATAGCCAGGAAAAAGTAGTGATTTCTAACTTTTACAAATGAAACAAAAATGAATAAATTTAACTGTTACAGTATTTGCAACACATTATTCTCAAAAGGAAGAATAATATTTCACACATATTAGATTAGATTTTGAAGTGAAGGAACAATTTCCGAACATCATAATCGGCATAAATCATAACTCCTTAAAGTAAAATAAATGTATTTGTTAGTTCGACGTTAAATATATAACCTTCCCTAAATCTAGTTCGTTTCATACGAATGTTATGTACATCATACGATTAATACGGCTGGCAACAATGTTAAAAATTACTACGAATTTCTAACCGGCGTATTGCTATTTTGCGAACTGACAACGCAACGAAGGAAGCACGAGAAATTAGAATTTATTTTATCGATTTTCCCCCATTTTTCGAAAATGTAGAAAGTGAGCCAAAAATGGTACCAGTAGCACTTTCTTCACGCGGGAAAATTTTAAACAAACAAAATTGAGGTCGTTTGAGAAAACAATTGTTTAAAATAAAAAAATCCTGTTTGACATAAAATTGCGCACAAAATATTCATGTTTTATTAAAATTGAACATGACCTAACATCAAAATCTGTTTCTGATTACCACCTTTCATTAAGGGGAAAAATCTTCTTAATTGTAATTGTAGGAAGACACAGAAAAGATCTGAACTTAATTTAAAAAAAAAAAAATCCCAACAGGGACCATCTTGAACCATTTCTTATATGCCCCATACACTATCCGAGAACAAAGTTTAATCAAACGTTTGGTGCCTTTTTTTAACATTTTGAAAATGTAGAGACTTCATTTAAAGTAACCCCTCCCCAATTAGAATGTCAAACTCAACGGGACTCGAGTTCTTTTAACGAGATGAGGAATATCAATTTTGGAAAAAATCGGCGGTATTGTTTAGGCGGTAGCGTTGACCACGAACGGACGGACACGTTATACCATCAATCGACTTTTCGGTATTAAAGTCCCACAAAACAAGGATTCTGACTACACAATCTGTTAGGGGAAATATACGATATAAAAGAACAAACTTTATCAACTTTTTAGATACCGGGGCCTGGTTAAAACAATTTGTATGTTGAAAATTCCCCGTTTTCCGGTGCAGGATTGTAACACTTTCTCTTCTTACGAAGTAAGGGCGAGGAAGCATTACGGCGAAAGTAAAATGGGGTGTTTTGCGTGAATTAATTTGAAATTTACGGAGCTTTCTTTTTCTATGACTTTTTCCCTATTTCTTACGTCGATAAAATTTGTAATGTTTTCCCCCATTTTTGCAATTTTGAAAGGTGTTTATCTTTCTAATCGGGTTAAGACAGGTTAAATTCAGGTTACGGAAACTAAGAAAAATTAAGAAAAAAACGGAGGGTGACTCTGAAATATTTAAGGAGTAATGAAGTTAGGCCAAACTAGTAGAAACATTATTTTCCTGTAGAAATCAATAAAATAAAATGTCGATAAAAAGCAAAACCGCATTTTCGTGTTTTATAGGTTGAAGGTATCGGTGAAAGTGAAAAAGAAAACTGAGTTCACTTTATTTCGTAATTGTTCTGAGCAGGGTTATCAGCCCTGAACAGCACGTATCCGCGGCTGCTCTATTTCACCCCGTTACCCCTTAAACACCTTTTGTATTTAAGGTAAGTAATAATAGAAAGTTGGCTAAGGGTATTCTCAAGTTAGAAATGAGAAATGTCAACAAAACTAAAATGTATTGCACGACGCTCAAGAAACATTATCTCATATCTCCCGTTTGTATAAAAAATGATTTTTTGAATTATTTAGAGTAATTAGTTAACCAAGTTAATTTCTGATGCTAAGTACTCAGGAGTCGCACAGATTATATTATTTCACCGTAATATTAGTGAACATTCTCACCTAATGCCCACCAGTCAACTGCTTTATTGTGACCTTTTGATTGGATAATTTCAGGCGCCAAGTACTCGGGAGTCCCACACAGTGTCCATGTCCTGGAAAAATAATAGTATGTAAATGTAGTGTTGGAAACAATCGTCATTAATAATAACCAGATCAATAATCAAAATAATATAAAAAATTACAGTATAAATAGATCACATTAGTATAATATGTCAATAAAGGGACTTCCCTTAAACTTAAATGACAATTGCAAAACAAATACTATAGTTATTCGTTTCATTAATGAGCTCGTAGAATAAGCGGGTCTACTTGTAAAAACATAGTTTGACAACAGTCTCACTCACCTGTCTGTAAGTTTCTTGGCAAAACCAAAGTCTGTGATTTTTAGATGACCCTCTCTGTCTAACAACAAATTTTCCGGTTTGAGATCACGGTATACTACAGATAATGAATGCAAGTATTCTAAAGCAAGAATAATTTCCGCACTGTAGAAGTTGGCTGAAAAATAAGATTCCTTTAGACAAATTCACACTATATACATTTATACATTTTCAATATACATTTCAAATACTAAAAATATTATTTGCCAATTTTGAAAGAAATACAATGAAAATACGAAAAAGGGCGCATTCTGTACCTACGTGGTGACTCATTTTAAATAATGTGGATATCGTAACAGTAAGGCAAATTATATATACCTGTGCTATTGTTAAATCGTCCTGCGTTTCTCAAATAGGAAAACAGCTCTCCTCCACACACGTAGTCGAAGAGCATATAAAGGCAAGAAGAATCATGGTGATGCCACTTCCTAGGACAAAACAAAGTTTCACTTCACATTTCTATTTAATGTAGGAAAGCAATATTGTATTCAGTTCTTGTTTTGAAAGTGATTATTGTAGCTAAAAAATAAGACAAATATGACTAAATAATAGAAAAAATAGAAAAAAAATTACTGTCAAACAGCTACAAAAATTAAATAAAAATTGTGATAGTTTCATTATTTCTTTTTTATATTAAAATGGAAACTTCCACGCGTTTTGTGTTGTATGTTTTAGACAACCCGCTACTGAGTAAACTACAAACGGATACTCATGCAAATCACATATGAAAACGGATCTAGCGACGTCACAACAGCACGTACTTTCTCGAACTATTTGCGAAGGTAACGTAATATTTTAACAGTAGCAAAGCCAAATTGACGTCCTGTCGGTCCCTAAGTTTATGTTTCTCCCTAATAATACTAAAGTTAAAGAAACATATTCAAAAATAATATGAAATTAACTACAATCTTTGCAATTATAAAACTTTGTGATATTAAAATATTTTTAAAATTTATAAACTACATAAACCAAAGTTAAAAATATCGCGATGTCTATCTACCATGGGCCCTAAGCAGATGCTTAAACTTCTTACGTATTGAACCTCCCCAGAACACTAGTTGAAACCGTGCGAAAATTTCGCACTTTTGAACTCGATTGTGTATTTTTGCGGCGAACAATGGGTGACGTTCATATGATCCAACACGTGCCTCTGCGACTGTCAAAAGGTCTCAAACATTTTGTTGCAGTGCGATCGGAACTCGACTGTTGACTAGCGACTCAGGGCGCGTCAACTGCCAAGGTCGTTAGACCCGTAATTGTCGTGCATGTTTTCATCACGGGAGGTGGCGGTGATCTTCTCTTGCCGGGTAGTGAGATCCGGCGCCGACCTACCTCTCAGCTAGCGAGGTTTTCCCCAACCAGGTATCTTCCTCCAGCATGGCACTGCCCCAGTCAAGTGTGTGGTAGTGTAATGTATGCAAGTGTAAGAGTGTGTGACAGGATTCGCGCGCGGTCCGTGGCCCTTTTGTTAGGGTACTGCTCGAGTATTCGCCTGGTGTTGTTAGGAGAAGCCACAGAAAACTATCGAAAAGAGCAGTCGGCGGCTGGAATTCTTCTCCACACAGCGACTGAATTCGACCTAGCTGTGAAGCTAGTGTCTAAAATTCTGCCACCGTCGGGACTCGTACCTAGAACCTCCCGATCACAGGCCCTGCAGTGACATTAGTTGATGCTCTGAGCCAACTGTCCCGCTCGTGCATTGGAGCAGCCGTGGAGTTTACTCAGCATAAGATAGATCTGTTACTCGAGGTTTGTGCCTGGGTTCAAATGCGAAACCGGCAAATGTTTTGTTTTTCCGCCTCAACTACTATTATTATATTACGTAACAGTTACAAATGATACGAGAAAGAATGTTCTGGGTTAGAAAATCTAGTTTTCAAATTTGTTGGAGCTCCGTATAGTATGCGAATTTCTGTACTTAATATTAAGTTTTGAAAATGGTTGCACATTTATTCTCTTTACACCACGGAAAGTCATTTTCGAAGTCTATTAATACAAACACAAATAAAACAATAAGTTTGAACAGAAATGTAGGATCATGAAGTCTTCCAATGGGCAGAACAATGACGAATCATTTTGGGTCCCAATAGTTAACATTAAATGCTGGTTGAAATTCAATATAACTTCTTTTATAAATTAGGTAGAAATTTTGACACAATTCGTGTATTACGCTCTTTTCATTTAAAAACAAAACTGCAAAAATGCTGCCTTACAAAAGAGGGGAAATGTGGCAGGCGAAGGGAAAGAAAGAGCGAGGGCGCGAGCGCGCGCGAAAGCGTTGGGGGTGGGGGGCGAGGGCGAGGGCGATGGGGAAGTGCATGCGAGGTGAGCGCAAAGCGGGGACAGGGCGAGGCGGGGCAGGAGGTGGAGGCCAGCAAGGGCGAGGCGGCGGGCAGGAGGCAAAGTGGAAGGACGTGGTTGAGGAGGGGGGGAGGTCGGTGTTGGGGGCGAAAGCGGGAACCAGGGGTGCGGCTAAGGCGTGGGCGGAGGCGACGGCACGGGCGAGACGGGGTGGGTGGGGTGGGGTGGGGCGGGGGAGGGGCGGAGGGCGCGAGAGCAGGTACCGAGGCGGAGTGGAGCGGAGGGGAGCGGAGCGGAGCGGGGACTGGAGCAATGGGGGGGCAGGGTGGAAGGGAGGGCGGGAACTCACAGGTTGACGATGAACGGGTGGTGCGCCTCGAGCAGGATGCTCTTCTCGTTCTTGACGTGCTCCACCTGCTTCAGCCGCACCACGTCGCTGATGGCCAGGATCTTCATGGCGCCGAACTTGCTCGTGCTCTTCTCCCGGCACAGGCACACGCGCCCGAACGTCCCGGTGCCTGCAACACGAGCACTGCTCACTAGGCGGCGCCACAATACTCATTTATGAATCTAGGGCGTTAAGTACATGTTTTTGCCCCGAGGGAGACTTCTAAACCCGACGGCCTCTGGATCGAGGGTTGGAAGTTGCCTGAGGGGTAAAAACAACTAGTAACGCCCGTAGTGCATAAAAAATGTGTACCTAATTACTATTGCATAATCGTTGTTGGACTGATTTGTTCGTACAAAATGAAATAATATTGTCAAGATTATTCAGAAATTTTCGCAAAAGTTAACAAATCTACGGACAGTGGTTGCCAGTAAAATCTCGAGAAACATGAAAATGTTTATGCTGTATTTGAGAGTTATATAACAATGCGAATAAGAGTGAATTGCGACGATGAAACGGTATTTTTTAGATTATGTACCTCTATTTCTAAAACTTAACCTTTTTAAACCGAAAACTTAAACGTTTTAGGTTAGCCAATGTGTCCGGGACTGAGTTCTCCGACCGCGGGACGGAAGGGACCTAGGCCTCTTTCCAGAAACGGAGCGGTGGTGGGGAGGACATCCCGGCCGTCGACGTTCTACTAGCCGCGCGAAAAACATTTTTTTATTTCACGATCGCGGACGTTTTTCTTGCATGATTATTTTAGTATCTAACTTAACTTATTCAGAATCTGATGATCTGCAGGCTTCACTCTCTGATGAATCACTGTCGGAGTCCAAATTAATTATTTCGTCAATGATGTCCGGTACAATAGTATCTTTTTTCCAATAATCACTTTCTATTGTTTCCACGTGCCTGCAAAATCCTTGCCAGTCCTGCACGGTGACCTCTTGTATTGCAGTTTCAATGTTTTCTTGCAACTTGGTAACTGACATATCACCTGTTACCCTGTTACCCTGTTACCCATTCTTGAAAGCCATTCAATCATGTCAGCTTTTCTTGAGTATGCGGTCGGCGTTTTGTTGACTTCCATACTGTGGTATTGGTCATTGTCAAGGATTCCATTTCTCAAAATTAATGCCATTCATTTGGCCTTGGTAGTCTCCCACAGTACTACTAGCTAGAAAGATTAGAAAACATTAGACACGTGTCGCAAAGAAATGCATTTTTCTCCCCTGCGTGAACAATTATTAGTCTACTTGTTGCATTTCCCATCACTTGGACACCACAAACATTATCACTCTGCAGCACGTTTGAAATTTAAGGGTGTTATCAACCCATGTCTCATCCACATAGATGATATCTCGGTTCTCTTCTCGAAATTGTTTCAATTGAACAATGTATCTGGATCTCCAATCCACAATAGTTCGGTCTCTCTATCAGCACCCGCCGCTTTGATTGACACCTTTTCCATTTAAAACCCATTGATTTTATAACCCGCAATAAAGATTTTGGGCCACAAGGAAAATTAATTTTACCCTTAATAATTGGAAGAAGCTTTAGCACCGTCGGCACTACCTTTTCTCTCATGTAGAAATCCAGAATCGTATTTATAATGACACACCGGTCAAAACTATCTACATGGACAGAATTGCCACGTAACCAGGAGACTTCAGCTTCCGATTTGGACTATTCTCATTCCTCTTTTTATTTTCTTTCCAAATGGCTTTGATGGCAGTGAGTTAAACTCGTGTATATTCGGAGGCTCTTTCACTCACTTTCATTAAAGGTAAATGTAAACATTTATCTTCTTTCTCCTTATCACATATTTCAATCACACGGGCAATGATGTCGCGACCCTCGCTGTGTATAGTAGTATTAGTAACTCTCTTTGCTATAATGAGAAACTAATGGTTTTCACATGTTAACACTCGGGTCCTGCCACAAGCGAACTAGCCGCTCCGATGTTCTGGGAACGGTTGCGATTATGTCACGTGACATTGTGGGTGCAGAGTAAGCCATCCCCTCCTACCCTGCCGCTCGCCCCGCGCGGAAACTAGGACCCCTCTCCGGCGGTCGGAAAACTGGGACCCGTACAGTACTAGTAGTAGTGCTACTCAAGAAGCACACATTTCTCTTAAGAAAAGGTGATACGTAACTGTTAAATATGAGTGTCTGGTGGCAATTATAAATTCAAGGGAACATGTCAAAATTGAAATTTTCATATTAATTAAGCAAAATAACGTTTATAACGAGTTATTTTACTTATTTGAGTATTGTGCGTTTTATTTATTGTATTTGCTCGCATCTTAACTTTAATAAATCGAATTCATCAAATCGTTGCATGTGGTGTATCGGTATTAGAGAGGATCACAAATGTTTTCAAAAGACCCGAGGGCAAAAAGAATCAGAAAGGCCCGCAAGGGTATTAACAATACCGTTACGTGTTTTGTTCAGGTCGTAAACACGCAGCAATGAATTAGTAAAACAAAATAAATATTGTCCCATTTACTAATATTTATTCCTCGTTCGTTATATATTTGCAGACGGCAGAATTATGAACTATTGTTGTTTTGAAAGTGCCCGAACACACATCCGAGAATAGATGAATAGTGTCGATGTGTAGCCGCATCTGACCAAAGTTGGCACCAACTGAGACACTTCGCGAAAAGTGCTTGCTTTCATTTGTCGTTTCTGTGATGTTCACCTCGGTATGCGATAGTGCGTTCTGGCAGTAAATTAATTATAAATAATTGTCGGTAGGAAAAGGAATGGAGTTATTAATACGCTGAGAAAGATCTATGGCTAGAGCTGCAGTGCAATACACTGTCATCGACAATAAACGCTATTCACAAAAAACACGGAAAATATTTTTATTTCTCCTTTGCACATATATGTTATACAATAGGTATGTTCTTGCCCGCTTCTACTCTGACGTTTCCTTCAATGAGTGGGCCTGTATCCCGCTCACCGCCATCTATATCATATCTAAACAGTCAGTATCTACTGTAAACGTGCGATAATCAATCAGTCAGCGGTGACATGTAAACAGATCACAGCGCTCCACCTGTAAATATGAAGTGAACAATAACAAATCGGCGCAATTACATAATAATCCAAGGAAATACTTACAATAAATGTGACTAGCATTTAGGAGACCGAAGGTTATCACTTTTCCAATGAACATGTGGTGGGAAATTTTATGTAGCACCGATGTTGCTCATGTGACATTTGGCCTATAATCTCATGCTTCACGCACCGGTGTTTGGTAGGCCCGAACAATCTCTCTGAATGCGTCAGATCGTTACCAACGTTAAATACGTATGGTCACTATAGATGTCTAGCAAAATCTAGTGTGTGCTCAGAGATATACAAAATAATGAAGAGGCCACACGCTCAAACTGGCTAATTTCTGGAACAAGGATCGTGTTTCTTACTCTTCAGACTTTGCTAAGCAATGCACTCAAGATTTATTTATCAAATGATTATCATTTTAAAACGGAAAAAGTAACTTCAATTAAAAACCCATTACGTGTTCACGAACTGTAAAATATAGTTTCTATTTAACATCAGGTAACTGTAACTATTAAGAAAACAATTCGACTCTACTCATTAGAGGATTAGGAAACCTAATATCGTTATAAGACTGTGCCTTCAAAGTCGAAGGCTTCAAAACAGCATATGTAACGATTTTTCGTATCAGCCAATGGTAAAAAGAAAAAAAGATGCCACTAATGCCACAAATCAATGCCAAAAATGCCACATGTGCCATAAATCCCACTATTCTTTATTAGAAAATACACTTATTTAAACGAAATAATAATTAAACTATTAAGCATAAAGTATAAAAATAGAAAAATACTCTGCTTGGTTCTACCATATCACTAAGATGTGAAATCTGCTGATTACACGATAAAAAATTCAAGGAGGGATTTAAAAAAGACAATAATTCCAAGAGATCCAAATGTAAACAAACGTGGGAAATAAAAAGTAATCTGAAACCTCAATTCAAGCGGTATTATAAAACACTGAACGAAACGCCTGCGTGCCTTTGAAGACCACTTGCAATGCGAAGCTGTATTGTGTGTTGCGTCGGAAACAGGGGCACGAGCTAGGATGTTTCTCGTCAGGTTAAGAGCAAGCGGGCGAACACGAATCATCGAAGTACATAAAAACAATTGAATTGCTTTCAGTCCTTACGAGCATAATTTTTCCTAAACTTTCCAGCAAATGTTCGAATGGAATATCAATGTGAAAGAGGAAAATAGCATCAATGAGTGGAGGCAAAACAAAGACTTTTTTCCTTCTCGACTCCTTACTACAACTGAGGCAAGGCAAAATACCTAAAGGGAGTTTGGAAATTTAGAGGAAAAAACTTTAATTTCAAATAGCTCGCAAAATATAAGGAATTGCGCAATGAAGTAAATTAATATGAGACGTTTATAACGTAAAGTATCAGTAAAAACCAAATATCAATTGAATTTGGACAATTTAGGATTTTTTCTGAAAATATGACAAAGAAATATTATAAGACATTGTTGATAGGCGACAAATAATGCGGCATATAGTTGATGTGCGCAAGGGCGCATTGAGGAAGAAATATAACAACGAAACAAGTGAAACGGTGAGGCCATATAGAAAGTGTAAAAGAAGAATTTCAGACAGGGTGATCTCCGATTTGGTAGGGTGAGGATCGATAGCCGTCAAGGCGTTGTGTAGTAATATTTTTGTAATTAGTTCGAGGAGATAGAAAACGGACATGAGGTACACGGGTAAGGGGAGAATAGCAAAGCAATTTAAATGAGATTTTTCGAAACAAAAGTCTGTAATATTCATGTGATAAAGAGATCGCGGATAAGAATAGAAATTTTATTAGTAAAAATTCAGTGTGGACATAAGAAAAGCTCTTGATGGATTTGGAATAACCACTGACGTCAATAACAACCCCAAGATTGCTGTTCATTCTGCAAATGGGATGTTTAGGCAATAAGTGACAGACATTAATAAAAATATTATAAGAAGGCCACGTCATGTTTAAATATTAAGTTAACATTAAGATTAAGAAAGAATGCGTGTTTTGTTGGTACGAATTTGATAGTCATCAATAGAAACAATAGAGAAATAGAAAAATACATTGTTGAATAAAATTAATTAAGAAGGAAGTCGAAATATCGACAACTAATGTCGCTGGCAAATCATAAGAAAAATTTGTAGAATATTTAATTTAGTAACAATAAAGATTTCGTAACAATAGTTAAATTGTTCACTACCCGAAAATCGTAAGAGCGGTATTTTCAGGCCCGCGAAACAATATAGAACCCTGAGAATCGTAAGTATGCTCACATCCAGAAAATTAAATTAAAACCAGAGTTAGTCTCTTCGGTAATGAGAGATAGATAGACCACGTTACCTTCCCCCCTTCGACCACGTTTTCTCAGTTTGACGCGGAGTGGCCTTCGCTGCACAAAGAAATCTGTCCTCTGCCGTCGTTTTCCCCTGCAGCGGCTACGGAGTCCCAGTCTTTAACATCTAGGATGCCTTCGAACAGAGCCTCTCGATGCTAGGGATGCGACATCAATGTGGAGGTTTTCAAGGCATCGATGTGCTTAATATCGATTTATTGAAGCAGATGTTTTTAAACGACGATGTTTTTACTTGGTTGGTATTTTATTTTTCAATTAAAAATATAATTAAATTAAAATAATTAAATTAATTAAATAATTAAATTATAAAAAATAATTAAAAACTACAATAATTATCACATACCCATAATCTGAACACAATCTAAAGTCACCAAGAGAAAAAATAAGTTAGTCGATTATTTGTTGGTAAATGTAGTTATTTCTTGTTATAATCCGATAAAATTAGTCTATATAATTGTCACCTTGTTGGACGCAATTACGTTCGGAGAACACATTCCGCAGTCGTGAAGAAATCCAAACTGTGACCATATTACTGAGTAACAATGCATTTTAATAATTAAATGTGTTCAAAGAATTGGTAACCCCGACCGGGATTCGAACCCTGAAATTTCTTTACGACAGCGGAATAAATTCTAGTAGCGTAATTGCGTTCAACAAGGTGATGGGAAGGTGTCAATTATATATACATACAAGGATCGATAATCGCGCTCATGGAAATTGTTCAAAGGATTGATTGCCTCGGTAGCTTAGTGCTGGCTAGCTTAGTTTTGCTTCTATTTACTTTGTTTTGTCAGCTCAACACAACTACTCATCATGACATGAAATCGCCCCCCTTCTATACATGTGAACAACGATGTCACAGGTTTCAAAAAAAGTTTTACAAACATCATTGTTTGAAAACATCGATGGTACGATATACGATGGGACGATATATTTTGAACATTATTTTTACAGTTTGAACATCAATGTTTGGAAACGTGCATATTTTGTTATCGATGTCCGCAGTGGCAGATGGCACGTGCCTTGTAGAAACGGTTACGGTGCCATGGGCGCCACTCACAAGGGGCGCTATTTAGAGTATGCATGCTGAAGCAAATAACAACTCTAATTTGAAGTATCCCGTCAGGGGCGCCTGAATACCTAGTCACGTGTCTGTATGTCCCGTGCGCATTCGCCGGCGCCCGCGAGACGCGGAAGGGCCCTGCAGACACAGCCCCGCCCGCCGCCATCGCCCGCAAGCGAGCAAGGACTTCTTTAGTAAGAGAGAGTACATGCCCAGGAACGAACAACTTAAGGTTTAGAAACAGCAGACCATTAAGTGCAGAGTAAGTGCAAAAGTAGGGCATTAAGTACACTTTCTCATATTATTTATAAGTTTTGTTTTTTATTTTCGAGAAATCAGAAAGTTCGACAAAAATGGGACTTGAGCCATAATTATAAACGTTTCTTGCATTATCCGAGAAAAATAAAAATAAAACAACTGAAGTCGATTTTGAAAAAAAAATTAACTGCCTCTATTTTACGCAAAATTACCGGAAAACTTTCTAGGCTTCTGAAAAAAAGATGTACACGTCCTCATTTAAAAATCTAATTTTGAAGAACACATTTCACTAGAAAAAATTATGGATCTTCAATACTGGTAGTAGGAAAACACCCAAAATATATATCCCACAAATTGTGAATATTCCGAGTGAAACATGACTTAAAATATCCAAAGTTGGCTGTTTTCGAAATTTCATAGTGTTCAACGGAAATGCTGTCATGAGTGTTTTTTTAAACGTCTTTCAGAGGAACAAAGTTTAATCAAATAATTTGGAGCCGTTAGTGCGAAAATTGTGAAAATAAAAGGCTTCATAGAAATCACTCCTCAAAATCAACAAATTAGTTTGAAATTTGCAAAGCTTCTTGTTCGACTTCATCAATGGGCGAAAATTAAATTTTGAGAAAATTGTCGATTTAGGCTCAGGGTTTGCACACTGACGGATGAGCGTTTTTTCCTCAAGCAATTTTTTGGTATCAAGAACCGATGGATTCTGATTTATCCACGTTTTTGTATCAGGAGCCCACAATAGGAGTTTTATGTCGAAAATTGCCATTTTGGGCTGCAGAATTACAATTCTTTCTCTGTGCAACGAACGAAATACTATGCGAAAGAGAAAAGATTTTCAAATATAAACATGTATAAATTAAAAAAACACAAATTTACTTCAAATTGTTTTTTAGGCTTCTTGTTCAAACGAAACATTTAGTCTATAGACGCGATGAAGTTTACGTGTGTTGGAGAACGCGGTTAAGAGACCAGTAAAAATATGGTAATATACCTTTGGAAATAGGATTTAAATACACAAGTGTATTTTCTACCATTCTTTACGGTTTCGGGGTGCTGAACTGGATATTCATTTTTGCCACCAATTTAAATTATTTTGCCTATTTAAACTCTTCTTGTGTATTTATCTATAAGTATGAATACAATTAGTGTGGCGGCCGTAAAGGTATAATAAACTTCGATTTATATTAAAGGGTGGAGTCTGTATTACGAGTGTTATAATTATAACGATAATTCGATATGCCAATAATCACTACGCAGTTTTTTTATTAGGGTACCAAATTTCACATCACCACATTCAGCGATTTGCACGAACAACTGTTCAGGGATACACCTAAATTGAGAACAGACCAGGCTAAGTTTAGCCTCGTTGAAAGGTGATCTGACAAACATGTGCTCGAGCAAATCAACAGTCGTGAACATCTTATTACCGGCTAGCTTAGCTTAGCAGTTACCTTGACTCTGACTCATGTTCGAAGGCAAACTTGCTCCTTGGTCTTCAGAACCACTTGCGGTATGTAGGCCAGTGTACACGAATGATCAAGATTTATTTTCAATATTAATTTTCATAGCAATGAAAAAAAATCGTCATTTAATGTGGTAATAAAAACTGCTCTGCAAGTAAGTGCAAGTGAATCGCTTTGCTTTTTTTGAAGTTTTTGGTAAAATATTTTTGCTTAAGATGAAATAAAAAGTCATCCTCCTTACTGACTTTATGATTTCTCCTGCTCTTTCCATCAGGAATGACTGAAACAATGCCCTATGAACGCTATGAGTTCGAAAGGAGCGTCGACAAATCTACCTATTTACTAATTTTCAATGTGCACAAAAATTGAAAGAAAAGTGAAAATGTAAATATTTGATTACGTTAAGCCGTCTATTCTCATATTGCGTGGACCCAACGAATTCTCGTATTTTCAACCCAACTTCGCTGCAATGACAGTGCGTCGTTGCAGCAGACATCATGCGACGGGAAGACTCCACGGAAGGCCGTCCACATTCCATTATTGAATACCATTTTTTATATTGTTTGTATGTAAAGAACTGTTGAGGAGTATCTGTTGAGGAGTATCTGTTGTACTGTGTTATGGTATTATTCGTAAAAAAATTTTTTGTTAAAGTGATATATTTGTTGCTGATGTGGCGATCAGTTCTGGTATAAATTATAACACGGTCATAAAAGAACACTAGTATTAAACTAGTGGTGCGACAAAATGTCACAGACTTTCCCGTATTAGTTTTCTATTTCCTTTGGTATCGGCTAACTATTTGAACTGGCCACATACTCTTGACTACGGCCATCTATCGTCTGACAATGGAATCTCTGGCTCCAATATTAAAGGATAAGTAAGATTTTTAAAAAAATCATGTTTTAAAATTTCGAAATTCCAGAGGTTTAAGTGTAATTCGTACTTGTGCCTTATTATAAAGCAAGTATTTCGCAATTCAAGGAAAACAAATAACAAAAGTGAAGCTTAAAAAATACGAATTTTGAAGTATTACAGATTTTACTCAAAATTACGCGAAAACTTCTTATATTTTTGAAAAATTGTACATCTTCTCCTATATTATTTCAGTAGTATTCATACCTTTTGCGGCTCTCAAAGGCAACCGATCTTTATAAATGAGATCTCTAAAGAAAGAGGGTTTTACGGAGACGTGACAAATTGCACTTTGACTTTCAAAAATATGAAATATTTGTTTAAAAACGCATCTAAATATTCATGTCAAATGCAACCTTCAACACTCGGTTACCTATATCCTTAAATAACTGCTAAACGAAGCGATCTAGGGATCTTTATCTTTAGATCTTAAAAACTAAACTTTTGAGGCCAAAAGGAAACGTCAATTTTGGTCAAAATCCTGGGTACGTTATAGGGGCTAATGTTATTCATAGATGGACGGAAGGACAGACAGATGGACTTTTCCAAAAAAAATCTCTTAAGATTTACAACGGTACAGTCTTTCTCGAACTAGTGCGTATCCTTATCTCGTCAGACTAGGCAATTTTTCCAATGTTATAGTTTCTGCCACTGCCTTCTCACCTGCCATCTACGGGCACCTAAAATACATTTTCTCAATTTTTGGGATTCCTATTAGCAGAATTAAAGTATGACTTTAAGAATATTATAGACTAAATTAAAAACTAATTCTATATGCACATTCTCATGGACAATTTGGTGCCATTCTTACAAAAAAGCCAGCATATCTGAAAATAGGCATTTCGAAGTTCATTTTCACCCCAAACTTTCGAGGTTTCGAAACATCATAAGAAACTATTTAAAGCAATGATCAAAAATTCGGATAATGTATAAAAATGCCCGTAATGTAAATATTGACTACATGAGAGATATTTCATTTTTTTATTTTTAGCATAGCTAGGCATTTGATTCCCTCGTCGATCCTTCTTGACAGGTAAAGATGGTTGCTTTCGAGCAGTTCGCCCAGCCAGCATCTGGTTTTCTTCTACGTATGGGGAGATACGATCAGCAGATGCTGGTTGTACGATACGGTGAGAGTGCGGGAGATCCTCTCCCTCCCCATCTGTGCCACGAATGCGATCATATGCGCCTCAAAGGGAAAAGGGTGGCGGCGGGGTCCACGAACTGAGATTCGAATGCGATATCTGGAGCGTGGACGATCCGCACCAGTCACGACGCCCAGCTGGTCCACACTGCGCGTGCGGATCTTGTCCAGGAGGCTGCGTACCCGCAGAAGGTTGCGCTGGGAGAGGGAAACATCACGCATTTCTTCCTCACGCATTTCCCGGCAGGCGCGGTGCCCCGCTGGTGGGAGATACCTGGTTGAGGAAACACCCCGCTAGTAGGTCGGTGCAAGATCTCGCCATCCAGCGGAGGAAGACCACCGTCACGTCACGCAGAAAACATGCACTCCAGTTACGGTACTAATGACCTTAGCCGTTGACGCGCCCGGAATCACTTACAATCAATCAATCAATCAACCCAGACTTGCCAGACGGCCTCCCACGCGAGCGGCCGCCTGAAGCATTTCAATCAGGCGGCCCCCGTCCTGCCCTCGACAGCGGCAGAGCGCGGACCAGGACGTGGAAGACCCAGCCGCCACCGATGTCGAGCTAGACGATGACAGCGACCAGGACCACTTTTGGACGGAGGACTACGCTGAGGTCCAGTGGCTGGAAGCAGCGCCGAACGAGGACCCCCTACCAATCCCAGGGAGTCACGGGGACACACCGAGGCTGCTGTCGCCGTTGCCTCTTCCTCCCCCCTCACAGCAACATCCCACTCATGCCACGCCGTAGTTGCACCGGCCGGAAGAGGAGGGAAACCGTAAGGGGAGGGGGGCGAGCCGAATTCGGCCGGAAACAGTGACCCGGCGGGCCTAGACGCCCTGCAGCGACCGGAGGTGGCTTGTCCTCGGGCGTCGACTCTCGAGAAGAAGTGCCTGTTCAGGGCGAAAAGCCGAGGGCGACTCGTGCGGCGCCTGCGCGGCCCTAACTAGGCGGCGCGCGGCGATCGGAAAAATACGGCAGAGGCTTCTCTGCATTGGCCCTAGAGGGACGGGGGAACATGCCTCATGCGTCCTTCGGTCTGGAGCCAACGTGCCCTGCCGATATGTAAATTCGCACATGCGGCCCGGCTGAACTGCTCTAAAAAGTTAAACTGTAATCCAAACTAGTGATAAAAAACAACCGTACTTTCTCGCCCATACTCTCACGCTAAATAACGCTTTCGCGTACTCATATTTTCGATAAATTGTTCATGATCTTATTTCAAAATCCATCTTTACGTAATACGTTTTATTAAGTGGAAAAAAGTATATTTAATATTGTAGTTGTAGGAAACTCCGGAAAAGTTAGAACTTTTGTAATTTTCGAAAACTCAGAATTTTCAACGAATATGAGACCTGCACCATTCTCTTAAACGTCATTCGTACTATCCCAAAACAAAATTTCATAAAAATTAATAGAGCCATTTTTTTTTGAAAATTTTTACAATGTTTCATAGGTTTCATGTAAAGTACTCTCCAAAATTAAAATATCGATTTAAAATTCAAGAGACCGCGTCATCATTTAGATCGATTGGGAAATATCAATTTTTAATAAAATCGACTGAACGATTCAGCCTCTAGCGTTGTTCACAGGCGGACAGATGTTTTGCCATCATTTGATTTTTCGGTATGAAGGACCCACAAAACATGGATTCTGGTGACCACCACTACGTAATAGAGACATTTTTTTATAAATTTAGCAACTGGATTTGTGTAGTTTTTCGTACACCAGGGTCCTGTAATAAGAGTTTTTCTGTCAAAAATTCGCCGCTTTTTTTTGTAGCATTACATTATTTTCTCTCTACTGCGTAAGAGGTAGTGGCGAGTAGCGCACGTTGTCTCTTGAAACTCCCATTCCGCTGGGTGGCAGATACGTCACAAGCAATGCTCGGACACGTGCTCAAAGCCGCTGTCGCGGACTGATGGAGCGTCGTCTTAACGACCAGGTCGACCCGCAGGGGAACAGACCTGACTTGGTGGATGCGATCACACCGCGATCGTGCCTTGAGCGATCACGGTGGTCTACAAAGGCCGTGTGCACGAGAGGCACGAGGAAAACGCTAGACAATATGAGTACGCGTGACGCTCCTGGCCCAGACCTACCGGGTGGTGGAGTTTCAACCTGGGACTGTTGGAGCCTTCGGCAAGTGGTGTGGAGACTCCGCCGCCACTTTAAGGAAATTCGTTTCCGGCGAGAATCTTAAAAAGAAATACGTGAACCAATGTCGGCGAGGCCATTTTGGGGAGCGCCACCTGTTAATAAGACCAAACAGACCTGTTTGCCATTTGAATACCGGGCACACACCTCCACACGGCCCAGTGCGAGGTTGCAGGCCCCTTCCCCCCGCTCCGGCGCCGAAAACAGCGACCACAGTTGCACCACCCTCAGTGCCTACACGTGGTGTGATACATGGTAATTATTCGTACAAAGACGATTGCATGCCCCCTCCCACATACACATAAGAGCATTGGCATATTAAGCTGGTAGACTATAAAGACCACGCAAATAGTTTGTAAGAGTAAGAGTAGCGATGAAGAATGGGTAGACAATTGTAAATAACACTATAAATAGAATAGTTTCTCGAGAGCCAAGTGTAATAGTATGTTAGAATTAAGTGTAGAGGTAGAAATAGTTGTAGGTTTACGATTATTACGTATATTAAACACCATAATATACCTGTGCCCAATATAAAATAATAAATTATATAAACACGTACTAGTACGAAATAGTAAAAATACATGCTAGTTTGGATTAGGAAAAGATAGGGCGGGAGTGAAATATACATTCCTTTTCTACTCTATAATTTTGTATTGCAAATAATCAGACGACTACCATTAATAAATCCGAGCAACGCAGTGTATTTCAGCTAGTTCGACATTAAAAATTATACACGAGACGGAAGATTCATGAAATATATTCATAATGTTCGTGTACACAATTATAATGTATCATTTACAACAAAGGAAAAAACACGCTTTTGCCATAAAATCCAAGGTTCACTAATAAATTAGAACATACTTTTCGAAGTCCACGCGCAAGGAAACAATTTCCTCAATGTGTCCGCCAATGGCGGCTACGGCAGGAAGGTTCAAGTGGCTGTGCCCTCCCAAATAACACACATCCATCTTTCTTTTCTTTTTGAATAGCATTTGATGTTAACGTAGTTCTTCGCCACGTTATTCTTTAATTTCAGAATTCAAAAAGCCCGGCATTTCTTGTTTCGGGTTTCCCTTCATTGGTTAGGCGCGTTCGAGAACATTGTCATATTACAAGATGGCCCAATATGGCGTTGCCGTAAACTCAATGCTTTGGAGCTGTAAAAATTGCTACATGGGACGTGCAAATGGCGGCTGTTGGCGGGTGCAGCTCGGGATCGATGACAGTTGGGAAATGTTTCCTTGTAGGATGTCCAGAGTTACTACTGACGAGTTTTCGTCTCCTCCGTTCAGCTACAGGATGCAGTAGTGCACAAAACCTATTCCATTATTAGAAGTAAGTTTTAAAATCTCTAAAGGTATTTCTAGTCTTACAATCTCTTAAACTTATTTATAAAGTCTTAAAATTAGTTATAAATGTATATCGAGAAACCAATAATTTTTTGACATTTTTAAAATTTCAATCAGACAATGCAAGACATTAATAATGACATTTTATCATGTGTCATAATATTGTCCCACATATACCATAACGACATATATTTATATTACATTGGTTTCTCGAATATTAAATTTATCCACAATCACCAGTTCCCTTTCTACAGCCGGCTTTGGTTTTGTCGAGTAGGCATCCATATACTCGTCGCAGGAGGCTCATGGTCAGGAGGGGAGGGAGGGGGGAGGCACGCGAGGACCGGAAGGGCCGCGCGCGGCGGCGGAGCGCGCTTCCTGTCCCCACACCCCACACCCGGCCCTGGCCAAGAACCAAAAGCTACGAGGCCGCGACTCCTGCTTCAAGACTCGACACGCGCTGCTGAGCAAACTCCTAGTCGCCATTAAGACGACACGATACAAAACACCCTGATTGATTGATTAATGGATGGATTAATGGATTGATGTCGCCGGATGCGTCAACTGCAAAGGTCTTTAGTCCCGTAAGTGTAATGCAAGTTTTATCGCGTGAGGTGATCTCCCCCCAGTGGATGGCAAGATCCGACCTGAGTGCAGCATGTGAGAGTACGTATGTGTAATTAAGGATGAAGAAAGGACAAGAAAGAGGAAGGATAGATCGCGCGTGGTCCGTGGTCCGTTAGTTAAGATTTTGCACCGCCTTTCGCTGAGTGTTGATCGGAGAAACCACGGAATATTACTGATCGCAAGAACCGGCCGCTAGAATGCTTCTCCAGACAGCGGGTGAATTCGACCCAGCTTAGTACGACGAAAATCTTGTCACCGTCGGGATTCGAACCCTAGGGCCCAGCAGTGAAATCAATTGACGCCATGAGCCACTTATGCCGATCAAAATACACTGTTATTGAAATGCGCAGTTCATCAGATAAAACCCCACAACATCAATTAACACAAAATGTGTTCCTAGTGGCACCGGCTGAGGGCAACAGAGGCAACAGTCGCCGCTAGGACATTGTTAGGACGACCTCAGACGCTATTCGGAGAAGAATTCAAGCGGCCGGCTGCTCCGACGGCTAGTTTTCCGTTGTTTCTCAGATTAATACTAGACAAATGCCGGAGCAGAGCGCTAACAAACGGGCTCCCCTTACACGTACTACCATGCACTACATTACTATAAAAACCGGGAGACCAGTTGCGGTTTCCGACCCGGCTGGAACGCTGCTCCGCTGGGGCGGGAGGAGGAGGAAATCCACGCCAGCCGGCGTGTAGGTCAGCGCTGGATCTTTCGTTCCAGCGACGGAGACACATTGGGATCGTCTCTTGGGACCGACCACGCGCACTATACCTACGGACTGATGACCATAGTAGCTGAGGCACCCGGAAACAAAATATCAATCAACGAATCATGACTTCAGTTTACAATCACAAGTTAATTGAAACGCAGAGTTTCAATTAAACTCGCAATCATCAGTTATCCGAAATCTTCCTCGAGTCTACTGTCTATCTCTATGCTACTTACAGATTACTTCACCACCGCCGTCCGTCCTTCGCATGAAGAATTGTAGGTCCAAAGAACAGGGACTCACCTGCAAAAGAAAACAAAACACTTGAGCACATTTCCTCTGCCAGTAGTATGAGTAATAACTAACAATTAACCACTGTCTTTTCATACCATAAGAGATATACGCTTTTTGTATTTTGGAACATCCGATGATTTTTTTTCTTCGCGTGTAGACAAAATGTCTGTCTGTCTTTCTGTCTCGGTCTGTGCACTACGCTAGCGCCTAAACTTTAAGACGACACTCTCTAAATTCCAACTGATCGGGACAAACTGAAAGTACTGTCAGTTTGAAGCTGATATTTGGATTTGGATTCTTTACATGAAAACCTAAGTAAAATTTCAAAATTTTCTACAAAATTGCTCGAATTCTTTTATTAAACTGTCAACGGATAATGATTTTTTAAAATGAAAAAGTCTAAAAAATTAGATCTAAATAAAATCATACTTTTTTAAAAACATGACTGATTTACGCGTAATTTCTGCTTGAAATTCATGTAATTTGAAAAAAATTTAAAGGCGCACATTTTTTCTTTCCATTTTTCTCGAATTAAAAAAAAGAATGCTTAACAAATGGCGCAGGTATAATTTTCTTTCAACTTCCTGAATTTTCAAAAATTGTTAGAAATAATACGAAATAGTACGCGTTGTTTACCACAACTAGTTTTGTATTTCCTGGCCTTTATCCCAGCTTTGTACTTCTATTTCCATCTTGTTTGTTTTGCTGTCCACGTAAATCCGTGAGTAAACTTTCCGCTTCAACAAAAGCTCAATTGTTCTCCTACCATCTGTATCTTTCTTTATTCTTTCCAATCCCAATTTTATTGCTCTATATCACTTCAACTGGCATAAATATTATGGTCACGTCGTTGTTTTTGTTGTTGTTTTGCATAAATGAAAATCGGTGCAAGGTATATTACACGAGACCCGGAGAGAGACACCAAGACCTTAAGCTACGCTGTGTCAAGGCATGCCACTGGAAATCTGTTTTGGCCGGCCCAGTGGCTAATGAATCAGCGCTAATAATAAGCGTGCCAATTGAATCGCGTGCGTGCTCACACGTGCGTTAAGACAGGCGCACGCGTCCGGCACACTTGGGCGTGCGCGCCAGCACGCGTGTGCATGGGCTCCAACGCCGGCGACCCCGGTGGCCGACGAACGATTTCACCCGAGGCGCGATTCCTCTGAGTGCAGCGGTGACAGGCAACAAGTGTGGTTCAGCGTTTTTCCTGCATGGGCTATCACTGCACACAATACTCTTGTTCTAGCAGGGGGTACAAGCCACCTGGCGCTTTGCGCACCCCCCGCTGGCGCACAAGTACGCTGACATGCTGGTATTCGGATCCCGTCGGAACGTAGTTCCCCCTCAAGGTAGCCTCCCCAAACTGGGTTGGATTGTTGTTGGAAAATTGTCTTTAATTATCGCAAAATTGTGCGAAAAGAAACAACTTTAAAAAAATGCGCATGGCCTCAATTAAATATCTAATTTTGAGGAATATATTTCAGTAGGGAAATTACTTATATCTTCAATATTGACGTTGTAGGAATACGTCAAATGAATTGCGATTTTTGAATTCACGGAATTTTAGAGAATTCGATCAAAATCAAACCTGACCGATTTTATAGGCTCCAAAAAGCCACTTTTGACCAAATATTTTGAAAATTTCATTGAGGATTCATGTTAATCACCACCAAAAATAAAATAGCCGCTTCAAATATAAGAGATCAAAGTATAAGGATCATAGTATTAAGTCTTCTATCGAAAAAATGCAGTTTTTCTAGCATCATTGCAATATTTTTTTGTTTCCTATAAAAATAGTATGCGGGAAAGTAAAAATATTCTTGTGCATTGTGATTCTTTGGTTCTTGAGTTTGAGACAATTTTATGTCACATGCGCTGTTTGCTTGTCGCTCGTGTCTGAGGATCAGGAATTGAGAGAATTTGAACTTGAGGTATCAGCTAACTTGTCAATGAACTTTATTCTCAATGCAGCAAAGAGGAAACTTGATACCAAAAAAGGGTAGAAAATAAATACAGTTGAGATTGTTGAAGTGTAGAAATCTGGACAAAGACGCTCATTGGCTGTTCTTCAGAAGGAACCCGAACACGCGAGGTTAGGTTGTGTTACGACTTCCCCAAGGTTTGGCACACGCGTTGAGTATGATGACTGAGAAATATTTTTTTATCTACTGCCGAGGGGATTACCGCGTCCTACACTCGTCGCAGGTTTCCTAGATCGAAGGGAAAATAAGTAGTCAAATCATCGCTCGACTCTAAAATATGGGTAAGGGAACAAGATAGGGAAGGAAGGATCGGAACTGGTCGGTGGTAGTGATGCGACATCGATAACAAAACATTGATGTTCAAAAACGTTGATGTTCAAAAACATTAAAGTTCAAAATTAAAATATTGATGTTAAAAATACTTTGAGGAAAAACCATCGATGTTTTTAGACTCGATTAGTATCCTCTAACATTATATTCATGTGGAATAAAATTTAATTTGACAGTGTTCGTATTTATCAATTCGCCGAATAATATATAACAGGGTACAATATGGAGGGCCGACCCAATGCCCACAGCGTACTTGTTGGCCACATCTCAATGTGCAAAATGAATATGAAGAAGAAATACAATGGCATAGATGTCATCTCAGGCTACAGAGTTTGGTCGTTGTAGGAAGTGCAACCGGCATTCCTTTGGTTCCAACACATGAATAACAGTGTTACTTCAGTTATTAACGTTTACAGTACTGTGATCATGGGAATTCTTCATTCGAAAACAAAACATCGAAAAAAAACAACATCGATCACAAAGCGTCGATGACATCAATGTTTCTATAAAAACATAGATGTTTTGAAAACATCGACATCGATTTTGCATCGCTAGTCAGTGGCCGTTTATAATGCCGCTTCCCTGGTATTCGTCTGGAAGCGATCAGGGAAATCACGGAAAAGTGCAGATCAAAATAGCTGGCCTGTGACGTCAATGTATACACGCGCCACAAGCTCGTCGAAGTTAAACATATCAAGCAAATCACTGGCTTGGAGGGAGATTGCACTCGCAACGTAGCAATCACAAGTACTGTCGAGTCGTAAGGTGCTGTGGAAGCCACAACATTTCCGCATTACGTTTCGGGATCATCTTATTCTTTGATATATCTATCTATCTATCTATCTATCTATCTATCTATCTATCTATCTATCTATCTATCTATCTATCTATATAGTGGCGCTTTAGAGTCACAGGGAGAAAGAGAGGGGGGCATTGTCATCTAACCGATAGCTATAATACCAAAAATGTAAATCGTAACGAAGCTCCCGATTGGATGACAGTGTCCGCCTCTTCGTCTAGCTCGTGGCTTTTGAGGGGCCTCAAAGTCTAAATAGGAGTATAGAGAAAATGCCCAAAGCAATAGTCTGCCAAAGGAGCGTGGGCCCAGAGCCCTTCGTCCTACTGCGTCACGGCACCATCAATTCTCCACGTGGTAGCGAATGCAAATTCGCAGCTCCAGTCCCGGGCGCCAACTGTTTGTGTGCGGCCCACGGCCAAGAATGCCAGGGTGCGACGTGAATGCAGAATGTGCCCTACCTAACCCCGGCTGAGTCTCGTACGGCTTCCGAACTGTTATTTGCATAGACGCGATGAAGTAACATTGGAGGTAGGTAGACTCGTCGAGCTGTGTGTGGAACATACGGAGCACTGAATAACTGTTGAAATGCAGTGGCTTCTCCTGCGTATCTAACACATCACCAGCGATTCTCAACCTCTTTCTTTCTTTCTTTCTTTCTTTCTTTCTTTCATTCTACCTTTCTTTCTTACACACGCATACACTAACATGCACTGCACATCCACACATGTCGGGAGCTCAGAACCTGCAGCGGCTGGGGCAGTGCCCCGCAGGTGGGAGGTATCTGGTTGCAGAAACCCCCACTAACCGAAGTATAGGTCAGCGCCAGATCTCGTTATCCAGCGGGGGAAGATCACAGCACTCTCTGGCTCTATAAAACACGCAACCCACTTATGGGACTATTACCCTTCGCATTTGACGCGCCCGGAATCACTAATAAAATGCAGTTTATGGTCCGTTTGTTAGGTTACAGGCTCCATTTTCTCATATGCTACAGCGGAAACCGAATAAATTAATAATCTATATCTTTACCTCCATCTTTTTCCCTTGTTGTTCGAGGCACCGCCCGCGCTCGCAATGGCGACAGATATCTCGCGACCACGAGAAGTCGTGCGTGGCGAGGCCTTGGCCGCCCCTCCCCTTCCCCCTCCCCCTCCCGCTCAGCCACGACCGCCGCGCCCCCAGCAACGCTTGGCGGAGACCGTCCAATGCACCTCTCGGAGAGGCTCAGTCAGGCTGGGCTTCCGATGCTGATTCAAATGCACCTTTCACCGGCTCAGGTGGCTGAGAGCCTGCATTGCCTCTTTCTGTGACCGGGAGGTCCTGTAGGGTTGGTTGCTTGGTTGGTTGTTGGTGATTTCGATCATTAGTCATGTGCATTGCATGCTTTTCCTCGGAAGGCGGCGGTGATATTCTCCCTGGCTGGCGAGGTCCGACGCCGACCTACCTTCAGCTAGTGGAGATTTCCCCAACCAGGTACCTCCCACCAGCGGGGCACCGCCCCAGCCGGGACAAGCTCTAAGCTCCGGGAGATCCTTGTGTTCGAGTCCCCACGGTAGGGGATTTTCCACACTTGCTACGTAGCTACAGGCAGGTCGCATTCAGCTGTTGTCTGGAAGAGAATTCCAGAGAGCCATCTGATCTAATCGGGAGTTTTCTGTGGTTTCTCTGACAAACACAAGGCGGAGCAGAACCCTAACAAACGGACGAAGGCCTGCACACGATTGATTGGACCGGATTGTGATTCCGGACCCTTTAACTGCCAAGGTCCCGAAAGTACAGTGTATTTCATCGCGAGAGGTGACGGTGATCATCCTCCGCTGGCTAACGAGATACGGCGCGATCTATGTCTCCTTTCAGGAATGTTCCTCCCACCAGGTATCTCCCACCAGGTATCTCCCACCAGGTATCTCCCACCAGGTATCTCCCACCAGGTATCTCCCACCAGGTATCTCCCACCAGGTATCTCCCACCAGGTATCTCCCACCAGGTATCTCCCACCAGGTATCTCCTACCAGCCAGGTACCGCCCCAGGCGCAAAAAGCTTCAAGATCCAGAATGGTCTCCAAATGTGTGTAGTAATGTATTGAATGTAAGAGCAAGGATGTGCAAGTAAGAACATGATTGGGAATCGCTGGTGTCGTAGATATGCAGGAGGAACCACTGCATTTCAGTGGCGTCTCGTGATCAAATGCTCGTGGCAGGCCAAACACGAAAGGGAACGGAACTAACAAGGGTACGGGATCCATGCCGCCTCCTTATTCAAGTTGTTAGGTTGTTGTAGTTGAAATTGTATTCAATTTATTCAAAACAATGGCACACATCGATCTCACAACATTCCAAAGAAGTATTCCCATTGAAGCGAGTACGCGTCATTACAAGGAATAAATTATTTTAGAAGAACACTGTAATTTTTCGTTACGACATTTCTGGGAAATAGTAAGCCGCTCCCTCCTGAAATGCTTTCGGGATCCGCCGTATTATAGAATGATCTTTCATTTTCTCCCGTTATCTCACTTAACTTGTACAACCACTCTCAATATCGGAGAACGTCCAAAATTTTCCGTTTATTTGCCTCGGCACGGACAACAAACTGTCACTTCTTGCTTAACCTCTGCCAGCGCGCCGAGCAATCAAGTGCGCGGCCAATCGTTCCACCATCTGCCTCAACGCGGCGCCACCGTCGCCGATCGGCGCCTCCGCCTCCGACTTCGGGGCCGCTTTTCGCGCCCCGGCCGCGCGCCGCGCTACCTGCGCTGCAGCCTGCCCTAAGAGACGAATTCAGGGGATACGCGAAATTAATATCAATTAACACATTTTCTTCCACTCAGAACGCTTTCAACCTACGACGCAGGATTAATTATTATTTCCGACTCTAAAATTACATTGAAGTAAGAATACACTAATGTAGTCTATAAATTGGCAAATCAACTTGAATGAAAGAAGGAGAGAACTCTTTAAAAAGTAATTATCGCACATTTATGGGAACTACAAAAATCAACAAAATTTTTGTACCCTCTCATTATTTGTTAGCACTTACTCAGAGGCAAATTGTCCCAAATGCACATCAATAGGTGTGACAAACGTATAGAAGTGCAATAGTAACATTGGGAACAATGAAGTTCATAAACACAGGCATCATAGCAATTGAAATTCAAAATTTCTAGAGAAATAACATTGAGTGATTATAATAATATATCCTGAAAAGCGATTATAATACAATGTTGGTTCGTCCGAGATCGATAAATTTCGAAACCGCTTTAGCGAGGTACCTCCAAGAAATCGTTCCTTCCATGTCCACAAAAACGTTCGACCGATCTCCACGGTGAAGATTTTTATGCTTTTCGCTTTATTGTAACTCTACTAGATGGCGCCGGAGTTCAAATAGCGCTACAGTTAAATGCAATTCCCATCCCCTGGGCTTCCATGTTGCAGGGCGTTGCCATGTGTCACGGGACGGTGTCGAGCAGGACAGGACGAGCCGGGCGGCGCGGAATGTAGGCGGTGCGAAAGCAATGCTGAGCTAGCAGCTCCTTGCCCTCCACTCCGATGAAGGAGAAATGCAAATGCTCTAATTATTACACGTAAAGCTAAACATAAAAGTACAAAATACTTCTATTAGAATAAGATTCTTTCTTACTAGTAGGTAAGACGAGAACACCAGGTCGTAGCAGGTGACGGAGCGGGAATAGGGCGGCAGCGGTGTGTAATTGTACTAGTAGTTTTATATAGAGTATCGCCAAAAGATCAGCGCTAGCAATTGCACTGGTACCGGTTATCGTGCCGATCTTTTTGGAGTGCGTTTTAGTGGCTGCCCCGCCCCCGTCCTCTGCCGCCGGGGCAGAGGGGGGGGGGCGAAAGGCACAGGACTATAAATAAGCAATCCCGCGCCGCCAAGGACGTAGCCATCGGTTCGCCATCATCCATCGCGCATCTGCCACGACCGCGGGGGCGGACAAAATGTCCGACCTATACAACCAAGTACAACGTACGTGGCAAAATGACCCAAGGCCACAGAAAGTTCATGACAGGGCTGTGGTGGGCATTTATTTGAAGAAAATTAGAGTTTATTGTTAAGTGACATGATAAAAACGATTTATTTTGAAAAAAAAAAAGAATTTTATTGTTTCCTAGAATGTTAAAATCGACCAATTTCACAAAACAGTGGGTTGAGTCAAAAAGACCCGACGTAGTAATACATGTCACGACGTTTCACGTTTTAGATCAAAGGTTAGATGAATCGTTCAATGAAGAAAGCCGAATTTATGCAAATCAAAGGAACCTGAAATATCATATAGAGAGTATATATAACTTTGTTTGTAGAATTAAAGTAGATACTGTAGTTTAGTTAACAGCACTTGCATTGTATGTAGCACTTATCCTGTATGTAGAGGTAAGATAGTTTATAAGTTAATAGCTCTTCCCTATTGATACTGTAAACCAAGATAAATAATAAACCAAAAGTGCAAAACTTCATTTTTCATATTGAATTCTAATAGACGGCTGTTCAAATGCAAGATTTTGGACGAACTGCCAGCGTGCCTCTTGATGACGAAGGAAAACTGCATGACGAGCATTGTAGCTAAAGGGAAGCATTGGGAAAACGACATAAAGAAGGAACTAGAATATATAAAATACTAAAATAATGTAAGGTACTAGAAACAATAACCTATTCAAAGGACATTCAGCTTAGTTCTTGAAATATTGAGTTATATTGAATAATCACAGAGTTCCAAACCTATCGTGAACTTCGCTCTTCACTGCATTATTAGAATATTAATCATTGAGGAGTTAAACCACGGAGTACAGCAATCGCCATCTGCTTCTCACATACTCTTCTTGAGTTGACAGGAGTATTGCATACACACAGCTACAGAAGACGAGCAATAGCAAAATCGCGCTCTTAAAGGAGACGCACCTTCATTTTGTGTTAATGCGATAGACCGGCTGGAAAAGCGAGTAGCAAGGGAGCAATTTCACCAAAAATCATCAGCTGGTGTTGTAGCGATATCAAATATATTGTCACGTGGAAGCTCGGTGAAAGAGAACTATTATGAAACTAGCTTAATGTACTCCCTTCGGTGGGTATTTTCAACTTAAAAATGTGTATTCATACTATGGAAGTTCGAAATAAATTAAATTTCACACATAATATTGTCGTCTCAATCGTCAAAGAGAATAGTAGTACAAGAATTGCTAGTTTTTTTTTATTTTAAATATTAAATTCGAATTTATGAAACATGTCCAAAGGTTTCACGATATGGCGGAAAGGCAAAACTGTAACATACAGCTTTTTCGCTACTGTAGTTCCCTAAAAATTCATAAACACTTTTCCCCCTACAATTCTTCCAAATTATAACGTACGGACGGAATCTTGTGGGAACGAGTAAGAGCGGTGCAGAAGGAAAGGCACTGGGCAAGGACTTTTTTGATTGATGATTCCGGGCACTCAACTGCTGCGAATATTAATCCCGTAAGTATCGTGCAAGATATTTTTATTACCGCGGGAGGTGGCAGTGATATTCCCCCGCTTGGTGGTGAGATCCAGCGCCGACATACACGGAGGCATTTGGGGTTTTGCATGTCCTCCGTATGTCCCATCAGTGGGACACCACCTCAGGCAGGGCAAGCTCTAAGCTTTCGATTTGTCACCCGATATGTGCGGTGGTTGGTGCGTATAATTGTGTGTAAACAAGTGGTGAGGATTCGAGAGGAAGAGGAAGGAAAGATCAAGCGAGGTCCGTGACCCGTTCATTATGGTACTGGTCTGGCATTCACCCGGTGTTCAACGGAAAAACCACGGAAAACTACCGTCAGAGCAACCGGCCACTACAATTCTCTTCCAGACAGCGGCTGAATTCGACCTAGCTATGTAGCTGGTGTCTAAAATCCTGCCACCATCAGGAGGGGAACCCTAGGACCTCCCGGTCAGAGGCACTGCAGTGAAATCAGTTGATGCCCCGAGCCAATCTTTGTCGGTCAGTTGACAAGGAAAAAGGACACGAGGGACAAATCAAGGGTGTACTCGGGAGGATGCGGCGGACAGGGGACGAGCTGGGTAGGTACGAGCAGGGACTGGTGATACGGGGTCTGGGACAGGGACCAACAGTAACGGGCAGGGCCTGGGTAGGTATGGACTGGTAAGGAACGGGCGGGGGAC
>BOPP01000074.1:3951561-3969633 GCA_017312745.1 Gryllus bimaculatus
TGGTCGCCGGGGGGAGGAGGGGCGGGGGACGTTTACATAAGCGATGAAGTCAGCCGAGTAAATACGAGAAGCCGCACTGCTGCCCTCCCCCCGCCCGCGCGCGCCACTCGGCCACTCCAGAAGCGAAGAGCCCGCGTCGCGCGATGGTGAACCACCCGAGCCCCTGACGAGGCAGGTGCGGAAGATTTTTCTTTTTTCTTTCGAATAGAAATCACCGTTCAGCTACAGAAAATTTTATCCTACATTTATATATAAAAATGGATTTTTTCTTACTAATTCAGATACAATACAACAAAATGCAGTCTAAACCGCAAGTCAAGTGTACACAAATATGAAAAAAATTATTAATTTTTTCCTTGTGACTTTCCAGATTCAAATGAATTGTGCGGTTGGCACGAGTCCTAAATGCTTCATTATAATCAAACTAGTGGTGCTACAATAGCACGTACTTTCTCGCACTTAGTAATGGGTATGTGTAGTGTAAAACCGCGATTTCTACCGCATTAACACATCTCAGTCATCACTTGTAAACCTCATTACTATTTCCATACACTAGCAAATGCTAAAATATGTAGGCAAAAATGCACTTACAAATAGCCAAACATGCACGATGATATAATGTAAATGATGAATGAAAAAATTGACAAACTATGCACAATCAATTTTTTGTTTTTTCATATTTTGTGTTTTATTGACTTTTGTAACAATAAAGAATTAACATTTTGTCTAAATTTCATCCGTCAAATTCGCTTTTTGGGCAGAAATGTATGTTTTGAAATGCATAAAATATTTTCTATGACACGACGTAATTGGAGCGTCGTACTTCAAATATGAAGTCTGGGCCAATGTGAATTTATATTCTGCCTTTTCTGATTTTTATGCACAAATAATGTTTGTTTGATTTGATTTTTATGCACAAATAATGTTTGTTTGATTTGCTTTTTGGACAAATTTCACATCAGAATTTGAACTTAACGTTTTATAAGACGTTTTATATGATTTGTCCTAGACAGTCACACTCACATCTCCGAACAAGTATTGAGTCCATTAGACCCACTGTACTAAGCGTGCTCTTTCCAATTTCTGAATTAAGGTAGGTTATTTAAAATAAACATTAAATTCAAATTATCAGTTTTTTACAGAGACTTGAGACAGCACAACTGTTAGACTAATTAACTATTCGTAGGAACACAATTTATCCACGTTTTCGTTACCCGGCCTGGAAATACGAAGAAATATGGAGTTTTCCCTGTCAAAAAATCGCAGATTTTTTCTCGCAACATTAAAATTCTCAAAACTGCATAAGCAGCACGCGAGAGCGTAAAAATTGGGCAGAAGCTTCTCGAATTTTCATGATGATAAAGAGATTATCATGAGGCACTTGAAACACACACACACATATAGACATATAGAGAAAGAAAGAGAGGAAGAGAATGACAGAAAGGAAGAGAAACAGAGAGGGGGTAAGAGAGGGCGTCAGTGAGGGGGGAAAGAGGGCGTCAGTGAGGGGGGAAAGAGGGCGTCAGTGAGGGGGGAAGGAAGGCGTAAGAGAGGGGGGAAGGAGGGCGTAAGTGAGGGGGGAAGGAGGGCGTAAGTGAGAGGGGAAGGATGGCGTAAGTGAGGGGGGAAGGAGGGCGTAAGTGAGGGGGGAGAGAGGCAGAAAGAAAGGAGGAGGGACACGGAGAGAGAGGGGGGCGGAAGAGAGGGAGATTCAATCGATTTTTGGAGATCGGCAAATGGACATTGTGTCAGTGACAATGACTGTAATGGTAAAACTGTTTCCACGTGTTCCAACTGTTGACATTTCGTTGGCTTCTACATGCCCCATACATTTTTTCACCTACATTTCGTTTTCAAAACATCAACAGGTTTACTTCTCCACAACAATCATGACCTGGATACAAACACACAAACGTGATATCGAAATATCTGTAATTATTAAGTACAAACGCGTTATTTCAATTCCAGGAAACAAATTTTGCTGTAAACACTGCCGCTGACTAAACTGCAGCAAATTAGAATTGACAAAGGAGAAAGACAAATGAGTAAGTTTCAAAAACCTACAAGACAAAACCGCATTTAGACAACTAAGGTTCTGAAAGCGTCGTCGCGTATTCTTGTAATATCCGCTAAGAGTTAATGGACATGTAAAATCCATTGCAAGAAAAAGATTTTCTCACACAAATGAGTTATAAGCTTTCGCATTACTGTATAGGAAATTACTTCTCAGAATTGAAACAGATTTAAATCAAAGCAGATCAGGACATAGGGAACTGATTTCTCCAGCATACATAGTAATAGCGCTTAACTCCGAAACGATGTATTCTAGGTTCTTAAATAAGGTTGTCCGATTCTTAGAGAGACAAGTGTTTTAAAAAAAACACGATTTTGGGCGGTGAAAAGAAATTTGTGGGTCAAGTAAGGCTTTAAGTTTGCTGCTTCTACCGTCGATAATTCTTTTAGGAACCTGCATGTTCTAGACTAAACAGCACCGGCGTACACACAAAAGGAGTGAAACAGGCTAGAGAAAAGCACTTTTCATTCGCCCGATCAAACTATTTGGGGAAGACACCAATCTATTACTCCAGATGAAAGAAAATTTTTAAAATTGAACCGATCAAACGCGATGTGCTCAGAAAGAAACGTTGAAAAACGCTCCTGAGCCCACGCGGTGCGCTCCGTGGCCAAAGCAGATGCGGAGCAGAGACGACAGCTGAGGGCCAAGGTTGCGAAGGACGCACAAAGATGTTTTCAGAGGCTGCGGTGAACATTAATCACAGGGAAGGGGTAGACGAGGCGCAGTGACGCTCGCAATTTTTAAATAAATGAATCGGGCGCGCTGCGCTGGGCACCGCCACACGTCCATGGAGGCCGCAGTCACGGACGGTCATCTTCTCGTAGCGGTTTCGGTGGTGTATCGGTTAGCGTGCCGGGCTGTTGTACCCGAGTCTCCCGGTTCATACCCGATAGCAGATGGATTTGTTGGGGCGAAGAAAACCCTACGTAAGCCATCCTTCGGAGGGAATGTAAAATTGGCTGTCCCATGTTGTAGATATACTGCATGTAAAAGATCCTCAGGCCTAAAAGAATCCTCTGAGCTAAATTCAAATCGCCTGTTTCGCCACCTGAATAATACTTTCTTTCTCCGTTAGATGGTGAAAGGAGCGAAGCGAGATTTGCGTGTCATACGGACGATCGGGCCTGATGTACTCAGCCTCACCACGTAAAATAATTCTGAACTGAACCGAACTGAACTGAATGTTCTGAGTGCAATGCCGCCCTACGATACCCCGTTGAGGTGTCGCAGTGACAACAACCATTGAGGCGATTCTGTCCGGGAGGAAATACAATTCCAGTCCTGCGGGTAGCGACTTCTCCATAATAGCTACGAGTGAATAGCTAGGTCGAATTCGGCGTATGCAGGAAAATTCTTGCGGAAACTGGACAAAAACCTGGTAAAGTACATTGTTTGTTACAAACATATTACATCTTTTAAAAAAATTATACAATACAAATGTAAGCTAATTCATTATATATAACTGTTTTGTTAAAATAAACTTTTTTCATTTTGATAATCAGTATAGTCTCTAATTGTATAGAAGCATTTTTGCAGCAGAAAAAAATTTACTTTTAACTTATATTTGTGAACCGGCTTCAATTGTTTAATGTCACCTGGCAATGCGTTGTAAAGTAACGTACACGTATTGTATGTGGATTCCTGATAGTAGCTTTTGATACTGACACTTGATGAACGTGATTTCTTCGATGTGAGTTGTAATTATAAATATCAGTATTGCATGAAAATATCTTCCCACCTTTAAGTAAGTCATTTTTTGACAAATATTACAGATTCGTAAATAAATAGGCAAGGCAGTGGTAAGATTCCCAGCTTAATGAAGAGAGGCTTGCAGGGATCACGCGGATGGCATTTTTTCATTATTCAAATAATTTTCTTTTGCAATCTAAAAGTCTGAGTACTACATGATGAGTTTCCCCAGAATATTATACCATATCTCAGGGGGGAATGCACATTTGCAAAATACACGCAACGAGATGCAGGAAGGCAGACAGAATTTAAAAGAATTCTAAATGCGTAACATAATGAACTTAATTTAGAGTTTAATTTCGTTATATGTACATTGTTAAATAGGGCGTTGCTCGTATCACTCAGCAGGAGCATTCCGTGGTCACCGCCAATTCAGCGAGTACGAGTAATGTAACTTACCTAACGTGCGAGTAACAATAGACTCGCGTACCAAACTTGCTTTCCAGATTACGACGCTATAAGACTTCAATATCATTCGCGAATAGCCTGGCGCGGGTGCAACAACACCGAGGTAGAAAAGAATGGCGGTGAAGCCACCATTTTTTTCAAAACCCTTCGTACGGTGAACACTATGTTATAAACCTCGGGCGCGTGGACGAATTCTACAACGCCTCTTCGGTTGACGAGATAAGACGTCCGTGTCGCTCCACCCTCCGCTCCCGAGCTGCCCACGGAGGCTGTCGGGGGCCTGCCAGGACTTGGAATCGGGGGCGCCTAGTGGTCGCTATAACTGGCGGCTTAGCGCCCCCCCCCCTCGCCGCAACCCCCGAACCGTCCGTCCCGCGTCGTTAATCACGGCGCCTCGGTCTTCTCGCGAAGCGGGGCGCAGGGCGGGGGCGCAAGGCGGAGGCGCAGGGCGGGGGCGCAGGCGGGAGCGCAGGGCGGGAGCGGGGTCGGGAGCGGGTCGGGAGCGGGGAGCGGCGAGCGGGGTCGGGAGCGGGTCGACGCGGGTCGAAGCTGGGGTCGGGGAGCGGGGTCGGAGCGGGGTCGGGAGCGGGGTCGGGGAGACGGGGTCGGAGCGGGTCGGAGCGCTCGGGTGAGCGGGTGCGGGAGCGGGGTCGGACGGGGTCGGGTCGGGAGCGGGTCGGGAGCGGGGTGACGGGAAGCGCGGGTCGGGAGCGGGGTCGGGAGCGGAGTCGGAGCGGTCGGGAGCGGGTCGGGAGCGGGGCCGGGAGCGGGGTCGGGAGCGGGTCGGAGCGGGGTCGGGAGCGGGGTCGGAGCGGGGTCGGGAGCGGGTCGGCGAGCGGGGTCGGGAGCGGGGTCGGAGCGGGTCGGGAGCGGGGTTCGGGAGCGGGGTCGGGAGCGGGTCGGGAGCGGGTCGGGAGCGGGGTCGGGAGCGGGTCGGGAGCGGGGTCGGGAGCGGGGTCGGAGCGGGGGTCGGGAGCGGGGTCGGGAGCGGGGTCGGGAGCGGGTCGGGAGCGGGGTCGGACGGGGTCGGGAGCGGGGTCGGGCAGCGGTCGGGAGCGGGGTCGGAGCGGGTCGGGAGCGGGTGCGGAGCGGGTCGGAAGAGCTGGGAGCGCGGTCGGACGCGAGCGGGACGGGAGCGGAGCGGGTCGGGAGCGGGAGCGGTGGAGCGGGAACGGACAGGGTCGGGAGCGGCGGAGCGGGTCGGAGCGGGGCGGGAGCGGGTCGGAGCGGGTCGGAGCGGGCGGGCGGGGTCGGGAGCGGGGTCGGAGGGGGCGGGTGGAGCGGGTCGGGTCGGAGCGGCGGTCGGGAGCGGGGCGGGGGCGGCGGGGCGGGGCGGGAGCAGGAGCGGAGCAGCGGGCGGGCGGGGGCGGGCAGTGCCCAGGCCGGGCCGAGGAGCGGCGCTTGCTCGGGGCGGAGGAGCTGGTGACGAGGCGAGTAGCAGCGGCGGAGCGGGAAGTGGGGAGAGCGAAGCGAGGCGCGGAGGGTGGGTGTGGACAAGGCGAGAAGGGCCGGGAGGGCGGGGGGAGAGATGCGTGGGGCGGGGTGAACGAGGGAGAAGGGTCGGAAGTGCGGTATATTTCAAAATTACTAAAATTTGATAAATGGCAAAAAATGCACAAGAAAGTCCCAATAACTATACATTCTCTTCACCTATATTGTAATAAACATTCATTTCCAAGTAAAGGAATGTGTAGAATGCACCAATGAAAAGATGGACAAGTCACCAGAATCCGAGGCCCTTGGAGACGACTCCCCGTAAGCGCGAGGCGTGCGTGGCTAGCCGCTTTGTGGGCTGCGGGAGGAGGTGGGCGGCGCCGCCGGGAGGAGCGTGGGCGTCGAAAGGACACCTGCGCTGCGCTGCGCTGCGCTGACCTCGTGACCCACAGCGGCGACCAGCGCTCTCTGCGGCTGACGGTGGCAGAGGCGGTGGCGAGACGTCAGCTGCGGAGAGGGGGCGGGCGTTTAGACGAGAGCGAGGGGCGAGGTGGAAATAGGCGGTGGATGGGCATGCGAGGTTGCTCTCGTTTTTCATTATCGTCGCCATTACTACCCTTTCTCATATTCTCCTTTTCTTTTATCATGTTTCCTAGTCGTAATTTTTCAATTTATTATAAATTCTCAATTTTTTCTCTTTTCTAATTCTCATCGCCTTATATTGTTACTACTTTGGATTCCTTCTTAATTTTTTTCTCCTTATTCTTCTCATCTTCCTCTTGTCAACTTTATTGCAATTCATTATTTTTTCCTTGGATTTCCTTCAAATACCTTGCTTCTGAGTTTCTTTCCAGCGATTGTTGTTGTTGTTGTTGTTGTTTTTAGATACTCGTACATGTTTTCTTCACGACAGCATTGAAATCAGATATCTCTGGTCGTGTTTACGTCTCGTCGAGAAAACATTTGAAAATATTATTCACTACTTTATTTGGCTGGGCTCTTGATAAAAAAAATCTATTGGGACTCGAAACCTGAGGACCCTCCAGTCATAGACAAGGCACATGCAGTGACAACAGTTGATATCCTCTAGCAGCAGGATGTTTGACAGCAGCAAGAGAGCTAGGTCGAATCCAGCCGCTGACTGAAGGAGAATTCTAGCGGCCGGCTGCCCGATCGGTAGTTTTCCGTGTTTCTCCGATCAACATCAGGCGAATGCGAACAGTACTCTAAAAAACGCGCAACGACCGTCCACGATCTTTCCTTCCTTCTTCCTGCCCATCCTCACCCCTTACTTACACGCACATACACTACCATGCAACTTCAATTGCACAGGTGCCGGAGACAAGAAGCTCAGAGCTTGTCTCAGTTGGGAGGCGCCACACCGGTGGGAGATACCGGTTGGGGGAAAATCCCTGCGAGCCGATGTAGGTAAGCGTCGAATCTCGCCATACAACGGGGGACGATCACCGGCCCCCCCCCCCGAGGAAAAAGCATGCGCTACAAAGGAACTAACAAAACTTGGCAGTGAAGCGCTCCGAAATCACTAACCAATGAATTAATAAATTAAACTAGGATTAGTCTTCCAAACAGATTTGTTCGTAATTTTAAACAATGTTCAAAACTAACTTAATGAAACTTTTTTAAAAGCATAATGCCTCTTATAAGGCGATGCAAATGTCGCGGCGCGCCACTCGCACGGAGCGGCGTCGCAGCGGCGGGCGGAGGGCGGCAGGGGAGGGCAGGGAGAGCAGGGAGGCAGGGGAGGGGCAGGGGAGGGGCATGCGGGGAGGGGCAGGGGGAGGGAAGAGAGTCACGGGCGATCGTAAGGGTGAGGGAGTCGGGAGGGGGTGCTAGCACGTGAGCTCTGAGGCGTGGGTCACGCGCACCCCGACGGGTCCTATTCCTGGCTGCAGGGTCAGGCACGGACGGCGGAAGACCGGCAGGTGGGGTGATGTGAGTGAACGGAATGGGATTATAAGCGCACCTAGAAACAGCCGACTGGTTATTGCGAAGTAGAAAGAATGGAGGGGAGAAGTTACTTGATAAAACAACAACGCCATAATAATAATAATAATAATAATAATAATAATAATAATAATAATAATAATAATAAAATAATATAATAACAACAATAATAATAAATGAATCATATTTTCTGAGCTTTCCCAATTTTACAAAAGTTAAAATGCAGGAAAAGCCACCGCTGGCAAACGCGAAGATTAAACCGGGGCGTGTGACGGCCAACCAGTTTCTACTCGAGTGAAAAAAAGAGGAGATGTCCTGACGCGACAAGGAATAATTGGGAAATGTCGAAAGACACTGACCCAAAATATCGAGAGAATTATTATTATCATCAATATTATTATTAATAATATTAATATTATAAAAATATTACAGACTTAACACCTTTTCTTTATTTCCTTAACAATCAATAAGATTTCTACATGACATTTTTGTAAAGAGCGGTACTCCACCGATATTCAAAGACAATCAACTCACTCGTAAAGTTTTGATTTGATTTATTTTATCAATGAACAGTAAAAAAACATGTGGCCTATGAGAGAAAAGTACAATCGGCGCAAGTTTTCGTGAACTCGGAATTCCTTCCCAACCTTTTAACCCAAAGAGATGAATTGTGAATAAAAGTACAAACAAAGTTTGGTTAGTAACATTTGAAAATGAACATTTTCACTCCCATGTTATAAAAATTGTTTGTTTTGTTGAACGAACTAGAGAAGTGAATTGTTAGAATTCGTCGTTTTCGCGGAATTTCTACTTGAAATTATGCATTTTATAAAAAAAGAAATTTTCTCAAAAACACGCTCCAAAATTTATTCCTCAAATTTCTTCCCCATATAGAACATAGGTAAAAGAATGATTTGTGCTAATTTTCGTTGAACTCTGAATTTTCGAAAATTGTAGTAGTTAGAAATAGTGCGAGAAAATATGTACAGTCTTTGCTTCTCTATTTTTTTCTTTGTCTCAGGTAAGACTTGTGCGTTTTACTTACATATTTATATACCATTTGTGTTTTTTTATAATATTAATATATTTTTGGGTTTTGGATATTTTATTTAATTATTAATTTTGAATTCTAATTTTAAATTACATTGTTTTCATCTTTCAAAATTAAATTTTCGAATTTTATTGGTAAAGAAAAATTTTAATTGCTATAACGGCTTGATTTCAGAACACCTGATGATGCGAACGCATTGCGTCGCCAAACGTTGTAATTTTAGTGTATTTGATGATAATAGTTCTGTTTTAAAATATACGAGCGATCAGATTGTCTTTAAATATCCTAAGGATAACTCTGTCCTACAAAAATGTATTTATTCCCAAATGGACGTTATCCAAAATGCAGACAGTAAAATATAACTGTGTATATATCAGCTGAAATGTTAGTTGTGTTACTAGATTAAGATTTCCATGTCAGCTCTGAAAATAGCAATTTTGAAAGACTATTTTCACGATGAACGTGTACCACTTGGCATCAGTATCGAGTACGTGTGAGAATATATGTTGTGCTAATGACCTATATAGGTTTTATTTAATATTTAATTACCTCAATTTCATTGAAATATTTTTACACTGAGTTATTTTTTTTAGATTAATAAGTTATCTTGGTTCGAAAAAGAAAAGTTAAAGAAGCTCGTAACGGGGTGGTTTAGTCTTTATGCCAAAACTGCAGCTGTTCCATTCATTAGAGTAAATTTGCAAAGCTAAAAATACAAAAGTAATCCTGAGCGTTGCATCATTCGAAAGTGAGTATTTTTAGAATACATTTGCTTGTACGTAGAAGCACTTAAAATTGACATGTGCTAATAAATGATCTGATAACAATAATCTAGTAATATTTATTATCACAATCTGTAACAAAAAAGGATACAAGCTATTTGAAGATACTAAAACAGAAATAAAAAATAATAATAAGAATAATAACAACAACAACAAAAACAACAACAACAATAATAATAATAATAATAATAATAATAATAATAATAATAATAATAATAATTACTGATGCCATTATACCTGCCAATTGTTCTGATACCCTACCTCCAGACAGAAAGAAGAAAGAAATTCATATAATTGAATCCCGCTCCACCCACAACGTTGGCACAAGGCACAGATGACAAACTGAAAAAACTCTGAAGAAATATAGAAAAACACTATTCGACCATAGCGTAGCGAGTTTTCATGTGAATGTCAATTTGTAGTTTTTAATTTTTATAATTCTTTTGAACAGTTTTCTAATTTGCTTGCAAATATATCAATTAAGCTTTATATATTTGTTAGATTTAACTAAAGCACAAAGTCTCATACGAGTATATGCGTTGTATAAATACCAATGAAAAATTCAAACCGAAATCAAAATTTTTCAATTCAAAATTCGCCAAGAAGAACAAACAGAAAAATCAGTCTAAATTATAAATTTATGCTTGACTTGCGCCGTCGTTGGATTTCATGTGATTACTTTCGCATGCCAGGAGAGTGAGATATCACATAGGGTTTTCTGCTTCTAAAAAATCTTCATGTACAGCCGTGAGTACAGCATCATTGTGCTTATGTCCTAAATAAGTTATAATGGAGGCATCACTTTTCAAGCGGATATGGGGTTGAATGCGAGGATTTTTGTAGTTGATTTATAAATGTATCTCTTACAAGAACTGAGAGGATCGAAGGGGACACTCATACAAATGTATTGCACAGGAAAGATAACTAACACAATGAAGTAGTTAATATTTATATTCCTTTATGTTTCATTTCGAGCAGCACACGATTATTTTGACAAGTTCTGAATCAATTCAGCGTTATCGAAGATATGCATTTTTTCGTCAGCCGAGTAGGCCGGAGCGCCAGCTAAAAAAAGTCTCTAAAGTGTCACTTCAGGGTTATCATGCTGAAAAAACGTGTGAGCTATCACGCAGCCTATACGACTTCAGCTAATGAGCTTCATTCACCAGTTTGCATCACAATATTAGCGGGAATTTTAAATGCAGCCAAATACCAAAATGATCACCTTAGGAGACCTAGGAACAGATAACTGAAGAATAAAAAAAAAAGATTGTATTTTTAAAAAAATATTTAATTGAACCACACCTGCTTCGTGTTAGTTTTGGTCGGTCGCCGTTAAAATCTTTAGTTACTTTGCTCACATTCTTCCACCCTTTTTTCACTTTTTGTCACTTTCATGTTTCTCAACACTTCTCGCTTGCCATCAGCAAGGCGGCCAGCGTTTGGCCTGGCTTTTCAAAGAGGTGTCCCTGTTCAATACTAACTACAATTCTAGTTGATCTAGTTGTGTGTCTAGTTAGTGTAGTTGGTCTTGCTTTGTTGATACGTGGTTCGTGACGTATCTAGTGCAGCTCAAAACGAGCAAATCGGTACGCCGGACAAGCTCATCCATGCTTTCTCATCACGGGCAGCAGTTGGAGGTTAGGGATGCGTTTCAAGAGTGACGAGAGGATCGTTAAAATTTCGTCACTAAATTTAATATTGTAAGAATTGATATAAATAATGTCGACAAACAGATAAAAATATTGATAAGTGTTATTTCTCAGACGAGTGGCTTTGCAGATCAACGATAAAGGGACAGTTGAAAATCGCCGAATATCAACGCGCCCACTCTAATCACTTTCTAATAATTCACAATATATCGTCTTTTAATCAAAGAAAGAAATCGGCATAGGTGACTCAGGGCATCAACTGATTTCTCTGCATTGACTGTGACCAAAAGGTCCTAGAGTCCCAACGGTGGCAGGATTTTCGACACTGGCTAGTCAACTAGATCGAATTCAGCCGCTATCTGAAGGATCGCTGTTCTGATCGGTAGTTTCCCGTGGTTTCTCCGATCAACACCAGGTGTCTGCCACGGCAGTTCCCTGACAATTACCATGGATAGTGCGCGATCTTTCCTTCCTCCTTCCATCCTCACCCTCATTCCAGTTAGCAGAATGACAAAAAATAACAGGTAGTACCACAACGCCAGCACAAGTTTGCCAACGTTTGCGAAATGAATGAGGATATTTCTACACGATACTCACCAACTACACGATTTGTCAGAAACGAATGTAAAAATAAATGCTCACGTGGCGAAACAGAATGTAAAACTACGGTATAAAGGAAAGCCCCAAGAAAAGGAGCGCTCCAAAAAAAGAAAGTGGGAAGGGAACCGTGGTGCATTCCCGTTCAGCGCCACGCATGTCAACTCATGGGAAAGGGTGGTGTTGGGGGGGGGGAGGGGAGTCAGTTATTCTGGGAGCGCAGGAAACCGCGATAAGTGCGCAGGCGACGGCCGCGCCCTACTACGACCTTACAGCTTCACGCAGGCGATGCTGCTTCGTTCCTTTTCCAACTAGTGGAGCTAAAACAGCAAGGACTTTCTCTTCTCGCCCGTGATTACACGCAAAATTACGCGAAAAGGACTGCAACATTCGCAACATTGTACAGGACCTTATTTCAAAATCTATCTTTAAGGAACAGGATTCATTCAGCAATAAAATCTATCTTCAAATTTGTAGTTGTTGGAAGACGCTGAATTTTTTTATTTTGCAATTTTCGAATAATAAGCGTTTTTAACGAACATGAGAACTGCACCATTCACATTAACCAACTGCAAAATTTGATCAAAAATGATGGGGTCTTTTTGTTTGAAAATTTTAAGAATAGCCCAGGGGCTTCATATAAAGTACTCCCCAAAAAATAGCAGTTTTAAAATCAAGGGGCTGCAACAAATTAGTAAATATCAATTTTGGAGAAAATCTGCTGATTGGTTTAGTGGCTAGCGTTGTTTACATACGGATATCTTACGTAAATTGACCACGAAACAGTGTTTTTTACAAAATACCGAAAAAATGTACATTTTAATTGCAATTATTCGGGTGTAACGAAATCAACGTCAATATTTGATTAATGTTAAAAAATATCAGAAAAATATCAATTCTAGTACCTAGTCAAAACACACTCGAATTTTGCTAGGAAGTTTAAGTGATGATTACCCATATTCTCCGAAGGAGGTTCATTGCTCACAATGTATTTACCTGTGCCTGGCTGTTTCAGATTCAAAATATGTAACTAGAAAAGTTATGTTTAAGTTTGAGACGTCTAGATTTCAATGTTCATTTTACATCTTTTTATTTTTAATTTTGTTGGACATACAGGATCAACAAAAGGTATTTAGAAATACGAATATATTTAATTGCATACAACCGAAAACTGATTTGCCACTTTAATATACCGAAAAGGAGATGCAGCAATACTTTTTTTCATTTCCGTCCTAAGGAGTGTGCCACATACTACGATCTTTAAGTCAATGTTGACTCAATATTGAAATAGTAATTATCATAACTGATGTCTGGGAAAGCATCCGCGGTCTGATGGAATCCGATCCAGTGGAATTCCGTGAGACAACGAACGGGGTCTTCCCCGTAATACTTCTGTAGACATAAACAATTGTTAGTTGAAAAGTTTGAAAAAATATGTGTATTCGTGAATATTAATATTCATATTATGGATATTACTTTGGATGTAATGCGAACAATATGAGGTAACTGATCCAACAGCTAGCTATAAGATAAAAACCGACATAAGGTGACTTTTCACTTTCTTTTGAACTTTTTTCAATATTCTGTCACGTTTACGAAACGTGATGTCTCAGGTTATTGTTCGCACGCCCCCCCGAAAAAAAACTCGAAAGAAAAAGAAAAATCTCTACTACCCCAAAAAATTTTTGAGTAAGTACATAGGAAGCGAAAAAGTCAAAACTTCGCGTGCACACGCACACACACACGCGCGCACACACACACATACACACACAACCCCCGCGATTTCCTATTTGCCGTATAAATATATTCTACATACTAGCAAGCAAACGACGAGTACCCAGGGAACTTCAACACAGCTGCCACCTGCAAATATCGCTCTGAAAATCGGCCGGATTCAAAAGTCAATGTTCCATCTGCATATCTTTCTCTATCGTTGCAACTGAAAGCGGTTCTAGGCCGCACATTCATCCGAAGAGGAGACGTTGCGGTATGCAGTATCGTTAGTATTTCGTGGGGCATTCCACAGCTGACTGGTTGCGATAGATTGATTCGATACTCTTATTTAACTCTCGGGCGCATCAACTGCTATAATCATTAGGGAGTTTGTGCACGCCATAGCGGACAGCACTATCGATCTTCTATGCATTTGCAGAAAATCGATAGTGCCTTATCGTTCGAGCGTGTACAAATTCCCTATTATCTCGGTATTCCCCCTAGCGATACTTTACATCCAGAGTCAACTTATAGAGCGATTTTTATAACAGTGGACTGTTTAGACAGCTATTGCTGGCAACACAGCTTAATGTTGTCGTTGTGTTCTTGAGCCTATTAGACTCTCCTTCCATTCGTTCGTTTGCAGCTGGCTAACTTGTAAATGGCCTCGACGCTACCTTTTGTTATGTTCTCGTCCGAGGAAAATGTAGTGCGCCACAAGAAAAAAATTAAATTAGGAAGTGCAGTGCTGTGTTCTTAAGTAAAAATTTTTTCTTTTTTTAAATAAATATTACATTGAGTTTAGGTTTTGTGTGCTAAGTATTATGTTTATTTTAAAACAGAGAATTGAATGTGAGATACGTAGGGGTGCATGTGTTTCTCGCTCCTGAGTTGTAAGGTGGAGAACTGTATCCGAGAGCGTTTCGTGGTTCCGTGCTTTGTTTTTTATATTTGTTATATATATATATATTATATATATATATATAATTATCAAATGTGACACGGTTGTGAGCCATGAGAAGGCAGAGTAGCCACAAAGAGCATCCTCCTAGTTCACGATTAAGGAATGCATTGAAATGCAAAACATTAGTGACATAAAACAATGATTACGTCACATTTGTATTCTGAGAAAATAGTACTACGTGTTGATAGTCGGGGTGTTATAATCATAAATAAACCACCCTCTTCACTACAAAAATGCATGAGCCATTCGTTGTGGAATGCCCAGAAAAAGTATTTGAACGAAACCTGAAAAATAATTTTTCTTTCCATTTTCATTCGTCTTTACTGAATATGAGAGCATATTCAAACGTTTTCCACATACGTAATAAAAATTTCAATATTTCCCTATCTCGCGTACGTGCATATACCTCAGCGAAACTCTGTTTAGTGATGTCTTCACGGGAGCCTTAAACAAACACTGTAAAGAGGCGCGAGTGAACTGCTGCCGCTGCGGAGGGATACTTCTCTGAATCACACGTGATGTTCACTTGTTTAGTGAACTGTCACTTCGGGTCATTCTTATAAAAATCGCTCTGTATACATCGGATTTGCTGCATTCTCTCTTTCAAGTATCTCCCCCAATGGGGGCACCGACTCAATCGGGACGAACTCCAACACTAAGCTTCACACTGGAACCCGACCTGTTTGGTACGGTAGCACATGTAAATGTCCGTGCCTCTGTGTGTTTAAGAGGAGAGAACAAGGATGAGGAAGGACTGTTAGCGCGTGGTCAGTGGTCCTGTACTGCTGCGGCCCTTGCCTTCTATTAATCCGAGAAAACTATCGATCAGAGTGGCCGGTCCACGGAATAATTAAGACGGAGGCTGACTTCAATCTAGCTGTGTACTACATAGCGTGGAAAGTACCCACAGGAACCCAAAATACGTACATTAGGAATCGAACCAATCTGGATAACATGTTGCGTGAGTAACTCCGTTATATAAAATTTCCCATTGTATTTTCTTTACCAAGCAGAAGTGATGCAGGAGGGGGGAACGGCGTTGAAAACAGGGTAACTGAGAAAATGAAAATAAAAAGTATTCGTACGGAAGGCCCAAGCACTGCACAATGCTGTAGTTTCCCTGTTCAAATCTTTCGTTTTCGTACTCAGCGTTAAATATTTCCCTTGCTTTCCAAAATGCGAAATAAAGAGTAATAGTAGCACCATTTGCTTCTTCCATGGCAAAGACGCGATTTTGGAATTACAATAGAGATTAATTACAAAGTCAAAATTTGTTAGGGAACCTGGATGAAGGAATTCACGCAATTGAGCTTTCACACTTACTTGCGTATAATGAATAATTGGTTTTGAATTATCAGTTGTTGACATTTGATCAATAATTATAACAGAAACATAATTGGCATTATAACGATAACATATGTGCTTACTCTAAGATTATAAAATTCTGACATTCTGAAAGTACCTATTTTAGGCACCTAAAACGCATACTTCAAAACCTCAAAATCGGCGGTCAAATTATCAGTCTTTTACTCTTTTGTATTTTCCAGTAATCAACATTCTCATATCCGCTTTTGTAGGGTAATAAAATCACTGAGCAAGCATTACTCACAGCAAAATGCTGAATTGTGGCCTAACGGCAACAGTGTGATTTATAGAGACTGTTGAATGTCAAACGATAACCTTAAACCTCTACAAGCGGCGACGTTACTCTGTATTACTCATGACCTTTACCCACAATCGTCCGTGCTCTCATAAAAGTGACAGTTGATAGCCAGCGGACAAGAACAACTGGCACTCGGTCCAGGGTCGGTGACCTCGGAAGCGCGTGAACGACCAAATGACAGGCGCTGTGCGGCGACCGGTTGGACAGTTCAACTTTAGGAGGGAAGTCGCCTTCGGTCTGCAATTGGAAACCCTACGCTGTATTAAGGCTAAATGCACCGAAAAATACTTGTAGGAAAATTCAATAGATCGCAGCACTATCACACGGGAATTTACTTTACTGATAACGTCTGAATCAATGGTCCGATTTTCGATTTGTAAACGGCATTTGAAACCTTTTTAAAATAGAATTTACGCTACGATGTCCTTTTTCCAAAAATCTAACAAAAACGCGAATTTGAAATTAGTTCTCAAACTTCCGAGAACAAATTTAAAAATGTGGCCTTATAGCGCGATGGCGACATGCTTCCTGAATCCAATCGGGATCTTCAACGTCACTATAGTTGCGTCACTATGGTGCTGTTCAAGCTCCCCATTGGATGAAACCGTCAACACGTGATTCCTGCCAGAGGCAGAGTCGTATAAATCGCAGTATAAAAGCTTTCGACAACGTTGTGAGAGGAGGAAAAGTATGGGTAGAAGGGTATGCCAAAATACCTAATTGAATTTATCCGAGGCACGTATAAATATACCTAAATTAATGCAAGAACAAAATCAGTAGAGATTTTCTATATAAATATTTATATAAATAAATGAGTGAGCCAAGTGTGTTGAATGTTCTTATACACACATTCTTAATATTTATCTGGATGATGTTATCAGAATATGGAAGCAAAAGATGTCTCTAAATTTTACAGATAACTTTAATAACATGAATTTTATAATGACACTTCTTTTTGCCGACGATCAAGTTCTGATATCTGATAATGAAGATATTCTACGAAGAGTCTTATAAGAACTGATAACGATTGCAAAATAATATAATTTAGACAATTCTTTTGAACAAACTATGTCAAATCACGGAAAATACACAGATGTAATTAGTCATTAATGACCTGATCATAGACCAAGTGAGTACATTTAAATTCCTATGATTTGACCTGACGTACAAAGAAGAAATTTATAATGATTAAAACAAGTGATGCTACAACAACACGTACTTTCTAGGATTATTTCTAACAGCGCCGCCATATTTTACTCCTGCAAAATCATGTTATTTCAATTTTTCAAAAATCATGCAAAACAATTTTAGAGAGCAAAAACTATTTTTCCCCCTGCGACTCAAACTCGGGTGTTCTGAGTTCACTCGGCGTCAGCCATACCAGTATGCCATAGAAGAACTATGAAACCTGGACCCGAATATAGCACTACATTTTTTGTCATCCCTTGATGCATACGAGGCAAAAATTTAAGCGGAGCGGTTTTTGAGAATTTTTGAGAAACTTCATAAAAATTGCAGTTACAAATTACGCCCTTATTACTTCCGTCCGTCTGTAAAAAACACTATAACCGTTCAGCCGATCTCAAAAATTGGTATTCTCAAAAATTGGTATTCGGCCTCTTGAATTTGAAACCGATACTTAATTTTTTGGGGGGCGGAGGTACATCACATAACCCCCTTTGAACTTTTTTCAAAATAATGCCTCCAACGTTTTTGTTTAAGTTTTTCCTTGAATAGCATAAAGGCCGTTTAAGAGAATGTTGCATATCTCATGATCGTTGAAAACTCTGTTCTTTCGTTAACTGGAAAACTTCAAATATTTTTCTGAGTCTTCCTACAAATAAAATATTAATAGAGATTTTTCCGTTACGAAAATATATTCCTTAAAGATAGATTCTGAAATAGTAAATTCGCGTTTTGTATGGTCGAGAAAAAATGTATGTGAATGTGACCACTCGACCACTCGACCACTCGACCACTCGACCACTCGACCACTCGACCACTCGACCACTCGACC
>BOPP01000074.1:3969658-4064175 GCA_017312745.1 Gryllus bimaculatus
CAATCTGAGAACACCTCGACCAACTCGAAACTCGAAGCACTCGAACACTCCGAACACTCGAGCACTTCGAGCACTCGAACACTCGAGCCACTCGAAACACCTGAACATTCGAACCACACCTGAAACACCTCGAAACCTGATACACTCCGCACACTGAACACTCGAACAACCTGAAAACTCGAACAACCTGAAACACTCGGAACACCTTGAACACTCTGAAACAACTCTGAAGGCACTTCGAACACCCTTGAATAACAAACTCGAAACACCCTTGAACACTCGAACACCTTGAACTCACTCGAAACAAACTGAAACCCTCGAAACAGCCTTGAAACACTTTTCCGAACACCTTGAAACACTCCGAACACGCTTGGAAACACTCGAACACTGACACCTCGAAAACACGCTGAACACTCGAAACAAACCTGGTAAAAGCAGCAACTCCGAACAACCTGAAAACAACTCGGAAACCCACCCTGAACTTCGAACAACCTGAAAACTCGAACACCTGAACCACTCGAAACACCTGAACACTCGAACACCGCGACAATTCAAACACTCCGAAAACACTTTGAAAAATCTCGTGAAATCTCGCGAGGAATCCCTCGTGACAATCTTTCTCGTGATTCAAACGGTTGAATTCTCGCGAGATCCTTCGGTGGAAAATCTCGCGGACATTCTCGTAAAAACCTCGTTTTAAATCTCGGCAAAATCTCGGCGAGATTTCGTGAAATTTTGCGAAGAAGTCGTGAAAATCCCTCGTGGGAAATCTTCGCGACATCTTCGTTAAGAAAACTCGTTAAATCTCGCCACAATCTCGCGTGATCTTCGTGAAATCTCGTCAAAATCTTGCCGAGATCTCGTGAATTTCGTCAAATCTTGGGCGAGATCTCATGAAATCCTCGGTCAAATCTTGGCGAGATCTCGTGAAGAATTTCGCGAATCTTCGTGAAAAATTTTACGAGATGTAGTGAACACTTTCGCGAGATCGTGAAATCTCGGTGAAATTCTCGCGAGCATCGTGCAAATCTCGTGAAAACTCGCTGAAATCTCGTGAAATCTCGTGAAATCTCGTGAACATCTCGTGAAATCTCGTGAAATTTCGCGCTAAGTTCGGGTAAAAAACTCGTTAATCTCGCAAAATCCTGGCCAGATTCGTGAAATTTTGCGAGACAGTGACATCTCGTGGAAATCTCGGAAATCTCGTGAAAAATTTTGCGAGACATAGTGAAATCTCGCGAAGATCGTGACAAATCCTGCGTGAAATCTCGCGAGTATCGTGTGGTGATGTTCTCGTAAGCTTTTGTATACTTCGATTTTTCTATATTGGCTGATGAGATGTCATTTACCTACAGACCTCCTGCTTACAAAATGAATCTTTTTGAATCGCTGAACGTCGTTCTCACGGGGCGTCGTGGCCTCAGAAATGTGCTACCACTGGCTTACAGTAACATTCTTTTATACGGCAGAAATTGTAACATGGACCACGACGTCAGATCGCCAGTCATTGAAAAATCGAACTACAGTACTGGCTTAGAACACGAGGGCGCTTCTTCCGCCGGGAGAGCCTGCTGGTCCGAATATGTGAGCCCGCGCGTGCGGTGCAGTGACCAGGCGCCGCTGCATCAGCACCTGCGCGCGTGCGCGTGCGCGCGCAGTCTCTTCGCCTTCGGAAGTGCCGCGTGGCAGTGGCCCTGCACATCCTCCGTCTCCCGATCCCTCCGCGCGCCTTGGACGTGACCCCAAACCGGAGCGCCCGCCCGTTCAGAGGAGGCGCGACGCGTTCGTTCGAAGCCGGAATCGATTCTGCTTCGGGCGGCTTTCGCCGCACCGACCCCACTACTTCAGGCTGCAGCAGCCGCCGGGGTGCTTCCATGCACGGAGGCGCGCGACCGCGTGCAGGCGAGCAATTCACTAATCGATAAACGAAAACGTGGGGGGGAAACGGAAACATGACATGCCATTCTCAGGAGCGGATGCCCCAGACGAATTTTAGAGCTGGGGAATTTATTCCCCGCCCCTTTTTTGTTGCAAATTGTTCACATTACAGTTATCGTAGAATGGGCGCAGGCTACACGTAGCTGCATGTGCGATAATTAATAGATATGATTGGTACTAGTTTTAATCGATTAATTGCATAATACTTTCTGCTAAGAAAGTCCCCCGTGACAAGTTAAAATTAATAGTTGCTGCATAATTTTGGAAGGAGAGAAAGTTTCCTTTCATTTCCTTTCTGTGAATCCGCGCGTGCTAAACGTAAACTAACCTCTTTAAAAGTTAGGACACTCGAACTTTTATTGCAAAGTATCTGTATTCCAGCAAAAAGGATGCGATATTCATCAGAAAACTATGCATATCTAATAGAGTGGATAATTATTGTGCGGGGGCGCGCGGCGCGGCGGGCGGGCGGGGCGGGCGGGCGGGCGGGGCGGGCGGGCGGGCGGGGGGGCGGGCGGGGCGGGGCGGGCGCGGGCGGAGGGCGGCGGGGCGGCCTGGGGCGGGCGGAGGGCGGGCGGGCGGAAGGGCGGCGGGGGGGGGCGGGGGGCGGCGCTGCGGGGCGGGGGGGCGGGCGGGGCGGGCAGGGGCGTTGGGCGCCGGGCGGGAAGCGGGCGGGAGCGGACAGGGGCGTTGGGCGGGCGGGGCGGCGGGCGGGAGGGGCGGTGGGCGGTTGCGGGTCGGTCGCGGAGGGCGGGCGGAAGGCGGGCTGGGCGGGCGTAAAGATGTGACGGCGGCGGACGAAGGGGCTCTGGGGCGGGTGCGGGCGGTGGCGGCGGGCGGGGGCGGCGAGAAGAGACGAAGCGATGCGAAGGGCCGAGTTCCACACCGAGCACAGCGTTCCCTTCGCTTCCGTACGCCTCATTTTGCTGCAGTCATTGGTCTTGATTGATTGATTAGCGATTTCTGGCACGTCAACTACTAGGGACATTAGCCCCGTAAGTGTAATACATGTTTGCCACGGGAGGTGGCGGTGATATTCCGCCTGCTGTATGGCGAGATCTGGCGCCGACCTACTAGCTACTTACCTACCTACTCCTCTAGCGAATTTCCAAAGCATTCGTGGTATTATCTATGACAATTTCAGTATTTTATTGATGATTTCAGATCAAAAGAGAACAATTAAAAATTGTACTTGGGTGTAAAAAGTGTTCAGAAACAGAACGAACACAGACGAGAGTAAAGAAAAGGCAATTTCCGCAGCGCGATCGGTGCTGTGGATGCGCGCCCCGCCTCGGGCAGCGAGTGTAAGCCCACACGTAAACATTAAGCAGTGAGTAGTAAACAGCCGCTTCTGGTTAGCTTTAGCCTGCAGCTTACCAGGTTTAGCTGCCAGGGAAAGAAAATCAAAGGCATAGATTGTACTTTACGGGCGTTTATCCACTGCGCCAGCCATTTACACACTAATTCCGCTATCTTAAACGTGAAGCAATTTAATTTCGTAGCTTCCAATGGCGTGAAGAAACCAACAAGAAAATAAAGCATGTTTTCTATAATCCGTTCACCCTAAGAAAAATCCTGATGTAAACAAATGCAGATGTGTTAGGATGATTTTCATTGGTTTTCAGTGTGAGTTCTGCAGTTCTAGGGATCCTACGGCTGAAGTAAATAGTTCTCTGTATAAGAACTAATTTATCCTCCATCATTTGTTAAATTAATCTTGCGTCAAAACTATTGCAACGATTTCGAGAAAGGAAACAACTGTGATCTGACTGCATGTTGCTTTGCGATACAATTACGAGCCTCTGGCAGTTCGGCTCGTGAACGTGCTGATCGACGTGGTCAGGCACGAGGGACGCGGCTCGTGGGACCGAGGCGCCACCGCTCGGCCTGCAAGCCTCTGCTATTCAGTTCGTTTTAGGATGTTTCCGAGTGTGACTGACCCTTCAATAATTAAACACAAGTGTGGAAAATTTCTTCGGAGTACCGAAAATCGTATTGTTCTGAACATTTTCAATTCGTTATTGCGTTTGAATCCGTCTTTACCGATGAAGTGAATAGCAGTATTCATTCGAATATCCGTATCCAGCGTTTATTAACTCCAGAAAGAGCTCGCTGACAAGGGACAACTACAATCGCCAGAGAAGAGAAGAAATAGTCAACATGTCTCCCTCCTTCGGTATTGAATCTCTTGGTGGCACTGCCAACGTGGCAGATATGAGCGCGGGACACGGTACAACGATGTAGAAGAACATGGAGGAGCAAGTGATAGAGAAACATGTACGTGCCAGTTTATAAGATTCGCGCCATTTAGAAAACCAGATGATTTAAGTACAAGAAATCAGTATATCTCGCGAAAGAAGCTTAGTAATAAGGCTACACTAGAATAATGTTTGTAACGTAAATTATTAGATAGTAGAAAGGAGGGTGTAAATAATTTTACTAAGTTTTTCTTAGAAAGATATTATTTTCTTATGATTAGTAGATTCAGTGGTGAGTGCAAGAAACACTTAAGGATGTTCAACCTTTTATTAAAAATATTAATGGTGAGTGTTACTGAGGCCATGACTAAGTCCACAATACAATGTTTGGATAAATACTTGTAAATCCACTGTTTCGTTTTATTTTTCCTCTTAGTGATCCCGAGAACAGGTTACCTAAACAAAGTTACCTGACCCTCACTGCCTTCTTAACAATACATGAAAGAAAAAAAAGAACTTGAAATAAACACACAGGCCTTCGCATGTTATTTTGAGTAATGAATTCTAGAAGAGATGCATATTGTTTCTACAAAAAACACATAAAATGCACATTTACTCACATTTTTCGTAGCAGCAGTTTGTGTCTATCGTTTCAAGGCATCGGATAACAAAATGACTGACGATTATCAAAGTTACTGGGAAGTGAACGTAAATACGAAGTGTGAAGGTTTAATCATTTCAGTATAGTTATTATATTAATTAAAACAAATTTCAATTTTTCGAGTGTGTGCGTTACATACATAAATCAAGTATAATTTCTTCAAAACACATAAACATCTTCTGATAATGACAATCGTAAATTTGATTTCATCCTCCTATGCGGTCTACAAAGCACAAACGTTATCTCGAAGTGGCTCTCCCACCATTCTCACAGGAAAGTTCAGTAAAAGATGGAACGTAATCCATATTCCAAGTTTCCCTAATCATCTCATATTTATTTTCGTGGCTTTCAGAAAGTCCACATTCCCATGCAAGAAAAATTGGTTAACTTTAAGGTTAGGTATTCACTTCATTTCGAAAGTTTTAAGAAATGGAGTTTCACGAAAAAACGTTGGCACGCGAAATGCCATTTAATCAAACAAATGTGACCTAACTTAAATTTTGACATTGAGATTAACAGCTTTTTGTGGATGAACAATATCGCAGAGATTTGTCGGAACCAATGGGAAAAATTGGACAACGGACTACATTCGGCGAAGAAACGTTCTACTCGTTTGCTGAAAGTCACCGGATGCGTGCAGGGGCAGACGAATACAGATGAAGGATCTCCGCTACTGCTATGTCTTCCTTTTGAATTTTCCACGCAACCATGAAATAAAACCACCCCTTGCATATTTCATGGACAAAATTGAGGCTTGAAACAAATTTTTTTTTGGGATATTTTTTTTGTTGGTATTTTAAAACAACCTTCCTGATGGAAAAGTTTCGTCGCCTGCCGAGATGGCTCAAAGACAACAACTTGACTCTGCACTGTCTCCTGTGCCTAGGGCTCCAGTCTCGACGGTGGCGGGTTGTCGTCATTGGCTTCAAGGTCGCTATGTGTCGAATCAAACGTTGGCAACTGTGCCTAAGAGATATGGTCCTCGGCATAGGCTGTATTATTGGGCCTGGTTGAATTTGGCAGCCAATACTACCAACTGTTTTGTCTCTAATGTTCCCCCTCGAGGTACAGACAAAACTGTATAGTCGGTCACGAAGTCACATGTGTCATTCAGCGGCTGAGCGATTATGGGCAGCGACTGGGACGGAGTCACCGGATGCTTCAATTTGGCCGCGAAAGTAACTAGAGCAGAGTTATTGTCATGCCACAAGAATAACACGTCCACAGAAACATTCCCGCGTTTTTAAAATCCACTGCCCCCTCCCTCAACCGAACCAGCTAACTTGGGTTTGTGGAGCTACTGTGCCATCCCCCACACCAGCTGCGCGAACCTGTTGTTTTCTGGTCCCTGCAGACGCGAGGCGGAGCGAGCAGAGATGGGGCAGACCGGAAACGAAGCCGCCAGGGGAGGGGTGAGAAGGAACCGGTTGGGGCGGAGAAAGGCGGAGCCGAGAGGAGTGGGAAGGGGTGGGAAGAGATGCGGAGTGGAGAGGGCGGGGAGGAGAGGGGTGAGTAGTGTTGTCCGGGAAAAGGGAGGAGAGGAACTGGGTGGGGCAGGGTGAGGCAGAAGTGGAACATGGTCAAGGTGCAGTGGGAAGAAGTGCGGGGCAGAGAGGGGCGTGAAGGGGAGGGGAAGAGGTGCGGGGTGGAAAGGGGTGAGATGGTGTTGTCATGGAAGGGGCGGGGGGAGCCGAGCAGGGTAAGATGAGGAAGATCAAGAGCGGAACTGGGTAGATTGGTTGGTTGTTAGTGATTCTGGTTACGTCAAATGATAAGATCATTAGCCCCGAAACTGTAGTGCATGTTTTTTCCACGGGAGGAGGCGGTGGTCTCCCCCTCTGATTGGTGAGATTCGATGTCGATCTACCGTCTGCTAGCGCATTTTCACCAATCAGGTATCTCCCAGCAATTAGGCACCGCTGCAGCCGGGACACGCTCTGAGCTCCCAACTGGTCTCCCGGCAAGTGTGGAAATGTAGAGCGTGTGAGTGTGTGTGAGGTAAGGGTGGTGGATACGATAAGGGAGAGGGAGGAAAGATCGCGCGAGTCTGTGCCCCGTTGTTTATAGTACTGTTCCGGCATTCGTCTGGTGTTGATCGGAGATACCACGGAAAACTACGGATCAGAGCAGCCGACTGCTACAATTCTCCTCCAGACAGCGACCGAATTTGACCTATCTGACAAGCTAGTGCCGAAAACACTACCATCGTCGGAACTCGAACCTAGGACCTCCCGGTCAGAGGCACTGCAGTGACATCAGTTGTTGCACTGAGCCACCTCTCCCAGTCGGAACGGGGTAGAGGCGGAGGGGGACGGGGCCTTAGAGCGGGGGCGTGCGCGCCCATCATTAGCGCGACAACACGGGCGCTGTCCAGGCCGCGTGTTGTGCTTGGCAGTCAGCGAAAAGCAGAACGAGGAGGGACGGAGTCGAGCACTACGGAAAGAAGAAAGCAGGGGGGGACGAAGAGGGCGGGGTGGGTGGGGTGGGCGTGAGGTTAGGTGGCGTGAGGTTGGGGTAAGGTTGGGGGTGAGGTGGGGTGGGGTGATTGGGATTGGTTGGGGTGGGTGATTGGGGATTGGGTGGGGTTGATTGGGATTGGTGGGGGTGGGGTGGGGTTGGTGGGTGTGTCGGGACGGGGCGCGAAGTATACACCTGCAACATTTAATGGGACGCAATGATCATTCAGCAATGTCGAGTGATCAAGTAAATGAAGTACCGTATTATCCATGAACGTGCCCGGATGAAGCGAAATACTAGCGCAATACCAATCGTAGAAGATTCCTTTCCTTATCTTTAAGAGCGAAGCAACCCTCATTGAGCAGCTCTTACCGGGAGAGTTATCTTATCCGAAAATGGAAACTGCGACACTTTTTAAACGTCTGATGCGCTATTCCTGATGCACACTGACAAACACATTGAGTTTGGAGCCTTATTTTTATGGGAAGTCATGACATCACTGATAGCATAATGAACAAAATAATGAAAAGAAATAAGAAACGGGATTCTATAGAAGAACGCTTTTGTACCGGAAATTTATTTCAAACTGGAAAACGTCCTTTCAAAATATTTTCATTTTAGCATTTCTCTTCGTATTTTCACTACTTGAGAACATAAACATAGAAATTCTCGACCTACTTTTGATGTAAATCAACTTAGCGCTGAAAACAAAATAGCCATTTACCAAGACAAATATTTTTGAAAATTCTGAGAGGTTGGATGAAATTTGTATATATTTTCGAAAGTTTAATTGTTTATTTAGTGAGACATTTTCTAGTGGTTTAGTACTTCGTTACATCGTTCACCAATTTAACTCTGTTAACTTTCTTATTTTTGCACTAATAAAAAGGATAGTTTACCCAACCTGATTTCCTTCAGATTCACGAAGATTCTTGTAGCAAACAAGTCATGCGAGAGCAATTTGGATATTAATAATAATTTCTCTTATTTGACTTAACATACTCAAATACTTTTTCAACAAGCGTACAAGTTAGTTTTCCAATATCCAATAGTATACTTTTCATGTCATTTACATGGCAATATTTGCCAAACTTGGAGCAAATATTTGGGCAAAATGGATGTAAAGCAAATACTCGTTTGTTGGTTTTTATCAACTCACGAAAAATCATTTTTAATAGATAAGTGAATCATCAATGGAATACATTACTTATATATATATATATATATATATATATATATATATATATATATATATATATATATATATATGGCGTTTTCAGTAAAATTAGCACTTTTAAAACAAACAAAAGTACAGGTAAATAAAACAAACGTACTCTAAATAACACCTGCTATCCGCGGCACCTTTAATGTTTCCTACTAATTATCCCATTCCCTGCTAGGACACTGACAAGCACACAATATCCAGCAATTTGTTTGCGCGCGTCAGCTGTCAGCTGCGACTTTCGCGAACGCATTCTGCGCAGGGCTAAATCAGGACGCGTCGTAAAAATACGCGCGCCATTTCTCACCGCCCCGTCGGCCGCCTCTCGCGCAGCTGGGCGGGCGGGCGTTGCGAAACGACCCCGCCCACTCCCCGCGCAGCACGCCCCAGCGACGTCGATGCTTTCAAAACATCGATGTTTTTGGAGAAACATCACTGATTTAAACATCGATGTATTAACGCTGATGTGTTTTTAACATCGACGTTTTGTGCTCGTTTTTGTTTCCGATATTTTGTTTCTGAATGAAAAATTCTCATGATCATAATAATACTATAATAGTTAAAATGTAGAATAAAAACCGATGGTAACACTGAGTTCTTGGGTTGAAACTAAAGGAACGCTATTTGTACTACCTTCATCGACCAGACTCTCTCTCGTTATGTGTCACAAGGGTTCACATCATTTAACTCCAAAACTAAACATTAAGAAGACATTTTGAAATTATCTGTAGTATGTAGTATTTATGCTACGTTTTCTGGGCACATCAATTGCTAAGGTACCGCTGGTAATGAGGATGTTTTTATGTCCTGAAATGGCGGTGTTCCTTTCTTCTTGGTCAGTGAGATCCTGTGCCGACCTACACTTCCACTAGCGGGGTATTTCCTCCAGGGAGCACCGCCCCAGCCGAGACCAGCTCTAAGCTCTTGAACGATCTCCCGACACGTGTGGAGGTGAAGTGCATAAATGTTTTATCCCAGGAGGTGCTGGCGATCATGGGACATCTAGTGGCGCGACCGAGAAAGACGCGAAAAGCTATGAAACATTCCATCGTGAGGACACTAGTACACTCCTCCAGAAAGCGGTTGAATTCGCCTGGCTAATGAGTACCGGCTTGTCTTGAAAATTCGTCAGTTCCTAGTCGGGAACCTTAGGACCTTCCGTTCAGGGTCAGCGGCAATGCTGGCTCTGAGTGAACTCAGTTCGTACTCGTAGAAGAGGGCGACGTGGCAGGTAATTTTTACGTATACGCGTGTTTTCTACATGTTATCTACTTGTAGTCTACAGGACTCTTTTTACGTGTAGACTACGTAGATAATGTAATCTGTGAAGACTATTTGTTTTTTACATCAAGTAACCCATAAAAGTGTATAATAAGTAACAACAGGAGCTTGTCGAAATGTAATATCGAAAAATATATTTTCGATCCAGCAAGTCAAACAACATATACCACTCGTGATGTAGAAATGTGAACCTCCGTAACCATCTCAAGAAACCAGTAGGAACATGTTTCAACATGCACATCAGACCACTCTGCATCCGAGTCTTTCCCAAAGTTTTACCAACCCGGTGAGCAGAAATACTGTGCAGATCCCTGATCATGTCGTCAACGTCTTCACCCCTTGCAAGAGAAGTGGACCCGGTAAATATTTCACAGGGGGAGGATGGCAATTCCAGGTATGACTGTCATTCGCCCTATAAATATTTTTGAAACAAAACAATGTTAACTTGACATTTGAAGAATGTTTGTTCGTAATAGTAGTACTCCTTTGGATGTGTTCCAACCAATACGTAGTATTGCTTTGGATAAATTGAGTATAATTATAAATAAATTTTGGCTTTGGGGCGGAGCATGGCCCTAGTAGATTCGCTCATGTTCTACAAAAAATATAGATTACCGTTGTCTACATAGATTACCTTTGTCTACGCAGTATACGTTGTTCACGCGTTTGTAAGTGTAGCCGTAGACTACGGTTCTTTGCGCGTACACCCACATCATTGGGCAGGGGCCAGACGGAGGGAGGAGACGCCGAAGAGACGAGCACGTTGGCGGGGAGGGGGAGGGGCGGGGCGGGGCGGCGAGGAGCGACGCTTGGGCGTGCAGGGCGGGCAAGAACGTCTAATAGCCCCGCGAGCAAAGTAAACCTGCAGTTGCGTCACTAGTTGTTTTGCGCCTCTGATACATTGATATTCACACACTAGTCGAACACCTAGCATTGTAGTCGCAGGTGGAATTTCCACCCGTGAAAGAACGTGGTTCAATAAAAGGTTCTTACGAGCTTGTGCAATATTTGGACAAAATCATTCATAGTGGAAGATCTGGTTGCAAGTCTGCAAAAACTATATTAATTTGTTTCCGCTTTTTCTCGTCTATTCATAAAATTCTGACACTATTAGAAATTTGTAGTTCCTTCTACTTCTTATGAAAATACATTATTTCTCCATTATATGAAGAATAACCTTCATCAAGTACATTTTATGTTAGTTGCATTTTTGAATTTCACATTGAAATTTTACAATTTGTATTTAAAATTCTAAAATTAAATACACTAAAATAATAAACATGGAATAACATTAAATAAAATCAAACAAATGGAACAAGGAACAAATCCTTGTCTACAAACGTAACTATCGAACATTATATTCACATTTCAGATAAGGAAAGCCAACATAGTATTTAGTAACTCCATTTAGCCTTCGAAGAAAAATGTATAAAAGACAATGTTTTCTCTCAGTCCCACCGTCTTCTCTTTCATCATTTATAACTGCACTACGGTTATGTAACCATTCTTAGCAAGAAGTCTATAATATTTTCCCACAGTTAACACTTAGAATTTGCAGCGGGGAAAGGTCCGGTCGATGTTGGAACGGAACAAGTTGGCTAACGGGAGAACCCATTTGACCTCAGTGAAAGAGGTTCTCTGAAAGTTTACTCATCAGCCTTGTTCAGCGTACAGTCGTTCTTTGCAAATCATCTTCGTCATTCCAAACTCCACTAAAAGCTTTGGGATACGAACGCAAGAGGCGCTTGCGAGAATAACGAAAGTCGCAATAACCTGGCTTTTAAGAAGCATTGTTGTCAACCCATAGTTTTGTAATTTAAGGCCGCCTCTTTTAACTGCTTGGTCATAGAGCGACCACTGTGATTTTTAACATTGTGGTCACTGTACGAGGGACCACGTAAGGACAACATGAACTCGCACAAGTATCTTTTTCCGGGGCGGGATTCGAACCCGCGACCCTTCGAGCCAAGGAAGCCATGGCCGTCCAGCCTTCCCTACCTCGACTATCCAAGCGGGCGTTGTATCTATAATCTTGATATTGCTTCCACATAACATAACGAATTATGCTAATGTAGTTACAAGAAAAGCTAAAGTCCTCCGGATGGCCGAGATCGTTACGGCAGTAGTGCCGTAGCAATCTCGGACTGAAGGATCGCGGATTCGTCGGGCATGATAGTATTTGTGTTCGTCTTTTTACCCCCTATCATCACCACATCATGTCAACTTTATACTAACCATAACGTTAAACTCAATAGTGGTAGCAAATACCCTAGAAATGATGCGACCGTAAATCACAAAAAAGCAAGAAGTCGATTGCCCTGATCGAAAGCCGAAAGAAATATTGGTAATATTGTCTTAATATTTCTAAAATAATAGTACTCTACTTAGAATTAATGAGGTTTATAGAATAATAGAACTCTACTTAAAAGTAAGTATAAGTAAACAAAAAATTACGAATTCGTAAACGCAAGAATGAAACCAATTTCAACATTTCTATTAAAAGCATATCAAGTCTAAAATATAATTTGCTTGCTTTTCTCCCAACTACATGGATTACAAAAAGAAAATTTACTAACAGATACGACGATAATCAGACATTCACAAAATTTTAAATGTGGCTACATTACTATCTTTTTTAAGGAAGACACTCAACTTGACTTCATATAGCACCACTCAATTAAAAAGAAAAAAAAGATAACATTACCCGAAGCTTCAAAGAGTTTCTCAAAAATTGGCTCCAACTTTTTCTTTATTTTGTCTCAGTTTAATAGCAAGTAGAGTTATAAAAATGTCATCAAACCGATTTTCGTATTGACGCAATTTCGATTTTTTGTATCTACGAAAATTGAGAAAGTTAAAATCGATAAACTGCAATATTGAGGATAGAGATATTTTCCTTACAGAAATCTGTTCTTCAAAGTTAGATTTTTAAATAAGGTTATTCCAAATTTTTTTCGCGTAATTTCAAGTTTTAGTGATAAGAAAGTTTAAGTATTTTTGTAACCTGACTTAAGCTTTGTATATTGAAGCTGAAGATTTTTAATGCAATGTTTTCTCAATTTTATATCTTTAAATCATCTCGAAAATATTTTTTTAGAATTATGAGTAGTTTTCGCGAAATGTGAGAATTCATTTGAGAGTGGAAACTAACTATATGCATTTGGCATTGCATATAAATTGAAGGAAAATAACTTCATTCGTGTATTTTGTAAGTACGTCATTCGTGTTTAAACGAACAGTTTTGAAGAATATTACAATTTTATATTTGATTATTATTCTTTTACGGCTCATTTTATTTGGTTGTGACAATCAGGATTGCTGAGCTACGGAATGCATATGCCAAACGAATTCAGCATCCATTATTACGTTACAACACCCCGCTAAAGAACCAATCTGCTCTTAGCGAAGCGGAAAATAAATAATCGTGGCGCTTCTACCAGCATATTACTTAAATTATTTATTTTCGCATTTCTGTTGTATTAATCCTTATCGAAATTGGCAAGGACTTTGCGACAACCCTGAAGAATATCCTGTAATTTTTTGCGTCTATTCATACACTATTTTGTGTGGTATTGAAGTCGGTTACATGTCGTTTGAATTCACTTTTATTACTAGTAGTGGGAACCCGAAAAAAAATAGACTGTGAGATTGGATGTAAATGGAAAAGACTGTGATCAGACTAGTGTTCATAAAACAAGTTCTTAAATAAAAGAAGCAAAAGCAGAACAAAACGGACATATAGATAAAGACCAAACAGAAACGATATCTGCGCTTTTTCTTTCCCTGCGACCTGTTAATGTCCGTTTGCGTTTTTTCTGGTGCGAGGGCAATGATTCGGAATGCGACATAACATCTGCACAACTTCACGACTTTAGTACAACTGAACAAAACCCTCTAACCCAATTTTCTTTACAAAATGCACCACGAAAACAAATACGTAAAAACACAGGCAGTATCAAAACGCAATTATTACGCCTGAAACAAAACCTTGACGAATTGAAAACAATACACACGGTATCAAGCGGCAAGGTCTTACATTTATCGATGTATTCGTATCTATCAATAATTGAAACAGACACCCTTTGGAAGAAACAGTTGACTACTGATACTATTAAAGAATGGTTTGTGTAATTAGTTTACACCGAAAGTGCTGGTGAATCAACCCAAACACTACCTGATGTCACATCTAGGGATCACTTTCTTTCATGCAAACGAAAACTACATACTATCTGTTCAGTAGAAGCTCAAAACGAAACCATGGCAGAATACTTTAAAAAATAATACTCGTTCACTTCACATTTGCAGTGGGAGCGCTGTGATTTGTTTACACGAAGTCACCGTGGACTGAATCGCGCGTCTACAGAAGACACTGAATAATAGATATGATACAGATGGCGGTGAACGGGATACAGCAGTGCTCATTGCAGGGTATGGCAGAGTACAAGCGGGCAAGAACCCAACTATTGTAATAGATATGTGCAAACAGGAAATAAAAAACAATTCCTGCCTTTTGTGAATAGCTTCAGCTGGTAGTAATAATCTCTTCTTCTTTTCCTTGCAGCAACAGCTCACGACATTATTTATAATTAATTTACTGCCAGAACGCACTCTCGCATACCGAAGTGGACATCACAGAAACTACAAAAGAAAACAAGCTTTTTTTCGCGGACTGCCTCAGCTCGCGCCAGCATCGGTCAGATGCGGTTAGACATCGGTACTATTTATGCATTCTCGGATGTGTGTTCGGGCCCTAATTTTCAAAGCAACAGTGGTTCCTAATTCGGAAATCTGCATAGGTATAATGAACGCGGAGTAGATAGGATGGCAAGCGAAGTTAAAAATTGGAGCATTGCGAGGCGCGCCTCCGCCGCACCGCGCCGCGCCACTTGCCCGAGCCCCGCCTCCGCCATTAGCAGCAGCTCCTTCGCGCCGTCGCCTCGCCGGTGGCTCTTCCCACGCGCCGCCGTCGCCGCCGCCGCCGCCGTGGCCGCCGCCGTGGCCGCCACCGCCGCCGCGGCCGTAGCCGTGGCCGTAGCCGTGGCCGTGGCCGTAGCCGTAGCCGTAGCCGTGGCCGTGGCCGTAGCCGTAGCCGTAGCCGTGGCCGTAGCCGTGGCCATAGCCGTGGCCGTAGCCGTGGCCGTAGCCGTGGCCGTAGCCGTGGCCGTAGCCGTGGCCGTGGCCGTGGCCGTAGCCGTGGCCGTAGCCGTGGCCGGAAGCGCCGGTGGGGCGAGGGCGCAGGCGTCTGCCGTCGCGAGAGAAATCAGCCTCCGCGGAGGCGCCGCGGAGGAAAGCGGCCTTCCTGCTCCCGCGCCTTCCCTGGCGTTTTTCGGTTGACCCACATGGCCCCCAATATTCGTCAACGCCGCGACACGTTCATTAGTATGTCCTCGCTAGTAGAGTCGAGTTGCGATAATCCGATGGAATCGGGGCTGATGGTACCTCGGATGACACAGAGAAAAAAAGAAAAATACATAGTCATTTGGGGGTGACTTGAGACCACGGAGGGTGGTTTTGCACCATGCACCACTTAAAGAAATGTTTGTTAAATTAAATTTTGGCGTTTGTATTTTCAACTGTTTTTAACCATTAGTCGATCCTGACATTGGCAGAATCGTCCAATGGTTAAAGAAACTGAAAATACAAACTACCTAGTTCTCAAGCTAGAGTCGAAAATCCTGCCACCGTCGTGAGTGGAACCCTAGACCCTCCCGGTCAGAGACACTGCAGTGACATCAGTTGATGCCCTGAGCCACCTAAGCCAGTACTACTAAATTCCCCGTAGCGTAAGGTGAACCTTGTCCGCGGATACAAGTTTGTCGCCGGTCTCTGCCCACACTTCTGCTTCTGAATTTGCTCTTCAAATCTGAGTTTGGTAAAGAAACGACACAAAATAGATTAAATTGCGAATTTTAAGTAAGTACGAAAGTTTGGGCAATGGGATAAGGCTATTTAATGAGTTCCCTAACTTGAGTCCTCTGCTGAATATAAAAGAGCCCGTGATCCCGACTCTTAAGAAATAATCAGTGTAAAATTTCTTAAAAGAGAAGTTGTGTAGTTTACTACTCTATCATTAAAGCTTCATGAATCCTTTGGTTGCATGTGTAGATTCCCCAGTTGGCGGAATGACAAAAATTATCGAAACCACAGCCTAAACCCAAGTTAGCCAACGTTTGGGAAACGAATGTAAATCCTTTCAACACGTCACTCGCTGACCACGCCCCCCACTACGAGTTGGCACAATTGGGTATTAAAACAATCGCCCACGTGGCCGAGAAGAGCACGCAGGGTCCTTTGGGGCGTTCATCCGTCGCTGGTGGAAAACGCAACAACGAAGAGGCGCGCAAGTGAATGGTGGCGCGCTGCACTGCTGCAGCTGGCAGCCGCCGGGGCCGTCGCCGCGGGCGCCAGGTAGCGCAGGTGGAAGGGGCCGGGGGAAGGGGGGGGGAGAGCGCGGCGAGGCGGCACACAGCCTTATAGGGCCGACCCACTTCTCCGCCTCCACCCTCTCCCTCTTCCTCTCCCTGTCTCACCGCGTGCGGGGCGGCCACGCGGTAAGCCTTGCCTTGCCTTCCCCTCCAACTCGTTACCTTATACATCAGGGGAGCCCGGTAGCTATTAATGCACCAAGGGCGATATAAGAGTTCTAATGATCGAGCGGCGACTTGTTGCCCGGAATCATTAGAACCAGTTAACGTTCATACATGCTTTTATTATTTACGTAATAATATTGATTCTGATTCACTTATTTACAAATTATTTACATGTTAACATGACTCTGTCTTTTCATAATCCCCTCCTATAATTCCCTTTCGTATTTCCATCTCATAACTACCTCTTATAGAGAAAGTGTAGAACGTATTTGACTGTTTTCATATTTCCCTCGTAACAATGATTTCTCGAACCAGGTAAGTTATGCAGGGTATATCGCACTCCGTATCGAAGACAATAACAAGCAAAAACGTATCAGTAAAAAATAATACTCTTTGTGTCGCAGATTCATTTTGCTACAACTATTACAGCCGTTGGCACATTACATTAATTTAACTTACCTACCACAAATAAACAGATGAACATTGAAGAAGGTATGTGAATTGTTTTTGCAATGTACTTGATATATTAATAGTTATTTTTTGTTAATTAGATACATGTATAAATCATAAATTTATTGAAGAAAATAATATAATAATAGTAACAATAATATGCAAGGTATTTAGTAGTGACCTTTCAGCTGTTATCGACCCTCACTTATTTAATTAAAACTATCGACCCCTAAAAATATTGCACTCGAGCCCAGGGGGTCGATCTTGACCACTGAATGGCTCTTATAAATTAAAATAAAATAATTTTAACGGGCAAAACTAATTTACTGAAAACAAGAAAAATCATGTAATCGGTTAAATACTATTATGTGTTGTTTTATTCAAAGGTATTTGATGCAGTTCGATCCTAATTTTGGCATCTTCGCTTTCTCATCCTTCACTACAATAGAAACGACTGCAGAACAGTTTTTGTTAACAGAAACAGAAAATGTGTGGATTCTAGAAAGTTTATTTGTAAAAAAAGGCTAGTAGAGAAATTCACAGATAGAGATTAAAACTTCTGTATTTGAGAGTACTCCAGAGAGATGGAGATTGGATCCGTCTATTGAGATTCTTGAATGGGATATTCTTGAATGTGAGATTCTTGATTGTGGGATACTACTGAATGTGGGATACTACTGAATGTGGGATACTACTGAATGTGGGATACTACTGAATGTGAATAATCGCATTCATTACACCACCATCGAAATCGCCCCAGTTGACCTCTCACAATCGAACTGCGACCGCTTAATTTCATGGAATACAGAAGTCTAAAACAGAAAACAGGAACGACGTGGAAGTGATAGGGATCAGGTGTTGCAGAAGAGCGCAATGGACGGATGTTCGACGGGCAGAAGTTCTCAAGAGCGCTGTTGCGACAACAGAAGATCCCTGGATGGATTATCGTCAGTGCAATTCATGTAAATCTCTTGAACTTTACAGAAGACGAGAAATCGACAGCAGACATCTCTGCTGAAACGACGCGCTGCAAAATGGAAACAAAACATTTGTTTTTTTTACGCCCATCGTATATTTCTGTCACTTGATGGCTGGATCTAGTTGGATAATGACACTCATAACTGTACAGATTATATTATGATACAGGTACTTGACCAATCACAGAGGAATTAACAAATTAAGTATTGACATATTATTAATAATAAAAAATCGTTCTATGAATTGTTTCGTTCGATTGTGTGGAGTAAAATTGCATTTAGCATTATTTTATGCTTGACAGTTTTAATTTTTTATTATTAATAAATGTTATCTGGATTACTATTTAAAATAAATGGGATCGTCATTTCACATTGATCCTATTTCACTATCGCAGTGATAAAGAAATGCGGTAAGGCAGGGTAGCTGTCCGCTAGGTATCTTTGGCTAAGTCCTGCACTTCAACAGCTACGAAACTATTCAATGTATATAAACGTTTTACATAGGAAAGTTACCATCATCCGTAGAAGAAGTACCGTATGAAACTCAATGTAATGGGTATTAAAACACTCGTGTGAAGTTAACGATACTCGTTCGTATAGTAATACCACACTCGTGTATGAATACCATAATTACATCATCGGTTATTTAAGTACTATTTTACATAATTGACGAGAAGACAGTTGGCGTCTTCTTCGCCCACAATATTTCTGCTTCAATCACCTTGTCCGTTGTCTGCGAAGGTCTCCAGCCAGAATCGACCGAGGAACCTGGGCGGGAGCATGAAACAAGGCAACGCTGCCTTTTGAAGCCTCCAAAGAGAATGCGCTAATTCGACATCAATCAACCAGCAGAGGGCGGGATGCCCCCTTGCCGCATTCACCTCCCTGGATGGAGGGGGGGGGCGGGCCATGGGCTGTGCCAAGGTCACGTGATATGCGAGCGTCTGGAGAGCTCTCTCGTAAAAGTAACATCAAATAAAAGTTATTTTTAAAGATTCCTGGCCAACTCGAGTTCTATAATTTTGGCTCGCGTAAGCCATTTGGCTTGAATCCTAGAATTGTCACACTCTTTCATTGAATTATGAATCCTAGGCTCTTACTACACCGAGAAAAACGACGTACCGTCAACTCAGGTTATAGTGAACTTCTGGGGACTAAGATGTTTGGTTCACTATATCCGATGACGTCCAAATTAAATAGAATTTCTCCACATTATTGATTTTATTAACATAGAGGCACGGCAAAATTCATTAAGAGCGCAAACTGAAAATTTCAATATCTTTATTTGTCCTCAAAAAATACGTTATTATAAATTATTTTTTTCGTACATTTTTCATTATTAATTTATCTAGATTTTTCTACAAAGTTCGTGATTTCTCCATAATCGATTCTTCATCGTCCTTTGTCTCTAAGTATCATAATGCAGTCCTGACACTGTCCAATGCCTCTTGCAATGTTGGAACGCCATCTCGCACTCTGAAGGCCCTTTACTCGCCTAATAACATGCGAGGTCCAATTTATTTCCAGGACTCACTATAGCCGAGGTTTATGTGCACTATAACCGGATCATCTTATGATTATTTGTACTGTGGGCCAGTGACTCAAGCTGACTATAACCGAGGGGTCACTATATCAGAGTTCACTATAATCGGAATCGAATATAGTTTGCTAAATTTAATCTCTTTAAAACTGCATTTTTTAGGTTCAGAATCTAAGACATTTTAAACAAGTTATTTATAAAAAATTGAATAACTAATCATAATAAAATATGATTTTTTTATCATTTATTTCATGTTTACTATGATGCAGCATATGTTATGGTCATAAGGACAGTTATACTTTTCAATCTAAGTTTTAAAAGATATAACTATATTAGGAAAATTGAATAATGTCAGTCTGTCTCAATCATTATTCGTCCGAATAAAAAGTACAAATTACGTGCAAATTAAAAATAATTTTTAATTTATTTCTAAACGAATTTCAATCAAAATATCCCAAAATATCCAAATGTTTCATGCAGCACCTCATTCTGAATTCGCATTTAGTGAGCGGGCGAAATAATTTCAATCTCATAGCCAAGTTCAAATATTACACATGAGATGTTCCACTCCCAATTCCTGAACGTGAGCTTTCATCGCTGTGTCCCGCAACCCACTTGTGTTGCAAATTTCGTTTCTCGCTCACAAGAACTAATATATAAAAAGGGTACCAGCCCTGAAGTTCAATTTTACTCCGAGAGAACAAAATCATTTATAAAGAATGCATGTAGGTAATTTGATTAATTCAGCATCTCATTAACGTTCAACCGGAGACCATTAAATTTGGCACGAAGGCAATTACTAAGAAATTAAGTTTTGTGAACATTTTGCCCTTATAATAAGTGTGGAACTCTTCACTTACCAATAAACAAGGAATAAGCGTCATGCGAAGCACTCACCTAGAACAAACAAACAGGTTGTGTAAATAAATGAGCTAATAAGCTTGACTGAATAAATTAATGAACTAAAATTCTCATTAAGAGTGACTAATGAAATATTTTTCTCCGACAGCCTCGTGTCAAATAGTCTGCTGGGCGATCTCATCTCCACAGTGTAATACTCAAAGGAAAGATGGTGTCGGATATCATTTATTAGAAACCATCGACACATATCCCCCTCTTCAATTACACTGCTGCTACTGGAGGAGTTACCCTGCAAGTCTGCATCAAATTTAAAATGGAAACCATAGCAGTTTGCAGATTGTGGAATAAGGGGAAAAGAGGCGAACACAAAATCCACAAAACACGATACGTTGCGCTACATGCAACACCTTTACAATCTGCTTAACTCAGAATCCAGCTTTTAAAAACTTATCCTAGTGACTCAAGAGTTATGTTTCGTATGCTGTAATCCAGAATGACTACTTATTAGATATTTGACATTTTTACTTTCTCGCTCGCTACGGGGTAGAGACAAAATTAGGCACTACTACGCGAAAAAAACGGCGCATTTTTGGCAGAAAAACGTATTAAAAATACAGGGCCCTGGTAACTAAAACTTGGATAAATCCATTGCTGAATTTAGAAAAAAAATTCTCTAACACGTGGTGTAGCCAGAATCCTTGATACCGGAAAATACAATGACGGCAAAACGTCTGTCCGAACGTCCGTCTGTCTGTCTTTGTGTCTGTCTGTCTGTCTTTGTGTCTGTTTGTCTGTCTGTCTGTCTGTCTGTCTCTCTGTCTGTCTGTCTCTCTGTCCGTCTGTCTGCATGTCTGACTGTCTCTCTGTCTGTCTGACTGTCTGCATGTCTGTCGCTCTGTCTGTGAACAATGATAGCGGCTACAGCGTTCAGCCAATTTCCTCCAAAACTGATATCCCCCAATCGATCTGGCTGATGTTGCAACCTCTTGAATTTGAAATCAATATTTCAATTTTAGAGGGTACTTTCCATAACGTCCCAGGGACATTTTCCTAATTTTCAACACAATGGCTCCATCGTTTTTCATTAATTTTTTTGTTTGGATATTGTGAAAGAAGTTTAGGCGCGTCTTCATGTTCGTTGAAAACCCTGATTTTCCGACAATGGAAAAAGTTCATTTTTTTCGGAATCTTCCTGCAACTCTAAGATTTAAGGTAGAAATGTTTCCCCTAATGGAATCTGTTCCATTAAGATATATTTTGAAATAAGGTCACGTAAAATTTTTCGGAAATTGAACTATTTTTCGCCTAATTTTGCGTGAAAACACGAGCGAGAAAGTACTTACTGGTTGAGTACCATTCGTTTTGATAGTATTTTTGATCGATTTGGACGAAAGTCTCACTCCCTATCACGGATTGTCAGAAACGTCTGAGGTTCCTGCATGAAGGTCTTTTCTCTTTTACATCAATGATGCTTTACAAGCGCAGCGATCGAACGGGTGCGCTTGTCACTTCTTCATTCCGTTGCCCTTGCCAGTACAAGCAGCAAGACCCGACTCGTCCTCTCTCCGCGCGCACGGCAGGCGCCGGTGCCGGTGCCGGGGTCTTCCGGGAGCCGTTTCCCGGAGGCGCCCACGGGGATGAGTCGCTCCCGGAGGCGTCCGCCGGTGACTCGGCGCGGCCGTCAGCCACCGCTGCCACTTCGCCTCCCAGAGCCCTCGCCCCGCTCCGCCCTCGCCCCCGCCGCCTCCCACACCCCCGCGCCCCGCACAGGCAGAACTTTCCCAGAGGGCGTTGCCGCGGAGGTGGAGGAAGGGCTGGCGGTGACACGGCAGGAATGGCTCAAATGCAGCATTACCATTGCCTCAGCAGCGTCACTGAAGGGAACGTCACTACACAGATCGAATTCGGCCGCGCTGTCTGGAGGAGAATTCTCGCGGCCGGCTGCTCTGATCGGTAGTTTTCCGTGGTTTCTCCTATCAACACCAGGCGAATGTCTCAGTACCCCAAACACTTACGAGAAAGGAGCAGAACCCTAACAAACGGACCACAGACCAGGCGCGATCTTTCCTTCCTTTTCCTTGTCCTATCCTCACCCCTTACACACACACGCATACGTACACAACACTACCACACATACCGGGAGACCTGTCCGGAGCTTATACAGCGAATTCTCTAAGTCTGTCCCTGGGAGGTATTAGCTGTTGACGATTTGATCCAAACGGTAGCTTGAACGTCGCCCCAGTCACGTCACTACGGTGACGTTCCAGCTCTGCCAGGGGCAAAGTTGGAAAAATCGCAGTGTGAAGCTTGACCCGGTGGGGCGGGGAGCCGCTGGTGGGCGTTACCTGGAGGAGGAAATGCCTGCAAGCAGACGGGGTGGCCCATGCAGGCGTAGGTCGGCGCCGGATCTCGCCATTCAGCGAGGAAACGAACAGTGCAGCCCCCGAGACATAACGTGTAACATGTACTTTTCAATCAACACTGATGTCCACACGAGTGTACTTTTACGGAAACAAGAAATAATACATCAATAAAAATGCAACAACGATTAACATGAACGAATCTGTGTGGTGACGGTTAATAAACAAACAAACAGGAAGTGAGCAACTCTATTGAAGTTCTTTCGTATTTGCGAGAAAATAATAAATCCGTCAATAAATTCATTAAATTAATACTCGGCACACTGCAATCCAGACAGCAATTTGAAGATTGTGTAGTCTGGATTTCCCGCCATGATATGAGGATGGAGGAGAGATTATTTGTTGCCTATGACGTACAGTGGGCGTATCCCACGCAACAAGACAGAATGGTTTTAACACGTAAGATGTTATTCACAGTACGGTCAAAGGCAGAAGTTTCTGCTCAATCATCCAAAAGCGAAACACATTTGTCTAAGCAGAATAGGTTAAAGGGCTTTTATTGAGCAATTTCTACCCTTGGCAATAAGTTCTTTCTTTGATTAACATTTATGGAGATATTATTTAGCTATATTAGGACACATAAATCAAAAAGTTAAATTGTGGCTCCGAATTCTCTCACTCCTTAACAGTACCATCTTTAATCTTTGTCTCGCTTACAAATAACCCAGAATACATTCCCAATTCGATTATACAGAGCCTGAATTTGCAGAGTTATTCTAGGACACATAGTAGAAACTCTTAAATCCAATCTTCAAGAGAAATCTCAACAAATGTCCCTCGCGAAGTGAAGTATAGGACGTCTGAGACAACGGAACATCTGTTTGGAGCGCATCTCCCACCAACAGGTGACATCAAACCTCCCGTCGCCGGACACGCGAGGGATAAGTTATGTCGTCAGGGGACGGAATCTGAGATGCATAGATTTATCAGCAAGAGATTCTCTCTTCGCTCAACCACCCTTTCGGGTTACTTCAATTTCCTGAGGTAGGATCCATGGAAGGATGTTCAGAAGATCGCTTTAACCTACTTTTTTATTTATGTGTTTGTTCGTTATCGTGGCGACATCGTATTACATTTTCTCTCTTTTTTCGTACAAAATAAACAGTTCATTGATAAGCAAAAATATATTGTTTTGAAAACTGAATACTGAAGCTTCTTTTTTTCTAGTCACGTGACGTCAGCTCTCTTGTGAGCAGTAACTCACCGAGTATGATACTAATACGGTCTGAACATTAGATGTGAGAAAGTGTTGATTAAAACAATAATATATTTGAATTTTTTTCTGGGAAAATCGAAACAATTTCATTTTTTAATTTTTTTAAAATCTTCCGGGGTATCAAACAAAACTAGAGGCTTGAGGCTGCGTAGTTTTCTGAGAATTTACGCACAAATTCGAAATAAGTAATACTGATAGAAGTACAGTAATGGATGTTCACTAAATGCGATCGAAGGTCACAGGAATGAGCGTTGCAATGCTGCCACTAAATTGGTTCCTGAATTCAAAATCGAAAGATGCATATAGAAACCAATGTTATATTGTGCACACAAGCAATACATTACTCACAATGACACTTTCCAAAGCAATATTCCAAATTCCTCCGAATAAAGATCTAGTTGGTTGTTTTTTTGTTTTTTTTGTTTGTTTTACCACGAACCCAAATAGAACCATGCCCGAGGCGGGACCTGAACCCGCAATACTTCCGTCCGAAATTGCTACGGCACTACTGCCTTAGCAATCTCGGCCATCCGGACCGGCGGACTATATATTTGTTTTTATTGCGTTGATAACAAAAGGGCCACACACACCCTGGGCTCTACTATCAAAACTAGCAAAAGGAGATCTCAAAAAAACAAGAGCAGAGTGAAGCTACAATTACGTCCAAAAGAAAAACAAGGGGTCATCTCAATTTTAAATCAATGGATGAAGAGTTAGATGAAAATGAAATGGCAGCGCAGTACTCGGCCATAATTAACTGAATGGGATAAAACGGTAAAGAGTTGAATAATCATTACAGGTTTCTTCATTGTTGCTATAATGTCTTCCTCTTCTTGTACAGCAGGAGTATGTGGACAGCCTCTGAGAGGTTTCCTTAGCTCTTCTCTGGCTTCACCTTCTAGTGGTCGATTTTGGAAGCACGCAAATGGAATTCGTACATTGTCCATTTTAAGACAAGAAAAAAATGTATTTTATTCTAGAACGTTTCCTTCCACGTATTTTATACATCAGTTTCAAACTTGTTAACGTAACTCTTAAAGTAGATCAGTTTAATGTAATGCTGAATGTATTCCAGAAGAGTAAGAGACATTTAACTGAAAGTGATAAAAAACCTGTTTTAGCATAGGCGAGTAATAAAGTTAGATACGACTCTTAGAACATTTTAAAGAAATAACTAGATGCCTTAAAAAAGATGTGGAAACAAAAACAGAATACAAATAGGTGAATAGTAAACGGAGAAAACATAAGAAATAGATGTCCAGAAAAAAGACGAGGTCGTGCAAATCAACATCAAAAATTAAGAAAAAGTATTAAGAAATATATTAACTTATAATTACAAGTAAAGGAAAAAATCGAAAATAACCACCTTCTGATTTCAATCATCGAGTGTATGAGTATTATCTCTCTTCCGCGAATACAGAACGCTGTCAGGGCTCCTCCTTTTGCTGCCTGAGTGCATAGAAAGCAGTTCGAGAGGAAGGTAAAGAACAAAGAACAGGTGCAAATGTGTATATCCGGCGCGTCCACTGCTTTGGTCATCAGTCCCGAGATTGCACCGCTCATTATTCTCGTATCTTGGGAGGTGGCGGTGATTTTTCTGCGGTGAAATGGTAGATCCAGCGCCAACCTACATTGTCATTCGGTTTTCTACCCAAGGCACAGCCTCAGGTAGCCACTGCCCCAACGGGAGAAATTCTATGCTTCCGACTGATGTCACGATGTTAAGTAGTGCAATGCATGCATGTGAAAGTATATGAGCCTGTAACGGGCGAGGACCGACCAAGGATGAGAAAGGTGGTTTATTTGTTATGTAGTTTACTGCTCTGGCATTCGCCCCGTATTGGTGGAAGAAACCGCGGGTCAGGGTGACCGTCCCAGAGAAGTCTCAAAAACAGCGACCGAATCCAACCTCCCTACCAAAATGGTGACAACAGTCTGAAAGAGAATTGTAGCTGCCGGCTTCTCTGATCGGTACTTTTCCGTGGTTTCGACGATAAACCCCAGGCCTTTCCTCTCTCTTCATTTTCCTATCTTCACCCCGTACTTTCACTTACACTAACATGCACTACACTACCACACGGGCTGGGAGCCCGGTCGGGAGCTTAGTGCTTGTCCCGGCTGGGGCGGTGCCCGCTGGTGGGAGATACCTGGGAGGGCAAAACCCAGCGAGCCGACAGAAGGTCGACGCCGGATCTCGCCATCCAGTAGGGAAATATCACCGCCAACTTGCGACGAAAACAACAGGCACAACCCTTACGGGACTAATGACCTTGACGCGCCCGGAATTCCTAACAATCAATCATCATGGAGAGGACAATCGCCCTCGTCGGTCCTCGAACCTAAACCCTCCGGGTGGGAGGGGCTTCAGCCGGTGCGAGGAGGCGGACAAGAAGGAAGAAGAGGAGCGGACGCGGGAATTCATCGCGGGTAACAAATGGCCTCCTCCCCGCGGAGCGTTCCGCGTGCGTGAGCGATGGCCGCGCGCATCCGCGCCGCCCGCCCCCGCCCCTGTCCCGGCCCTGCGCCCGCCCCCACCCCCGCGCTCGCACCTTACCCGCGCCCACCCCGCCCCCGCGCACGCCCTCCGGTCCCGGCCCTGCGCCCGCACCCCGCCCCCACGCCGCTCGGCGCCCGCCCACTGGCCCAACCCCGCCCCGCCCCGCCGGCCCCGGCCCGTCCCGCCCCGCCCCCAGCGCTCGCCCTCGCGGCTCGCCTCAGCGCCCGTTTCGCGCGCCTGCGCCCCCCCACACACGCCTCGCGCTGCGCCCCCCCCGTCCCCCGCGCTCGCCCCCGCGCCCAACCCCGTCGCCGCGCCCGCCCCCGCGGCCTCCACCGCGCGAGCCTGCGATCGATAGATCAATCGACGAAAGCGCCTCCGCGTGAGAAATGGCGCCGGTGACGGTGCTCCCGCGGGCGGCGTTCTACCAGGAGGATTTGTACGAAATACAGTGGAGAGCCACACTTCATTATTAAGCCTCGCTCAGGAAGCACGCTTGTTTACGCTTTAATGCGATTCTTTTTCTCCTCTCTGGTGTCCTTTATACTTTCTCGCCTTTGTGAACGGAAGAAGAGAAAGTGTTGTATTCGTGTGATGGCAAACGGCGAATTTTCGACAGTAAACCTCTCCCTGCCGGGCCTTCGTAACGAAAAAGTGGAAAAAATTATTTCAATATATATAGTAAATTACTTCCTCTAACACGTGGTGTAGCCAAAATCCACGTATTGTGGGTCTTTGATATTGAGCGGCTGATGAAGTAATGCACTTCGAAACGTTGAGATTCTCGTAAATCGTAATTTCATTTAATCGATCATCCCCGTCAACATCCCACTGAAGAGGCAGCCCCTGCTCCTGGAAGAAAAGATGACTCACTGCCTCCACCTCCACCCTCCCACCCCCTGGGTGGACGAGGTACACGGGGCGGCGCGGTGCGCGACGAATAATCGAGACTTGTCACGACGCGACGGCTGCGTTGCGTGACTGCAGACGGCGTGACGTCATCCGCGCGGCAGGATGACGACGCGCGGGTCCCAGTTCGACGCTTGCGGCCGCACAGAGGAACATGAGAATGCGCGCAATGGACAAAAGGCACCGCAACGCACAGCAGTCCGCCGAAAGATTCTCCACAACGTCGGGATGAATTTGCACCGGCCGCGATGACGAAGTCCTTTCGTAGACCTTTTACTATTCTGATTGTGTTTTTTTAAAAACCTTTTTTTAGAAAGATGGTTAACATTTCCTGGGACCGGCTGAGATGGTTTAGGGCAACGCTGTCAATGCAGCATTTCTGTCTGCGAAGTTCTAGTGTTTGAATCCCGACAGTGGTGGATTTTCCACACTAGCTCTATTGCTGCGACGAATACAGATTCATGCACAATACTACCACAGGAGTCGGGAGACGAATCCAGAGATTAAAGCTTGTCCCACTAGAAAAAATCTCGCTGGAAAAGACACCTGAAGCGGGAAACCCTTGCAAGCCGACGTGCAGTTTAGCACCGTTTTGTTTCAGCGGAGTGGATCACTGCCGCCCTCAGGACCCAAGATTCGCTACATTCTCAGAATTAATGACCATGCAGTTGGCGTGCGCGGGAACACAACGATCGACTCGACCATCGCATCGGGATCCCCTTTGGAAGATACCAGCACTAGGTTGAACGTTTTCATCCTTTCATGCAATCAACTCCAGGCGCGAGTCACAAGGTCCATACATTGGTCGACCAAGGTCCATACCACCTAAGTTGACTTTCTTTGATCTTGAGCTCTTCCCAATCCCACCACTTTCGGTGTACTTATTCATAGCGCACACACACATTTCGAGAGTTTACCCTCCAGCGATGCGTTCCCGCTAGAAAACACCAGTAACGGTGGCTGAGGGCATCTGCAACTTATGGCACTGCAGTGTCTCTGACCACGACGTCGTAGGGTGCGAGGGCCGACGGTGGCAGAAATTTCGACACTAGCTACATAGCTAGGTCAAATTTACCCGCTGTCTGGAGGATAATTCTGCTCTGATCGGTTGCTTTTCATGATTTCTTTGATCAACACCAGACGAATGCCGAAGCACTTCCATATCAAACGGGCCAAAGACCGCGCGTGATGTTTCCTGCCACTTCCTTGGCCTATCCTCACCCCTTACACACACTTGCACTAACATTCACTTCACTAGCAGACATGCCGGAAGATCAGTCGGGAGCTTGGAGCTTGCAAAATACCCGCAAGCAGACGTAGGACGGTGCGTGGATCTCGCCAACCAGAGGGAAAACACCACCACCTTCTCCCGCGATAAAAAAAAAGGTCCTACACTTACTGGAATAATGAGCGCAGCAGTTGACGCACCCGCAATCACAAATAAATAAATAAATAAATATATTAATTAATTAATAGAGGGGTGAAAATGATGACTTTTTGCCAATGGACATGTGGTGAGAATTGTCATAAAAATGAGTTACACACATGACACTTGAAGGTTATATATCAAGCACTTGTGTTCGGCAGGTCATGTTCTGACGCATTCCTGGGGATTTCATGAACCTGCCGAACACCTCTTCATGTGGGGTTGCCTAACAAATGGGAGGGGGAAATGTCACTTTTTAACTCTGTTACATGATACTCTCTACTACAAGGTTATTGGAGAAATGCGAATATTCTGAACCTCTCGACATGCTCCAGACCAGAATTTCCCATTCTTTTTCTTTCATCCGCCACTTTTAATAGAATTGTTTGCTTCATTGACCCCCTAACGTTTTCTCTATAATATGCAGCATTCATAATCATGACATAAATTTCTTAAAGAATTGCACATAAATGGCGTTGCTCATTAAAGTTGGCTTGCCTAACACTTTTAAATTTGATTCCCCTGTCACGACAAACTTACGAAGAGTATACAAGGGGCCCACGTTAAAACGTAGCGCAAGGCAATATGATAATAAGGCAGCGGTCACCGTAGAGCCAATTTTGTCCGAATTTGGGCATCTGATGTGGGCGTTTAGGTCGCTTAAGACTTATTCGTTCAAATACTTGCTAGTAAATGGAAATGGGCATATTAAACCCGAATGACCTCTTCAGAAGGGTTCCGGAAACATCGGTTGTCTGACGAAGATGTGTTTCCATTTGATTTTATTGGTTCCATTCGCCCGAAATCAGCTGGAGAGTCAAGGCCACCTGTAATACATAGTCCACTTCCAATATATGTATATGGTCTTGAGCGTGATTCTCAAAAATGTTTCAAACAATGAACTACGGAATTAAGAAGACATTCGGTCGATTTCGGGTGCAAAATTCTGGTATTTTCGGAGGAAATAAGTCGAATACTTTCGCTCGCAATTGTCCGGTAGCGAGCTATCGATATTTCGGCAGCATTGTGATCAAAGTCTAAGGACACCTTGCCGGCACATGCAACGATCTATTTTCACCAGCGGAGGTTTCTGGTACAATTTATAATGATGTCCCGTAAATCTGACAAATCCCAAAGCAGCAAATAACTGCAATTAAAGCCTACACTCCAATAAGCGTTGGTTGCACACGTCTACACGTGTTGAGATGTTGACAAAAATTACGAAAAAATTGAGTTTCTTTTAAACGAATAGCATTTCAATTCCTCGTGAATAGTGGCATCTCCCCACATCCTGTCGTCTGCCCCAGCCAGACCAAGCCCTGCCAGAAATGGATGCAACGTAGTGTCTATGTTTTCAAAACATCGATGATTTTGTACAAATATCACTATTTTTTAACATCGATTTATCGAAGCCCCGGTTTTTGAACATCAATGTTTTATACTCGTAATTGATTTGTTGATGTTTTTATTTTCTATGAATGGAAAACAGCAAATAAAAAACCCTGTATTAATTGTCATACCACAGAACATAGAGCATTATTTTACACCAGCCAGCAAGTGTGAAAAGCACACTACTCAAGTTTTTTATTATATTTTTCAGTTTGTTTTGTAAATTTACATTGTAAAACAACAAACACGGTCATATTAAATACCTTCCTCGCACCAAAACAATAATGACACATGTTATTACCCATGAGGTTTACGTTTTTGAACGGCGTATTATAGGGAAAGTAGAAACAGCGATGTTTTGTTGACAATTCCGCATCTCTACCGCCAGCAAACGCGTGGACAGCAAATCAAATATCGCGAATCACAGAGAGCGAATAATGGAGGCAGCATTTTTCCAAAGAGGAAAGAAATGAACAACACAAATTACTCCATGTAAAACATATGAAATAATAAAATTTCATGCGTTGACTTGCGAGGGCGTCAGCCAGAATTCTCGCTTCCTTTCAGTCCGTTCACGCGGTATTCCGCCACCCTACGTCGTAAGACTGCACCGTCAGCCAGCTACTCTGCCCTTGGTCGCAATGCATCGCAACGCTCCGTGGCGCGTCGATCGCTGGTCGAGAGAGACATAGCTAGAAGGCAGTTCAATCACGGAAGTAATTTCTTTCGTCCGAGCGTAAGGCTCCATTAAACACGTTTCCTCTTTTGGCTGCAGAGTTCTGTGAGATACGGTCGATGAACACTGAAACGTATCTGGGAATTCCTCCTTAGAGGATTTTCACATCTCTTAAAAGAGCGCTTTGTTTACAAGACGATCGAAGTAAATTCCTCAAATCGATTGATGATTAGTGATTAGTGATTCAGGGCGCGTTATCTGCTAAGGTCTTTAGTCCCGGGAGTATAGTACACGTTCTTAGCTTGGAAGGTGGCAGTAATCTTTCCCCACTGGATAGTGAGGTCCCGCGCCGACCTACCTGTTGGGGGGGATTTCTCCACCAGGTGTCTCTCACCAACGGGGCACCGCCCCAGCCGGAACAAGTTCTAAGCTTACGACTGGTCTCACAGCATGTATGGTATTGTACGGCATGTTAGTGTAAATGTGTGTAAGAAAGGGGTGAGTATAAGGCATGGAAGAGGTAGGAAAGATGGCGCGCGATCCGTGGCCCGCTTGTTAGAGTACTCCTGCGGCATTCGCGGCAGTGATGTTGATCGGAGACACCACGGAAAACTACCGACTCAGAGTAGCCGACCGCTAGAATTTTCCTCCAAGCAGCGACAGAACTCGACCTAGCTTCGCAACTCAAAAATTATACACTTTCCTCAAATATTTTATTCGTTAATTGCACTTAGATGAAGAATGCAAGTGATGAAGACTTCCCTCCCCTGAGGAATCGCTTCTGGCTGCGAGCGCTTCCCTCCATGCAATATGAATATCTGAGCCTCCCCCTCCCCCTCCACCTCCTCCTCTTCTTTCCCAACAACTGAGCTCCGCGCAGCGCCGTCCCGGTTGGCCTCGCGCCAGCCGCAGCCTCGCGCGTCGGAGGTGGAGCGACGTCAGAGACACTTCGGCAGCACATTCAACACCGCGGCGCGAACGAGCCGGGGGGAAAATGGAAACGCGAAGAGGAGATCGTCGCGGAGGCCTTCACACCACCGACAAAAATCTTGCTCCGGAGTGTTGACGCAGCCTGGCGGGGACGTCACAGAGAAACAGTGTTACTACTACAGTGTTACTGACCGATATGTTCCATACGGTGCGAGACCCGGTGGCGGTGGCAGATTTTAGGCTAAAGAGATAGGTCGAATTCAGTAGAAAATTGGAGGAAAATTTTAATGGCCGAATGCTCTAAGATAATGATGCAGGATCGATACCTTAAAAAACGGGCCACGGTCCGCGTGCGATTTTTTCTTCCTCATCCCTGCTCCCTCCTCATCCCCTACACACACACACGCGCACTTCACCTTGCGTACATTTACTACCACATATCGGTAGACCCGCGGAGAGCGCATTGGCGGGTGGCGGAAGGTAACTGAAGGAGAAAAAATCCCTCAAAGCCTTTATTTAGGTCGGCACAGGATCTCATATTTGCTGGGAAGGAACATCGACTTATCTGGGAATACAACATACACAACACGTTTTGGACAAACCACGTAGAGTTGGCGCACACGGAAACTCGATATTCTTAAATTATTGTTTTGAATAGTATTCTTGGTTCAGTTTAACAGTACAAACTTGTTATGAAACACGAAATAACCAATCAATAACGTTCTCTAAAATGTGAAGGGCAAAGAAATGTGAAGAGCCGAGAAATCTCTCCAGTCCGTTGGCAGGCATGCAAATCAGCGCAGAAGCTCGACGACGGAGATAAAAACGATGCAAATGGAAAAGCAGGAGTGCACAGTGCTTTCACCAATTATCACCTAACCATTGCGAGTCTGACACACATGCGTAGGAAGGTCAACTAACTGAAACCTTCTATAGCGAAATAAATCGTCATAATGTTGACTCGTCGATCATGAATTTAACATCGTCGAAACTTCTCTTTAGAAGTGATAAAATAAGATGAATCATCTCGCATACCAGACGATAGAATACAATACAAGAATATTTGCTTGAAAATCTCAACATGGTGGTAAAGTTGTAAATGTTTGGGTACATGAGAAAACGTTGGTAATTTTATTGCAATTGCAAATAGAGGTAGTATCACCAAAGTACACATTGGGACGTACACATTGCACGGTGAAGCTGAAAGAAGCAAGTATGGACGTTCGTCAAACAGCTCCCAAAGCTGCACATCCACATTCGACAAGGAAACGACTGGGAGGGCGACAAAAATCGATGTTTTCGAAACAGAAGTATTTATTGAAGTCGATATTTTTCCACATCAATGTTATGTGTTGGATGTTTTCCTTAGGAATGAAAAATTCCCCAAATCAAAATTTTGCAAAAGTTAAATATGATACAATGAATAACTGTCTATGTGTTCGAACCACAAAAAGAAAGTAGTTTGCACCACTTTCATTTAGGAAATAATCCCTCGCCCAGGATGATCCTGATACCTTGGTATATCCTACGCCTTTCCTCGCATTTCGCACAGGGGGAGGAGATTTTTTTCTTTGATTTCGGCTGAATTCAATTCAATTATAAATTAATATACACGGCCATTGTCCATTGTCATTAAATTTTGTTTGGCACTAATTTTTTGTTAGAGGTTACTAAACTAGCATTAAAACATATATATTTAAAAGCATCAATGGTGTTTGGTCGATATATTATTAAAATCGATGTCTTAATTTAGGACTTGAATTGGGATGTAGAATTACGGGTCGAACATCGATATTCAGAAGCAGCCAACTACAGCGGAACCCCACATCCTAGGCCACGGTTTCAAATCCAGGTGGAGCTGAAGAATATGCTTGGGATGCACGGAGATATATCAAAAGAACAAAAGAGAAATAAAAACTTTATCTGCTGGCATGGCACAAGTGGAGGCATGATGAGAAATACAACAACATACAAACAAACAAACAAACAAAAGGAGTATCGCAAAGTGAAAAGTATTTAGTATGAAATACAGTATAACTCAAATAAATTGCACACACTAATACGACACGAGGGAAGAGGCTATAATTACTTAGAAATAATTATTTTTGCATGTGTCGGTTAATTATATACAACAGTATTACACATGTAACATTTGCTCAGCGTGGTACGGATCCGTTAATGCCTAGGTGTTTGGCATGAAATCTGACTGCGTCTGATCGCCCATTCTGCATTGCCAACCATTGGCAAATATGACATACACTATGAGATTAAAAATATCCGGACTCGTCTAAAATTTTGTTATGGTGTGGTCGTGTGTTTCATGGAGAGGACGTAGTTTTGTGTGGCATTATCACGGCACAGACCTGCGTTAATGTTTTCAACACCTTCTTGCTTCCAACTGTTAAAGAGCAATTCGGTGAAGGCGATTGCATCTTGCAACACGATCGAGCCCCTCTTCATACAGCACGGCCTGTGGCGGAGTGGTTACATGACAATATCATCCCTGTAATGGGCTGGCCTGAACAGAGTCCTGACTAGAATCCTATCGAACGCCTTTGTGATGTTTCGAACGCTGACTTCGTGCCAGGCCTCACCGACCTACATCGATATCTCACCTCGGTGCAGAACACCGGGAAGAATGTGCTGCCATTCCCCAAGAAACCTTCTGGCTACTGATTGAAAGTATGCCTGTAAAGTATTCCTGCGAGAGTGGTAGCTGTCATCAAGGCTAAGGGTGGGCCAACACCCTACTGAATTCCTGCATTAGGACATCCAGATGGAGGGTGCCACGAACTGGTAAGTTATTTTGAGCCATGTGTCCGGATACTTTTCATCACATAGTGTATGTAATATCGTTATATGAAACATACAGTTTCATTGGCAAAAGTAAGCATTCCCCACCCTTATGTATCGTAGAAGTTTGTATTATTTATTCTGCCACTTCCACATCACACATTTAACGAGTACGTCAACAAGCGCGAGAGACGCCCTGCTGCTCCCATGGCCCCTCGAACCAATGCAAATGCAGAGCCTCCTGTAGCTCCGCGCAAGGAGAAACCTTGGGGAGGGGCGCGAGGAGAGACTCGCGGCGAGAAGGCGGCCCCGTGAACTGACACGGCGAGCGCCCTCTATAAATCTCCCCCCGGCAGAGATTTAACGGCGTGGGCGGGGGCGGAGGGGGGGCGCGAGGCGGGAGGGGCGGCGGAGGGATTCGTCTGGCTGCGGGGGCGAGGGACTGGGAGCGATGGGGTGCGGAACGCGGCACGTAGAGTAGGGTTGTCCAACTGGAGGTGCCATTTATTGTGGCCACCAAAGTGTAATTAGTGAAACGTGAAAGCCGCTTGTGTCCATGTCGGGCGAGAATATTGTGGGCCTAGCGCTCATGGCCTGTCGGGGCGAACTGACCTTTTAATGTAAAACTAGATTACGTTTAGATTTAAGAATTATTTTGTTCGATTAAATTCAGAAATTCAAAATCATCCCAATGGGTGTCACTGCGTTATTTATGGAACGGCCTGATATCACGCATGTTTTCATCCCCCTCCCAGTTTCAGAGCACCTGAGACAACTAGCGAGATCAGCAATACGGGGTAGTGAGGTGTGGACTGCCCAAGTAATACAAAAATGGCCCGCAAAAATATCGAAGGTTTTTATTGGAGCACCTGAGGCCATGCAAGTTGGACAACCCTGGCCTGTAGTGAATCGAGTGACTATGACCGGGAGAGGAGGCCCAGGGCGTTACCTCATGTCACTGCAGTGCCTCAGACAGGGAAGGATCGAGTCCCGATGGTTTGCAGAATTTTCGACACTAATTTGTCTACTAGATCGAATTCACTCGCTGCCTGGATGGGAATTCTAGCGGCCGGCTGCCCTGATCGGTAGTTTTGCGATGTTTCTCGGATCAACACCAGGCGAATGCCGGGGCTGTACCCTAACAAAGGACCATGGACCGCGCGCGATCTCACCTTCCTGTTCGGTGTCCTATCCTTACCCTTACACACACACACACACACACACACACACACAGACACTGTACTACCACACATGTTGCGCGACCAGTGGAGAGATCAGAGCTTGTTCCCGCTCGGGCGATGCCCGCTGGTGGGAGATACCGGGTTGGAGAAAACCTGCTGGTCGACGGTAGTTCGGCGCCGAATATCGCCATCAAACGAGGGCAGAACACTGCCACCGTCTGAAGGAGGAAACTAGCACTACACAAAGGGAGCTAATGACCTTAGTAGTTGACGCGCCTATGAACCTTAGCAGTTGAATGCTTAACAATTCATCATTGGAGTGACTGTAGGGGAAGGGAGTAGCGCGTAAAGGATGAGGCAGGACGGGGCGAGGTCATGCGGGGGTGCAGGGGGGCGCAAGGGAAGCGTGTGGGGGCGAGGCGAAGCAGGGGAACGGGATTCGTGGGTGGAGGGCAGTGGAGCGGGGGCGCAGTCTAGGGCCGAGGGTGGATGCGTGCGGTGACGGACCAGAACAGGGAGCGCGGGCTTGGCCAGGCCGGCAGGGGAGGGTTAAAGCGGTGTGGGGCAGGGCGCCGGAGGGGCCAAGGCGCGGGGGGCGGGTAGGAGCGGGGGTGTGGTGGGGTCGCGTACGTCGTTGCTCAAGCGATGAAGTCGCAGCGAGCGACTTGGTTCCATGGTGGACAGTTCCTCCGGCGTGCTGATTTTTGCCCCTAATGCGCAACAGCAGTTCGCGTCACGAACCGCATGTCCACTTTATTTTATAAGCTAGACCAGACGCTGGCCGCCATCTTGCACGGAGAGCAAAGAGTATTGGGAAACATTTTGAAAGTGGGACAAAGAGACAGTTTTCAACGATAACCAACCAAAATAACATGATGAAGGGGTTCAAGATGCAATATTTAAAAGAAATGCTTCATAAATTTGTTTCAATGTCTTGTAACGAGGTGATAATTTTGATAACTGACTGCATTTAAAATTCCCGCTAATATTGTGAAACAACTGGGATCCGCATTGGCTGAAGTCCGACACGATGCACAAGAGCCCCCCACCCCTCCGGCGTGGCACCACAGCTGTGGGTGGGGTGGGGCGTGTGTTGGCGCTACCTCGCCGTCAAGGAGATACGATTTCGTCTTTCCTCATATAACTAATATCAACAGTATCCAATAAGCGCAAAGTCTGGCGACTTTCGCGAGATCTTCCATTCTAGAGACGGATGCGATCGCCATCCCAAATATCCAGCCGCGTAAACAAGCGCACCTCTTGAAAACGTAGGTTTCTGCGACCGATGTGAATCGACTCTTTCGTGAGTAGGAGACGCCGTATCCGAGAAGAAGTTTCCATCATTTCGGCAATCATGCTCCGGTCTTCCTCACGACTAAATGTGGCACGAATCATTTATTTTTGTCGTAAGAAAGGTCGCATTTGTGACGGCAAAATTGTTGAAAACTGTACTACTTTGGTCGCCCCTTCTCACGGACTGACAAAAATGTTCATATTAGTACTTAACATATACCTGTTAGACTGGATATAAATGGAATGTCTGTAAGTGTCCAATGTCGCGTTGAAGTCCTACGCTTGCATTGTAGCGCATCGCTGATTGTCACCGAGTCTCCGCCTCTCAAAAGGGTGAGAAATTCTAGAGTGCCTTCATCTTTGAGGGAAGGACCATTTACCGACATTTCTTCGCCTCCATGCGGAATGCGAGACAATGAGACATTGGCGGGGGCTTAGGAATGTTGACGAGGTACGAAAGTGCTCGTAAGTTTCCGAGATGCCCTTTTCTTAGAGGGACAAGCCTGCACGGCACTTTTGCAGTTTGTAGTCGCTGCCCTGAAGCTTACTGCAAATCGACCGGGTAGTTGTTTGTGAGCTTCCGGGCCGTTAACGTAGTGTTATTCTTCCCGTCTCACTCGAGTCGCGAAGAGCAATTCGCTTTTGACGGCTCAGAATGAAGGGAAATACAGAGGAAGCTTCGTTGGTCTGTGAAGAATAAAAGCAGGGGTTATTGATCCTATTCGCGCTGGCGTGCAAGGCTTCACTCTATACGCCCCACGCAGAAAATCCTATAAAATTTCAGAAGGAAAATCTTGGGGCACACTTCGAACTCCTCTAACATAGCTTCTGAAGGTGTCTCAGAGTAAATGCCTGGGAACTTAAAACGAAAGTTATGTTTTAGAAAACATTTCATTTGCGACAAAAATATCTCAAAATTTGTATTTTTGTAAAGCTAACTTTTGGCAATTTTCGAAAATACCTAAGAGATTATTATTGTCCACAATAAACTCGTACAATTTAGCTTAGAATGCAACGGAAATGGAAAGGATTGACGAAAATGTCTAATAATTTCGTAATAATATTAACATATGTAACATTATGTATCCACTGCGATGAGAAATATGAACGATAGCTTGAAATATGTAATGTAACACTATGGAATAGCGGTCCTTTCAGTGTAATTCGACATTCGTCAACATATGCGGTACAGTAACAGAATATACCATCACATACAATCCGGGACTCTAACAATCACACATAAGCAACCTACAATTTATTTAAGGCAACAATCTTCCTTGGTACTAATGTCATGATAGGACATATAATAATAATAATAATAATAATAATAATAATAATAATAATAATAATAATAATAATAATAATAGTCATAATAATAGCGCCCAGGGGAGTACATGAAACATTATCGACCGAAGGGGATACGGAGGTTTTGTAGGAATATATTGTTTCCTAAGAATTGTATTTTTTAATGTTAATGAATAAAGTAAAATGAAATAAAATATTGACGAAAATAGTGATTACTAGGTGGATTTCGATTATCTCAAACCTTGTCAAAAATTATCATTAAAATGCTTTAAAATGCCCTAAAAATAAAGAAAAATTACGTAAAAAATGTATACAAACCAGTTCAGATCCACTACTCAAGCTGTTGGGTATGTTACTGATATAATCGAGTCTTCATCCTTTTGTTTAAGTGAACTAAACCTGCAAACGTTCGGTTTGGACTGATCTTTAAAAGAAACTTTCTACCCTTACTCGTATTTATCGCGAAATCAACTGAACTGGCAATGGCGCCGGTAGGCGTCTCAGGCACGTTAGATTGCGCAGTACGAATACTCACAACAACTGACATTACAGTGTATGAGCCAAGAAATCGAATAGGCTACACACCAATTTCTTGCACCTCATAAATATAGTTTGAAGCAAGTACTAATCTAATTATATTAAAATCGATGAAACCAGCAAAAAATGCATTAAAAAGAACTCAAAAAGGTAAAAAATCACTAATTAGTCGAAACCGACGAAAAATGCGAAATCGACGAAAGGAAATTACATATGAACACAATAAAAAATGGGTCATATAGTTTTGTTATATCATACAATATGTACTAAACAGCATTGATTTAAAGTGAAAATCAAAAAGATGACATTTCATTGCAAAGCGCCCCCTAGTGATTACTGAGTGTCAGGTTTTGAAGTAGTGCCCGAAGAGAACCTACACGCTGCTTGGGCGGAATGTTGTGCATCGCGTTCATCCTTTAGTTTTAAAACCTGAAAGGGGGAGGGTTTTCGCAGGCAGTAAACAAATGAAGGTGCGGACGCGGAGGGGGAAGGGGTGCGAAACGCAAGCAGGGCTCTGGTGGTAGTACCAAAGGGGGGGGGGAGACCATTTATTTCCGCTCTGCGTTCCGGCTGCGTTTAAAGCAGGTCTTTTCCGCCCCCGCGGTTAGCCCGGGCGCTGTTGCATATTCACGCACCGCGACTTTTCAGAAGAGCTGCGATTCCCAGCGGAATAAAGGCTAGGGTTGGGGGGCACCCCACAATCCCCCTGCCCACGCTACGCGTGATTCTCTTCTGTTGTCGACGCCGAAACGAGACAGAGGCTGCGGTTCCCGAGACAGTAGTATGGGCACTGCTTTCAAACCCATCGGCTAGGAATTCATTCCAACACCACACAAACTACTTCTATTATGCGAAATTCTATATTCCCTTTTTTGTAGTTAAATCCTGCAGAAACTATATAACGACACCTGCTTATGTTTAGATCGATCTTACAAATCACCTTTTCGCTATTTTGGTAATCTGTGACTTCCAAATCCTGTGCCCTTTACAATAATTATTGTAATATGAAGGTGTAGGAAGCGTCAGGCTTCAGATGGATAAGTTACTGTTTTACCTAGGTTTTTAAGGCCATCGTTTGTTTCGGTAGGATATACTATTTCTTCAATGATTTATGTTATTACACGTGCAATTGATTTAAAAATAAACTTGCCGTAAAGTTTTAATCTTGCACAGAAATACAGCAGTTGTTCTTTCATTTCATGTATTTTAAAACACTTTATACAAAATATTTACGCCAGAAATTCCATTAACCAACTCTTACACCCCGTGAAGCTTTGAATTCCATTAACGAACTCTTACACCCCAAGAAGATTTGCTTCTTTGTTTGTAAGTAATAGAATCATTCAATAAAGAAATATCGTGTATTTGATGTTGAATTTGTGGTAACACAATCGGTTTTGTACTTTTTTTCCAATCACGATTACTCGGTATCTGTTTTGAAATCATACAAAGTCAAATACTCATAAACCTTTTGGAATTGGTCTCTAAACAAGATATTGAATCCACCTCTTTTCCCTCAAAAATGTCCACTTATCGGCTTTCGCCGAACCACCATTTACCTTTGGAGACTGTTAAAAATTTAAAAAAATTAAATAATCTTTCAAAAATATTTATTTATTTAACGCGCGGATGAGTTATCAGCAGTTGTCATCTTTATTCTCACTGCAACTGTTCTCTAGAAGCTGACACCCCATTGAAAAGCGTTATTCAGCACTATCACACACGGCATCCGTTTCCTGGAATTAAGTCGCAACACAGATGAAGCCCGTCCCAGAGTTTTATTAGGTCTATTCCGTTCTAGATGCGAACGCGTTTCACGTGCCAGGATTGCGGTCGCCCATGCTCCAAAGTCCGTTGGCCTCAATGCGCATTCATCCTCCGCGCCGGCTCGCATTCCATTCATTTTTTTTCGCAAAATTCCGCGGGGAATATCAGTTTTGGAGAAAATCGGCAGAACGATTTAGAGTAGACGCTAGCGTTTATCACAGTCGGACAAACAGGTTTTTTAGCCGTCAATTGATTTTTCGGTATCAAGCACCAGCATGGATTGCGACCACACGACGTGTTAGAGGAAGTTACGTCGTGAGGGCGAGAAAATAAAGAACAAAAATATGCGTAGTAATAAAATTTATAAAACAGTTGTTCTGTAAACTATTACTTAAAACATAACATCCCTTACTCAGCAAAACAGAAATATAAGAATATAGCGGGGTTTGTTAATTGTATTGTTGTACGCATCTCCGCTAAAAGTGTAAGCGCAGAACATTGTAACCGCAGAACACAACTGAACTTAAGTCACTTAAATGATTTAAGTCGGGTCGTTTTAGAATGTTTGCCGTAGTTAATGATTTTGTGTTCACAAAGAAGAACATTTTGAAAGATGAAGACGAAAAACTACACGTCTATATGTAGAATACCACGCTCCACAGATCTCCGCGCTTCCAATAAAATACGCAGTGTGAAGCACAGCCTAGCATACAGCAATCAGCAGCAAAATCGGAGTTCGGCGCCACTGCACTTCGAGTTGCGCATGCGAAAGTGCCCGAAAGAGGTTCAAGGGAGTTTTGCTTGCACGGCCAAGTGTTACAGCAATCAACAGCACAATCGATCTCCTGCGCATAGGTAGCTCGAGGTTCGCAAAATATTTGTGCATCTGCGCGTGCGCATAGAATCGAGATTGTAGTAGATTGCAGTGCGCTACCACATGCTTAAAGCTGCTAATGATATCTTATTTTCGGTTTCGCCTGGGAACGTTGCTCTTCCACGATCGATTAAAGGCAGAACTTCTCTCGCACGCAAAATTTTTCACGAAAACAAACGAGCTGAACTTAATCCAATTAGGGTTGAGGGCGAAGTTCCTGCAGCGAAGCAAATATGAGAGGTAGTTTGTGATACATTTTTCTCGGAATTTCTCATCCCTAATTTTAAAGCTTTACTGTAATATAGGAGGAAAGTATACTTCGCTATTTCTCTTTATTACGCTTCATTGTGAATTACAATGTTTTGGTAGGGAATTCGCAAAGCACTTTGTACGCATAAATCGAGGGTTCAGAGCCCGAACCTTTTATTACGGAAAAGGTCAACTGGATGCCGCTGGCCTCCCGTGCAGAGAGTTCTTGTTAACTGCACAAACTTTAGCTTCTGTTCACTTCTTCCGCTGTGGGAGAGGACAATCTGCTATGTATTCTATCAGCACCCAATTACATCTGGCAACTTGTTGACGCGAAGATGGGAAGCAAAAACGTAGTACCAATATTTAACGAATATGTATTTAAAAGGAAGAAAACGGTAATAATTTGTTTTAATAATTTCACAAGAAATCTCGATGTTCTTGCGGTATAATATGACATGCTGAGAACGTTAATTTTGTTCCGTTTAAGTACAGAATTCTCGTTAGATGCAGATATACATTTGAAAGAGCAATGCTGATATAATAACAAAAGGAAAAAATATAAATGCGGAAATTTTCCTGACGATGAATCAGAAAAGTGTGTTCACCACAACAGTCATGTCGCGCTTCTAGCGAGTTAGCTTAATGGCGGCCAGACGAAAAACTTCCGATTAGCTAACAGTTATTATTTGTGTCTTTCCTCAATGATCTAACTAAATGTTTGAAGGGAAATTTCGCACATTATGGCGAGGGAGACGACGAGTCTTTCGGGAGCGCGAAGGGGAGAGGCTGCGAGGTGACGTCACGCCCATTATCGCGTGGCCGTGGCTGACGCCGCTGTTGGTGCTGGTCTTGCGGCCGTGGCCTCTGGCACCAGCAGCCGAGGCAAGGGCCGTTCACCTGGGGATTTTCCTACAGTCACTTGATCTCTTGCCACCCCATCGACTATCTCACTCTCTGAAACATTTCCTCGCCTTTTCCCATCTTTCTTACGTTCTCCTTGTATTTTCCCTTCATTCATTGTTATCTCTCACAATATCCCTGTTTTCTTTCTCTCTCTCCGTCTCCCTCTCACTCCCTCTCTCTCCCTCTCCCCCTCTTTCTCTCCCCCTCTTTCTCTCCCTCTCTCCCTCTCCCTCTCTCCCTCTCCCATTCTCTCTCCCTCCCTCTCTCTCCCTCTCCCTCTCCCTCTCTCTCCCTCCCTCTCTCTCCCTCCCTCTCTCTCTCTCTCTCTCCCTATTTTATAAAGTTTCCTTTTCGTTGTTCCCGAAACATCTCATAATTTTATCATTACTTTTTTAAACATCTCGTAATCCCGTAACACATAACTCTTGTTCATTTCGACGTTCTATTCATCAAGTTTCTCCGCGATATTTCTCTCCTAATATCTTCGACCGCCCCCACGTTCTCATTGCTCTAGAATCTTTTCTATTACTCTTTGTGTGGCTGTTGGTATGCGCAGATGCTCCTGTCGTAGAGGAAAGATATTACACCTTCTGCTCTACTCTTTTCTGTTATGTTGATTTCTTTATTTAAAATTAATACCTAACGATGCAAAAAAGAGGAGGAGAAAATCGACTTAAAAATATCGATGTTTGGGGCGAAGTATTATTTGAGGCTCTTCACAGCGTGAAGCACTTCTGGGCACTCTACTTTCGAGCATCTGCACATGCGCAGTTTGAGTTGCGTGAACGCTTGAAAGTGGTATAGAGTGATTGCTGTCTATTGCTGAATGACGTTAAATGGAGGCGGCCGTTCACGTTGCGCTGCTTTGCTTGGCGGTCTGTAAAACCTTCCTTGGCAGTGGACCCCGCAGGCATAGCCGAGATCAGGCAGCAGTGGCAGTGGCGATGGAGAGAATCGTGACGGTGGTGGCAATGGTGGCGGTGGCGGCGGTGGCCGGCCGGCGCAGCGGGTGCTAATCCGCATGACGTCATCACCCCCACCCCCTGGTTGCGCAGATGGCGCACGAAGTCCTCGACCATCACCTCGCCTCGACACGCCACGCCACGCCACGCCTCCTCTCCCGCGCCCCTAGCAAGAGAGAATCCCCCGCATCAGGGACTGGAGCGAACAAGCTTCCATCAATAAAATATGGTACGCGAGCTTCAAGTGAAGTTCGTATCACGGCCTTTTCTCAAAAATTTGCAGTGTTGCTTGTTCTGATGTTCGGGCGCACTCTACAATTATCGAAAACAAGTATCAGGGTAGAGGTACAATGTTAAGACATACTCTTTCTACTTTCGTGGAAAAAATAAACATAGGTCATGCGTACAGAGATAAAACTCCAGTTCGTTACAACGCACTCACCATTCATTTACGCTATTGAAGTAATTTCGTTAATAAGCCATCGTGAAGGAAGTCGGTGACGTGGTTGAAGTTCGTGAACTGAAATTGGTTTGCACAAGTTCATAAGTAAGGTACCCATTCCGGGTCCGCTATCTCGACCTCAGGCGAGAATTCTTCGATTATAACTTCAGCCTAAGAATTTTTATTTTCTCGCATTTAATAACGTAAGAAGAAAAAGTATTGTAATAGCCTGAAGGAAAACCGCGAATTTTCTACACAAAATCTTTAATTGCAGTACCTTGGTAACGAAAAATAGATACATTCAGTTTCTAAATATAAAAAACCAATTACTCTAACACGTGTAGCCAGAATCCATATTTTAAGATTCCCTCATTACGAAAAATCAATTGACAGCAAAACGTCTGACTATTAGTCCGTCACTCCGTCACTCCGTCACTCCGTCACTCCGTCACTCCGTCACTCCGTCACTCCGTCACTCCGTCTGTCTCCTGTATATTTGATGTGTTGGCAGTTCACCTACCATTTGTTAGGGTTTTTCCCGAACCTGCGATCTCCCATCAGCAGGGCCGCACCCTAGACAAGCTATAATCTCCGTACCGGTCTCCCGTTTTATGTTGTAGTGTATTGCCTGTATTTGTAAGTCCAAGTATGTGTATAAGTTAAGAGTTGAGGATATGACAAAGTAGAGGGAGGCAAAATCGCGCGCTTCCTTTGACCAGATTATTAGAGTTCTGCTTGGCATCCGTCTGGGTGCCATCGCGTTCTTCAGTGAAACAACGGAAAACTATCTACGAATCGTATCTCGTATCTGAGCAGACACCTCTAGTATTCTCCTCCAGACAGCGGTGGAATGCGACCTAGCTCTTAGCTAGTGAAATCCTGTCACCGTCGGGAGTGAAACTCAGACCTCTCGGACAGAGGCACTGCCGTGACATCAGTTCATGCTCTGACCCACCTCTCCCGGTTTCCAAACCGTTTCGAAAGATGTTCCGGTTTCGGTTCATGCCGAATTTCGCTTTCTGTCCCCGGCAGTGGGCGGACGAAAGCGTCGACTTCGCAGAGGCGTTTGCTCGGCCGCTCGGCAAAACGAGTCGCGCCGCGCCGCTCGCTTGTTGATTCGCGGCCGGAGCACGTGCTTGCTCGCCCCGGTTCAACTGGCTCGCGTATTTGGTTGTCTCACGAAAGCTGGAATACGCACCTGCCGCACCTTAGGTGACCCTGGTTGCTTCCCAAACGCCGATCCAACGCAGTTCACTGCGAATCAGGAAATATCACGCGTATTGGTTTAAATTATCCGAAATCTAAATTACACTCTCTCCCTTCCCATATCTTCCGCTGTCGTTTTCTTTTCTCTTCTTTTATTTTCTTGTCCTCACTTTTTTAACTTTCCCATATGCGTACGTACATATGGAATAATACACGTAGTTTTGGGAAAGCAGTATATTGCTGCAGTAAATTGATTTTGATATTTCAACGTTTTTGAATTAACCTATACTTAAAAAGTGTTGTGTTTTTTTTTTCAAAACGTCATTCTGCCAGTCTGTCTCTCCGTTCGTCTGTGAACACCAGAAGCGCCTAAACCATACGTAGTACGTAGGATGTTTTCCAAATTGAAGAAACACCTGTCCATCTGGTTCAAATCAAAGCTTTGAGATTAAAAAAAAACATTCTATAAAATTTGGACGTTCTTTACATGAAGCTCCTCGGACATTTTCAAAATTTTCTTAAAAACGTCTCCCCTTTTTTCTTTCAATTTCTTGTAATAATAGAGTATAATACGCTCATAAAGGTGGCATAGGTCCGATTTTCACCGCAAACTCTGAATTTGAAAAAGTTGCAATTGCAAAACTTAAATTGAAAATTGCAACAGTATTTTTTTCAGTGTCTTCTTTCATCTACAAAATTAAAAATAGAGATTTTGCTTAAAATGAAATTTTTTAACCATTATAGTTCTTATATTAAGGTGATATACATTTTTTTGAAAATTTTAATAGTTGTCGCGCAAGGGCGCAGGCAAGAGTTATGTGGCAAGTCCGAATAACTAGCCGAGACCAAACGAAATACAGAAAAGTAATACTGAAACATTCTATAGCATCACTAGTTACTTTTTCTCTCTCTTCTTTTGAAGTTGGAGTAGAGCTATGGAGTGACACGAACGACTTCCGACCCGACGAACTGAAGGTGGATTACTCCAGCGCCATGCTGTGAAGATGACGGTGGAGACATGACGGATGGGGAAGGAAGGATCGCTTCAAGAAGCTGCTCCCTCCACAGTTTCGAAAATCTCTCGCCGCGACCCGACACTAAGAGCTGCCATCCGCGAAGCTTCAACTGCGGTCTGTAATATGCAACACTCTAATCTATACAAATAACGACAAAAAACTAATCTATAACACTAATTTTGAATACATGCATCTAAGACTGAAAAAATTCCAGCCAAGGAATTCATCTTTGATTTCGTTAGATACCCAAGTACTCTGATAAAATACCAAAAGGAAATATATATGTGCAAAATATTTGATTGTATTATTTAACCTATTATCATAGTGAGCTTACCGACTGAATTATCATACTCAGTTACTGCTTACAGCGACACAGGTGAATTCATCGGACAGCAAGCCTCGAAGCCGTGGACAGCAAGCCAGTCCACCATTTTTGCTTATTTAATATTCCGTGATAGAATAGTAACTTTCTTACTATACCAAATTATTACGTACGTAGTTAAGTGAAAATATTGTAATACTGCGGCGTATATCTTGAAATGAATTAATCTTGTTCCTATATGTACAGTCCGAATCCACGTTTTGTGAGATCTTGAAACGGAAAAATCGATTGACGGAGAAACGTCAGTCAGTCCGTCCTTCCGTCCGTGCTTAAGGCTAGTTCCTAACAGTTCAAACCGTGTTCTTCAAAACTGATATTCCCCGATCAATCTGAACGAACCAGCGGTTCAGTGAGTTTGAAACTAATATTTGGGGTTAATGTATATTAAACCTTAACACATTCTCAAAATTTACTTAAAAATTTGATTCAACTTTTTTTATTAAACATGTTCCTCGGGTTGCGTAAAGGACGCTTAAAAAATGATGCAGTTCTAATTTTTTATCAAATATCTGAAGTTTTGAAAATTGTGAAAGTCCAAAATGACTCCGGGTCTTCCTACAACTACAATATTGAAGATTATTTACATAGGTTATATATAAGAAATTATTTACCCCTATTCTAATGACAGATTTAAATAAAATCATGTACACGTTTTCTAAAACATGAGTAGTTTTAACGTTATTTTGCGAGAAATATAGGTAATTGTTAAACAATTATTTTCTCAAAAATGGCTCGAAATTTTTTCTTTACACTTTTCGTATGTAGCAAATGACAATAAAAATTGTATGCCGGTCCCACATTCGGAAAACAAACTATTTTCGAAAATAACAAAATCATTACTCGGCAAAAGTACAATATTTATAATACACGTTTGGTTCTTAAAGAAAATCTGTTAAAAATTTTTATCTTTGAATAAGGTCATGCATAATTCTCTTAAAAAAGAGACTATTTTTTGCCTAATGTTAAAGCAATTTCTAACTAAAAAACTTCCGTCTAAAAAATTTAAAACGGCTGCAATTTTTTCTTAATTTTTTTCCAGGCATAAAGGTCCCTTGAAAAGTTCGCACGTCTCATTTTTGTCGAACTTTTTGCATTTTCAATAATTACAATAATTAGAAATATGTGAGAAAGTATGTGCGGTTGTAGCAACACGAGTTGCATTCTTGGTATGTACAAAACTGTTATAAAACTAGTCTGTTACTGCAGTATTGGAAAATATGGTTTTCGTTAAAATATTTAATTTGTTGTTATTACGCAGGGTGGGTACTACTTTTTCGAAAACCAATTTGTGTGGTACTGTTTAAAGCAGCGTTTTTGCTGCTTCAAATCATTAATTCTATCTATTTGCACCAGTTAAATTAATTTAATTTAAATTAATGTCAATATTTTAGTTAATACATTTCAATTTTTTTTACTCTACAGATTTCTTCCTCGCACCGAAAGACGGTAATCTTGATATCAGCTGGAGATATAAAGTGTGACGTACGTTTGAGACACGTAATTTTGTTAATAGCTCCCAAATTGTTTCCTTTACAATTGTTTTAATGTAAATGTGAGTTCTAATCGTATATTGTCTAATAGATTTTAGTTCGTCTTTGCGTCCGTCTCTTCAATCTCTTCATTCCCTGTGTTCCGTTCTATTTCTCTTTCAGAAGAAAGGACGAAGTAAATAATTTCTTCATTGGTAGGTCTATTTACGTACTACAAACTTACCCTGCGCGAATAACACAAATGTGAAAGAAATACTGCCACGAAACATAAAATGAACATTAATCAAGAAGTATCAAGAACAATTCCGGACTGTGCCAATGGTTTCACCGATTTCCTAGAGTGTTTCACTGCTTTACTCGAATGACAATTGGAGAAGTTACGTGCGCAATGCTACAAAGAACAGTCATCATGGATGTATGAGCTTCGCGTATTGTTCCTGAAAAGCATCAGCCTTTCAATAGAAGTCTCCAGTGAATAAGACAAGTAATGGAGCTTGCGCAACCGTTGCATATCCAGCGCCATCTGGCAGTGACGGGAGATAAATGGCACCTCGGCTGGCGCAGTGAAAGCTCCGAGGCAGCGGCTGGCCTCACACGAGATTCACAGGCAATCCAGCTCGGAAATCGGAGGGGAGAAACTGAGTTACTTCCTACAAGCTCGCTCCACGTATCTCTCTTATTGCTTGATTGGTGCGACGTCAACTGCTGCGTTCATTAGTCCCTCAATTGTAGTCCATGTTATATCCCGGCAGATGGAGGCGTCCTCCCGTCTTGACTGATTGATAGGTCGTTCCGAGCGCGTCAATATCTTAAGGTCATTAGTACCGCATGGGTAGTGCATATTTATATCGCTAGAGATCTACCGTCCGCGTATGGGTTTTCCCCATCCAGGTATCTACCATGAGCAGGGGGAGGGACTGCCCCAGCCGGGATAAGCTACTGACCTGTCTCCCGGAAAGTGTGGTAGTGTAATGCATGTTAGCGTGTGTATACGAAAGGCAAGAGGTTAGGGCAACGAAGAGGAAGGAAACCGCGTGTGGTCCGTGGCTTGCTCGTTGGTGAACTGTCCTGGCATTCGCCTGGTGGCCAGAGATGACACGGGAAACTACCGATCAGAGCAACCGGCCGCTAGAACCCTCCAGATTGTGGTTGAATGCGACCTAGCTGTCTAGCTAGTATTGGAAATCCTGCCACCATCGGAAGTGGAACCCTGAGACATTCCGGAAAGAGACCCTGCAGTGACATCAGTTGATGCCTTGAGCCACCGGCAGCGGCAATGTACACATCGCATGCGGGGAATGTCTACTCTCCCGAGATATCCCAGCGAAGCGTCGCTGCAGCCCGGACCAGCTTTACGTCTCCGACAGGTCTCCTGACGGAGTGATAGTATAGTGCATGTATGTTTGGTGTGAGTGTGTGTAAGGGGAGAGGAGGGAATAGGAATGGGGAAGGGAAGATCGCGCGTGGTTTGTGGGCAGTTTGTTGAGTTATTAATCCAGCATTCCCCCGGAATTGATAGGGGTAACCATGAAAAAGTGCCCAAAAGACGTTTGCTAAACTTCTTCTCCGGACTGCGGCTGAATTCCATCTAGTTAGCGCCGGAGGATGCAACGCACGAGCGAGCAGGAGCGAGGAAATGAACGCCTTACAAAACAATGTCAAAATTTAAATAACATTACTTCCTTCGGCATTATGAACATAGACAGTGCAATAGCAAAATTTGAGAAGATTATTTGTTGAACAGAAAATGTAGTTAAAAAATAAACTTTGTGAAGAATTTATTTAATTTTGTTTTTTCTGAACTCTAGTTTACTTATATTGATAAATGTTTGACCTTTATTCATAGCACATCCAACACTTCTATTTAGAAATATTGAGACCTCATCGTTTAAATGTATCCTCTGAGCACAACCAATTCTTCTATTGAGTGAATCAGAACACTGAGCGGTGAGTAAGTAAAGAGAATGTGGGAATAACAAGGCACGGAACATGCTCTTCATGAGAAATGAAGGAACAACTATTCTCACGGGTTTGGAAAGTAGCAGCCTTCTTTGGGAGAGAGCATGTTGGTATTCCCGCATCTCTCCCAGTATCTCCGTCTTGACACTGAATATTCAATGCGAAATGATGGTAATAATACAGCGCGAGCAGCGAGGAACGCTGAAGGCCGCAAGACTGTGGACGGAACATCAGAAACATCTGAACTGTAGAAAAGCAGGCCCGTGCTCGTTTCTTAAAAAGCGTAAAGAGAAAGACGTCGATTGCATAAACAACTTCAGATGAAATTTTCAACACATCAGATAACATCCGTCGACTAGCAATGGGATAAGAGAGAAAGATCTATCGGATAGCATTGCCCTTCTCTTGACCGCCCGCCAGCCTTCGCGGTCAGATTACACCGCGCGCGTCTGCCCACGGTCTGGCCACCTCATGTCTCGTGACGCATTGGTTAGTGTAAAGAGGCGCCCGTAGATGTCAGTTCAAGAAAGGAGGAGTTCCTCCCTTGGGTTGTATATCTCCATGTTAAAACGATTCTAATCTGCCGCGCTGTGGAGTATCAGCAATTCACACAAGAGTTAAACTTGGAGTCTGAGTTCCTCCTGAATTTTACTCTAAGAATACATGTCAATTTTTAAAAAATATTTTATTTCATTGTAAGCCTCAGACACTATCGTGTTGTACTTTGAAAGAGATATTTCCACATCACATGACATGATAGCTGCTTAATGAAATTTAGACTAGTTTGCCTGAAATGTGTTCTTTGAAGAGTAGGTAGGCAGGGATTTTTTTTCATTTTAAAACCAGCTTCCCATTTCCCCATTTACCTATTCTTTTATTACTGGACGTCTCAACAAATTTCACATCTCCGACTCTGGTCATCAGGCACCTACTTTTTTTATGTGCGTTATGTTTTATGTGCGTGAAGAAACGTTACATTTCGAATTAATAATAAAAATTGAAACTTAGTGCGTTCTTTTAAGCAAAATATTACAAAACTTCTAATACATTCTGATGCTAAAAACCTCTAAAATATGCAAAATGTCTTCAATATCCAGCTTTGATGTAATGTTTGTGATAGATATGACCAGGATATGATTTCTGGCGAAACGGGACAGACCGGCGTTCCGAAACCTTGGGAATACACTATTATAAAAACATACAACTATTACAATATTATATTAAAAATATAAAACTATTTCTATTACATTAATAATTAATGTTGGGAGCGTTCTTAAATGTCATAAATCAAGAACTGCACATGAGCATTAACAAAAAGCTGTAATTACATGAACTTTCTGGCTTTAATGATAATCAATGATAACGGAAATAACATGATCTTGTTTATTTCTGAGATTCTGGATATTTGTTTTACAGAAGGCACATTCTCATACATTGCTTTCTTTATTTTTCAAATACAATTCAAGTGCTGTTCATGGAATTAAGAGTATGAGAGTAGTCTGTATCCAGCTAAATAGCACGAGTAATTTCTAGCTAAATATGCCGTATGTAAATGGTTTTAGAGCTCAGGAGTGATTCAAGATACATCTGACTTGTCAATGCCAGCTCTAAGATTGCCTGTACCATGTCAGTCTGCGTGAAGCATGGAAGTCGAAATATAAAATGCGATTGCCATTTACAGCCTGTACCGGCTAGGTAAAGACGAACGCAATATCAGGTTAAGCAATAACTACAAGGGATGTAGTTCATGGAATTTAGTCAGTGTGGGAAGAAACAAGTGAACCATTAGTCTGCCGAGGTGCCGGAATATTTTAATTCCTTCCATTTCAAGAGTAAAAATCTGGACAAATACAGATACAGTCCCCAGTTTTGAGTTCTTATTATGTTTTTTTTACTTAAACACCTGCTTGTTCGGATGCACGTCTTTGAGGGGCTGTAGCGCAAAAGAATTCTCATTCATTTCGTTTGGTTCCTTGGCACGAGACAGCCGTGTTATGGGTTGGAACTGCAGCAACAGCCTGCTCTGCAGCAACACCATGTGGAGATGGGTTCGAACCTCGACATAATGTTGCTGAGAGACAGTAAAATTTCCATTATTATTTAGTACGACGTGTACATCATGTACCATTTTTGCATATCATATTATTTATTTGTTGAATTGAATATTCATATTGAACTTCATAGCAAATTGTTGGTTTTACAATAGCCCTGAGGATGGAATGAAAATATTCCAAAACGTCGGCAAACCAATGGTTTAATTGTTTCTACTCACTCTGGCCAAATCCCATGAACTGCTTTCCTCGTTACCTCATGATCGTGAATTCAAAAATGGCTAATAACTACAAGAGCAACATGTGACATGTGCACCCTTCCTTTTTCTCCTTCACGAGGAAAACTGGAAGAGATCCTGGTCGGCGAAGGCAACTCCGGGGTGGAGCCGGAACAGGCCTTCCGCCTCAAAAGGAAAGGGAAAGGAAGAAGAAGACGAGGAAAACTAATGGGGATGCAGTCGGGCTGCGCACTGGAGAGGAAGGAAGGAGTCTAGGAGGCAATGTCTGTGGGATGCAATCGGGACAAATTGTTGTACGTTTTAGTTAAGTGTTAGGCAGTGCTCTAGTTGCCAGGAAAAGCACATTTAATCATCATTTATTGGGAAAGCAACACGAGTTGCTTTGCATGCCTTGCTTTGTTCGCGAAACATTCCCTATAACATTTCCAATTGTTTCATAAAAATACTGATGGCTGAACATATTAATTTAATTTATTTGCAATGTCGAATCGTAACTTACTGATCAAAATGGACCTGACCTCTTTACAACTCTTCTCTTTACTCTGCCCATAGTACACGGGAAGCGCTGGAAAACATTTACAGTACAAACAAAAAGTTTACTGGAGGGTTCATTAAATATAGAGGGAATAGATTCTCGTTTTCAGGATAAAAGCCGCAAACAGTTAATTCAAACGAATTCGTGTATCTTAACGAATTGAATTGTTAGGATTCATACTTCAATAATTTTTAGAGAAAGCTAGAAAAAGGTATTCTATAAAAGGCAACTGTTTGATGTAGATTTGTCTGTACTTACGGAAGAAGTGTTGAACCATAGCTAATACTAATTGTGTTTTTAATTTTTGTGTTTGTTTTATTTGTTACCCTCCTGAATCTTTAAATGAATATTCTACAAGAATGCAAGAGGAATATGTATTTCCGAAGACGCTTTAGATTTCATATGAATGAAATCAATAGCGTTTTTCTAAATATACTCGTAAATGTATTAACAGATATTTTCATCTTGTGTATAACATGATTTTTTACTCAGCAAAAATGTATTCAAGATTTGTTGTTCTAAACGGGCAGTTGTTTTAGAGCAATCAGTAATAGTTCGTGCTGAACGAAAATATTTTGGATGTGATGTTTATAAGATAATGTGATGAACATTATGTGTAAACTTAAGAGCTTTTCGAACCGACAAACACAGTTTAATTTCCAATTTTTATTGCCGCTGCTTAAACGAAACGTCATAAACACGCTCAAGAAAAACATATTTCAACACAGAGTAGACTGGCTGAACCCGTGTGATTACATCGCAGAGGAGGAAATGCTGTAGAAACGTAGAACAGAATATTCTGCATATCCCCGAACATACATTATGTTTTATATTTACCAAGATCATAAAGGCCGGTAAATATACACCGTACTGTTTTTTGCTGATTGGACGTACAGAAAACGTACAGACCAGACTGCTCGATTTCTGTCTGAAATCGTTTGAGCATGTTCATAATTTTTCATGCAGAAAGCTTAGTTTGGCTCAAGCGCCTCTAGCGGCAAAATCGTTCACTAATGGATTTGTTTACCCGTTGCCACAGTAATCGGGCATTTGGATTTTGTGGTTATGGGTGTCAGTTTCAATAGTGTCAAGTGATATTGTGAGAAAGTACCGCTTTACCTGTTTCCCCTTATTTTTCTTCTCTATGCTCCTCATGGTTAATTAATACTCTATGAAGAACACAGCACAGCAAGAACTCACAGCAAGAACTCACAGCAAGAACGGACTGACAGAAAAATACCGCCATTGAAAGGTCTCGACGCGTTATATTTGCACTGCGATAAAACCATTCTCACACACATAACAGCCTCATCAATAATTCCACGAGATGTTACTAAATGATTATGCGAAGAATTGACAACGTGATGTGGTTCCATAAGTAAACAGACCAGTCAATTTTATTGATGTATCATTCCAGACACTTCAAATCTTCAGGTTAAAGAAACGCAAAAGAAAACTTAAGTAAGTGGTTCTCTTAGATTCTATTAAACAACTAGTGATGCTACAGCAGCTCATACTTTCATGTATTATTTTTAACTTTTGCAATTTTCGAAAATTCAGAGTGTTCAACGAAAGTGAGACCTGTGACATTGTAAAGCGTCTCTTGTTCTATCAGAGAAGAAAAATAATCAAAACAATTGGAACTGTTTATGAGATGATTTGAAACATGTTTATGTCAACATATAGTACCCCCAAAAGTTAAAATATCTGATTCAAACTCGCAGGGCCTCGATATCCGCCTGATCATCTGTGAGAAATTTTGGGGAAAATCGTTTGAACGACTTTAGGCAATTGCGTTGACCACAGACAGACGTTTTGTCGCAAACCAATTTTTCTGTATCAAGGCTTCTCAAACCGTGGATTATGAGAAAAATAATGTTTGAGTAAGTAATTTACCATATAATTAAAGAGGATTTATCAATATTCCTCGGCATGAGGGTTAAGCAAACGGAGGTTTTGTGTCGAAAAATCACTGATTTCCGTCGCAGCATTACTAGACGTTCTCTTTACTACGAAAGTACCTAGTAAGGCGAAAAATTATAATGAATTTGTAATCTGTATTAGCGAATGTCGGCCCAATATTTCTTTGGCATTTTTCGGTGAGGGCTGGCGAGATTATGGTGAGATCCGGCACAGACCTAGGACGGCTTATGGTGATTTCTCCGACCAGGTATATCCCACCAGCTGTTACCGCTTCAGCCGATTCAAGCTCTAAGCCCTCGGCATGTGTAGTAGTGTAGTGCATGTCAATGTATGTATGTAAGGTATGTATGTATGTATGTATGTAAGGAAATTACAAGGAAGAGGAATGAAAGATCGCGCGCGGTCTGTGGCTCGTTTGTCCGCTAGAATTTTCCTCCATATAACGGAGGTGTAACAATGTCGTCATGGGCTATTATAGAAAAATCGAAATATAGGTCTTAACTGAACCTTCCAATGCAGAAAGAGTATATGCTCACATTTCGTTTATTTTAATATTATGATTAGTATGCCTTTCTTTTAGATTTTTCTTTCACCGTACAAAAAGATTTTCAGTAATATATTACGTTCAGACAGTACAACTGTATCTGCAAAATAAAACAATATGTCTTGTTGCGAATGGTTTTTTCTGTTCCCTGAACAGTTGTGGAAGTGGAAGTGAACCCTTTCTGCATTGGACGGTTCAACTGTCGCAGTCGGACTGAGTCCACGTGGTAGTCTCAGGCGAATCTTCGAAATCTGCTCACAACCGAATAAATACTCTACTCCTTTATGAGCACCTTTGTAGTTGTATAGCATCGTTTCAACGTACTCCAATCCAGAACATTGACGTCACTGGGAAATATCCACTTCGACGATGAAAGCTGGGTCAGAGGAGTCGAGAAGGCTGATAGTCTATTAAGTACAGGCCTGCAGAGGACAGTTCTACAGGCGTCGTAAATTGGATCTTTGTGTGGGTATACTATGTCTTCTGAAGCTCGTTATTGAAACAAATATTTTCCGGCGGAGGACATTCTCTGTATCTCCCCAGGCTCCGCAGTGGGTTTACCTTCTGCGTTTGCGTTAAACATTGTAAATTATTTATAATTGCACAGATGCTGATCGAAAATGACTTTCACACATTATTTACAACTTAAGTGTGCGTACATGACGTGTATGTAGTGAGTAGAGGCAAGCAGATGTTAATTTTTATATGAACACATAAGTAGAATTTTCAAATGTTTCCTGAAATAAACTGACTTGTTTCAATCCGATGGATGGTGTCAACAAGCCCCATCACTTAACATCTGAAAAGGGAAGTAAAATTGGGAGTGTTTGCGCAAATGCAATAGGAATAAAAGTGCAAATATTTAATACTTTTCCACAATTATTTAATTAATTTCATTTACACATAGGCTGAAACATAAAGAACAGTAATGTCTGAAACGGAATTGAACAACCCTATTGTCTTAGTAAAGTAAATCTGCGAGTGATAGCTCATGCCGTCTTTCAGTGCATTGACTTATCTGCAACAGGTCCTTTCGTGGTGCTAATTCAATAGTTTATTACACAACTGGTTCATAATGTTAAGCTTTATTGCATGAGTACATTTTTTGACAACGAGCGAAGTTAGATGTTTCAAATTTATATGAATACAATAAAGCAAATTATAAGCGAGATCCATGCATTTTGTATGTGTGTGTGTTTGTTTATAACAATTTTAAATATATTACAATTATTTATTTATTTATTATTTATTTAATAGAATTTAAGTTAACTTTTGAACACAATATTATTCTGAGGTGACTTCTATTTGACAAAAAACCGGTGGTAGGCTGTTCAGTGTACCGCTACCTCCCCACGATTCTCATGCTGCGGTTGACTGCATGTGTGATGACAAATTATTCGTGACGTAAATGGCAAATACGCCATAATCAGTGCCATAAGATGTCTTTTTATGAATGATTTCTTGCAACGAAAAAAGGTCATTAATATTTCTGGAATACAGAATAAAATTAATAAATGTTTTATTGTTATGAATTAAATTGAGATATTGAATTACTTTCCTTTCAATAGAAAACGATTACAAAATACATTTGTGAGGCGCTACTCCGAGCTCTGACTGCATCACTATGAAGCAATATTTACCTTTATGCTTATGATTACTACGATGACTGCTACGAAGAGTGCCACTTTAAAATTGCCGAGTGTTACACAATTCACAATGGGATAAGTTTAGTAGCGAAAGTCCCAGTCGAAAGCAATAAACGCGCAAGATAGAGCGAAAAGAGCAACTCTACAAATCACCAAATACCACGCACAAAAATTTTTGTAGGATTCACAGCAGTGAATCAACGCAATCACACTAAAAATACACAAAAGAGGGCACTTTTTGCACAAATAACATTGCTGTACGAATAGAGCAGTGGTCCTTTGTCTCTTAATAGAGAGGCGAGGGTTTGAGCACAAGTGCGCGAGTGAATTGAATCACCAGAGTACAAGTTGCCTAAGAGGCCATGCCAAAAAGTGGCCACAAAGAGATCGTTCAGACGCGCATTTACGAGAAAAAGGAGCTCAAGAAGTGTTGCCACCCGTAGGAAAATTATCGTTTTGTAGAATGTGTTTGTTATTTGCAGGATACTGTATGAAATGTCCTTGGGACACCCTTTTGCGTGATATTTTAAACAGCGAAATATTATTTTAATCTCTTATAGATCTATAGAATTAGAATAGACCCTATCGTAGTAGAATGGACGGTACAATAGAACACACAAACAGTCTCACAGATGTTTCCACTATTAAAATCACACGCCACTTCTTTGTAGTCCACGTTCAACCACTGATCTTACTCTACCTAATACATCGTATACATCAACTTTTTTATCGCAAAGGTTACTGTTTATTTTATTATTAATATCTTCAACTTTGTCTTACGTAGAGCCATAACTTAGCTTAGCACAGGGGCAATAACAGTTATTTATGCACCAAGGGCGTTATACGGGTTCTATTGATCGAGCGGAGGCAAATGCCCGAGGGCTTTTTTATTGCTCAAGATAAATAAGTAAATATGTATCAACTAGATGTTAACTTTTCATGTTTCCCTCCCATAATCCCCTTTTATAATTCCCTCCATAAGAGAACATGTATCATTCAAGTTTTTCATATTGTAACGTATTAGCCAGCGTGCCTCATGGCATCTATTTGGGGACGCTTGGTTGCGGATTAGTCTCGCCACAGGAAGTAGGGTTTTTCCGTAAAGGGAAGAACGCGGAGACGGGAGACACAAGGCTTTGGGTGTCTTCCGGCTTATAGAAGCTTTTCACTGTTATAACAAGCGAGGGGGTGGCGTGACGTAGGAGGTCACGTGGGCCTCGCCTATATAACAGAGTGTACGGAGCCAGTAGGCAGGTTCTGGAGACGGTGGGAGAACCTCGTGCGTGTGCACAAAACTTGGCGCCAAGACGGTGCATATGCGAGCCAGGCTCGCGAGGCTGGAGTCATTAGTTGACGAAGCCTGCGGACTTTATGTCCTTGGGTGACTGCGGTCACGGGGGAGCGATGCTGTGTGCGTGCTCCGAGGTGAAGAGTGGTTGAGTGCCACGATTCACGCCGATTCTCAATCGGATAAGATCGCTCCTGCGATCGAGGCAAACCAGCCGTTGGTGCGCCAGAACGGACTTTGTGTCCCAGCGTGACATCCGGTCACGGAAGCTAGGCTTTGTGCGCGCTTCAAAAGTAGGAGTGGCGAATGCCACAATCAAAACAATCTTCAATCGGGTTTTGGATCGCTCCCGCGATCAGGGGATAGTAGGTCTATCAGAGCTAGGGTGTAAGTAGATTATTAAGTGTATATATTTGTTTTGTTTTCTTGTTAATAAATATATTTGTTATACGAAAGCTCTGTATCTGTGGTCGCTGTGAGTATCCATGACGTCACAATATTTACCTCGTAACTACGATCCTCTGGATCCAGGTAAGTTATATAGTGTATATCGAGCTGCGTACTGAAGGCAATAACAAGCTATAACGTATCAGTAAAAAATTAAGGAATTAAACCCCTCCTCATCACATAGATTGACGTGGATTTTCGCCCACATAATCAGAGGTGGAAGACAAGTGATCTGAGCACTCCCCCACCATTCGCTGACTTCTAGAATACGTGAATAAACTAATTTAGAACAGAGAATGGTGGAAATGTACAAGATACATTTAAGCATTCAAATGCAAATTATTCTGGATCGCACCGAGTTGTAGGATAATTATGTTCGAAAATTGATAATTTTCACTTTACATCATAATTTCTTCACAAGCAAGTGAAATCGACTGAGATGGCTCGTGGTATCAACTATTGTCACAGAAGCGTCTCTGCCCAGACGCTTCAGACTTCGAATCCTGTCGCGGCGGAATTTTGACTCTCCATATATAAGTAAATCGAATTCAGGGGAGTCTGAAGAATTATATACTGCGATTTTTCCATAGCTGCCTGTGCCGTATAATCAGCTGATCCGGTCTCATCCAATCGGAAGGTTGAACTCCGCCGTAGTGACGTCACTGTAATGACGCGTAAGGTCCCGATTGGATAACACCCTAACAGCTGATGACCTACCAGACACAGCTTTGAATAAACCGCAGTATAACAGCCGGCGGCTCGGATTAGTGGTTTCGTGAGTTCACCCATTAGAACCGGGCAAATGTCGGGACAGTTCCGTAACGCAGAGGTTCCACAGACGCGGTTCCCCACTGGAGAACCTCGCAAGCGAATGTGTAGAGTGGCACTGAACCTTACGATCTAGCGTGGGATCACTTCGCGGCATGTAACATTCACTGCGCTTACTCAAATAACGACCCCAGCAGTTGACAAAAAATATATGAAAACAAAACAATCAAGAAATTTTCGAAAACATTTACACGACCTCAATCAAAAATCCTTAAGGAAAAGATTTCATTAAGGAAAAATATCTATATTAATAATTGTAGTTGTAGGACGACGCCGAAAATGTTTTCAATAATCGCTGTTTTTTTTTTTCAAATTAGGGCTTTCAACAAACATGCGATCTAATGCATGTTCTTGAATTTTTTCACACTACGCAAGAAGAAAAACTGAATCAAAAACGGTGCAGCCATTTTTTGAAAATATAGAAAATGCAAAAGGGCCTCATCATTTCAAATTCAAGGAGCCGTGATATCAGCGAGATCGATTGGAGGATATAAACTTTGGAGAAAATCGGCTACACGATTTAGCCGATACGTTGTTCACAGACGGACAGAGAGACGTTTTGCAATCGTTCAATTTTTTGGTATCACAAACCCAACAAAATATGGTCTCTGGCTACACTACATGTAAGACGATTTTGCTCTAAATTTAGCAACTGAATTAAACAACTTTTTCGAGGCTGTAATAAGAGTTTTTCTTCCGAAAATTCGCCGTTTTTTTCGTACATTACATAACTTTATCTGTACTGCGTCAGCGGTATGGGGAAAGTAACAAGCGCGTGAGAAACCGCGGCAGCAGGTCGCCCAACAAAGCGCTGCTTGTGGCGGCGCCAACGCCCTTCGGGCAACCTCTCCCCCGACTCCTGCTTCAATTCAGATCAGGGGCTATTTCAGGGCCAAGGGGCACCTTACGCCCTTTGGCCGCTGCCCATGGGCACTGGCGCCGTGCCAACACCATTGCTGCTCGTATGCTTTTCGACTGAATGAGCAGATGGAATGGGCGTGAGTGACTGAGGGGATGAGAAAGTGAGTATCCGGGCGCGTTGACTGATTTCAAGGTGCATTGTGGGAATTGTGGGAATGCTGATGATGTGTGTTGACATAATTAAAAGTTGAAATAATAGCTCATCTTTGCCAACTTATATTTATTCAAAGAGCCGGCTTTCGACGGTTTTAAGGTCATCAGTCTCGCTACATGTGGGGAAATTTTGGTGACAATGCACTGAATAAATCTAAGGAGACCAAAATGACTTCAATTGCTTCATCCCTGACTTGTCATTATTAGTCCCGTGAGTGGAATACGTGTTATATCCTGGAGACAACAGAGTTCGGTAACAGCTAGAGCATGAGATGCGGGGATGACATGACACCTATTCTTCCAGCGGGACACTGTCGCAACAGAGATAAGTTACAGTCTCCCGACATGTGAGGCGTTGGGAATGTGAGTGTGTATAGGTGTGTGTAAAGAGAGGAAAGTTCTACGATGTGAAAGGAAATATTGTCTGCGGTCTTTTACTGGTTTCATAGGATTCTTCTCCGGTATTCGTTATTCGTGTGGTGTTCGGAGAAACCACGGGATACTACCGATTAAAACAAAAAAGCCGCTAAAATTCTCCTCCAGACAGTAGCTGAATTCAACCTAGCTGACTAGCTACAGGCGAAAGAGCTGCTACTGTCGGTAATGAAACTCTAGGACCTCCCGGTCAGAAGCACTGCAGTGACATCAGTTGAGTCTGGCATCGGAGACACCCGCACTTAACGAAGTACTTCGTAAACAGCGCCGCGTCACGCACTGCGGTCGTCAACACGACGCCTCCATCCCCTCCGCCTCCCCCCGCAGCCGCGACACCTCCGGCGCGGGCGGGGCCCAAGGGCAGCAGAGCTCTTCGCGCCAATTGCCTCTGCAATAAGGGCTCGAGTGGTGGGGCACAGGAGGACAAACACAAGCCACGTTTCTGAGGCGGGAAGAACAGTGAACCTAAGAAATATGTAGTATTAGCAAAATACCCAGCTTTGCCCGGCTTTTTCTTATTCAATCATGGTGGAAAAAGAAAATATATCCGTCTCTCTCTCTTCCTCTCTCTCTCTTCCTCTCTCTCTCTTCTCCTCTCTCTCTCTCTCTCTTCCTCTCTCTCTCTTTTCCTCTCTCTCTCTCTCTTCCTCTCTCTCTCTCTTCCTCTCTCTCTCTTCCTCTTCCTCTCTCTCTTCCTCTCTCTCTCTCTCTTCCTCTCTCTCTCTCTTCCTCTCTCTCTCTCTCTTCCTCTCTCTATCTCTTTCTCTCTCTTTCTCTCTCTCCGTCTCTTTTTCTCTCTGACTCTCTATTTTCCTATCTGCCTGCCTACCAATCTGTCTGTACGTCTCTCCATCTCCGATTCTCCTGAGCATCGCCCTGCGTCACATGCCAACGCAACAGTGAAACCCGGGTGGAGGGTACATTGAATGGAAATTTTATTAAAATGAAGCACAAATTTGTTCTGCAGCGCCATCTAGTGAAGTTATAACAAAATTAATAGCACATAAAGCTTCTGGATGAAATAAACTTAGATGTGCCAACTTCAATAGAGGTCGATCTCACGATGTTGGAGTTCTCTGCTCTGCTCCAACATCCAGATGTATATATAGAAATCCTCCTTCCCCCCGTCCGTGAGGTGGCGGTGATTTCCCCTATTGGATGGCGAGATCCGGCGCCGACCTACTGGTATTTCCCACCAGCGGGGCACCGCCCCAGTCGGGACATGCTCTACGATGCCAACCGATCACCCGACATGTGTGCTTGTGTAGTGCGTGTTAGTGTAAGAGTCGGTGCGTAAGGAGTGAGCGAAGGACAAGAAAGAGGGAGGAGAGTTCGCGTGCGGTTCGTGTCCCGTTTGTTAGGGTACTGCTCCGACATTCGTCTGGTGTTATTCCGAGAACCCACGGAAAACTACACAGCAGCCAGTCTCTAGAATTCTCCTCCAGACAGCGACTGAATTGGACCCAGCTGACAAATTAGTGTCGGAAATCTTGCCCCTGTCGGGGCTCAATCGTGGGACCTCCCGGTGAGAGACACTTGTCGCGTGGGAAGCGGACGCACAGAGCGACTGGCCTCCGCCGCATCTGAACGGGCGCCAGCCGAAGCGCCTTCCTGCTCTCGGGTGTCGGTCTGGACGGCGTCGCAGAGCGCCTCCCGGCACAAAGCGATGTAAACACACGCGGAGCGATGCGCCACGTCCTGCCTTTGAGGTGGGCGGGGCACCAGCCCACGCACCTTCACATTGGAGCAGGCGGTCCTTTTAGGAGATTCGCTTCCCCCTACGTTTTACTTTCCCGCACTTACTTCGTAAGAAGGGAAAGTAATGTAATTCTGCTGAGGAAAAGGGCGAATTTTCGGCACAAAACACTTTTTGCCGGGTGGTAAAGAAAAAGTGGATACATCTCGTTACTACTTACATAGTAAAGAGAAAATGTGGTAATGCTGCGGGAAAAACGAGGATTTTTTCGAAGATAAAATCTTTTTGTGGTGCCTTGTTATAAACAATGCAGAGCAGTTTTTTTACACATATTTAACGCAATATTGCTCAAAAGGACTAAAAGTTTCAAAATAATTAACCTCATCTTCATGAGAGAACAAATTATGTAGCACAAATTCCATTAGAAGGAAATGTCTATTCTATTCTGCAGTACCACTAGTTTCTTATTGAATGCGATTGCAAGTATTCCGGATTAATCCATAACCTCTTCCACACTCCCTTACCCTTCATAATTCTGTAGCTGTCAGACAAACGACTAGGGCCGTTACTGTAAAAGATGAAAAACGAAGATATGTACAAATGAAGGTGTGTTCGCCGCGGTTCCATCCCGTTTCCGTCCCAGTTCGGGATAGCGGTCAGAAATATCATCCGATATCACACTGAAAACTGTGTCTCTTCCTGCCGTCTTCCGGGATCTGAGTCATGAGGCTAAAACATCTGTCCACCAGTCGGAGGCGCATGGACGAAGCGTTTCGAAAGCACTAGACCGGCTGAGAAGATTCAGTGCGACAGCTGCCGCCGCTGGGACACCCTAGGGATCCCGACCCGACGGCATCGGATTTTCAGTACTATAGATACGCAGCTACGTCAAATTCAATCACTGGCTGGAGCAGGATTCTATCGGCCGGTATTTTCCTCAGGTTTTTCGATCAATATCAGTTGAATGGCACTGTGATTCATTACCAACGCGCGGGCGACCGTATGCGCGCAATTTTTCTTTTCTAGTCCTTCTCGCTCCTCTCTATTTTCACACTTACTCTCTCTGTCTCTCTGTCTCTCTCTCTCTCTCTGTCTCTCTCTCTGTCTCTCTCTCTCTCTCTCTCTCACACACACACATACACACACACATACACACACACACATACACACGAAATATATTGGAAGGGCAGTGAGGGCTTAGATCTTGTTCTGGCTGGGACGGAGCCCCACTAGTGGAGATTACTGGAAGGGAAAACCTCGCAATTCGACATGTATGTCGGCGCAGGTGTTTGCGTTCCAATGTTGGACGAACACCGTCATCCCACGCTAAAACATGTACTACACTAACGGAACTAAGTCAAAGTGCATGTCGTGCCTGAAATACGAATGAATGAAATACTCATTCCAAAGCACTAGCTCATCACGGGGAAGTCGTTAACACTTTGTGAATACATTCCCAATTAAAGGCAATGAATGGGTAAAGTTTGACCCAAATACAGCTTGTACTATATGCTTCCATTTTAAAAATGACATTAAAGTGTGCAAAAAAGTTTTTAATGTCTGTAGATTATTGGATATGAGTATGATTCGATAGTATTCGATTAACACAGCGTTAAAATCTGCGGCTGTAAGTTTGTCTTGAAACGAAAACAATATTGTTCCATTACCATTAAGATAGCAGTTCATTAGCCCAAATAATAAACCGATTACGTTTTCCTGTATACAGAAGAGCGATTCATTCTTTATTACTTTTCTGAGATGGTCTTCGGTCTAATATCAAGTCGTCTTGTTCATAATATTTGCTCAGTGTTTATAATCTGGCACATTTTCAAGTTTACACACTCCGTTGGGGCGCATTAAGGAAGCGATAATAAGTAGGAACACGTCGCGTTCACCAGTTAAAAGCAGGCGCTGCCATTAATATTTGTTAAGCACATTTTGATTTGTATTAAAAAAACAAATATACTGAATATCGAGAGAAATTGTTTATGAAACTTTATGAAAATCAGAATCTTATTCACACTAGTGTAAACCCGCTAAGATAAATAACACCAACCCTAATTTGAAATATCCTGCCAGAAACGAAAGTTGTACGCTTACCCTGGGCGCCAGAATACTTAGTACACCTCTAATATACGAGTGCATTAACAATACATATGTTGGGAAACATTAGGCACAGTAGTATCTTGGAATACTAGCAACTGAAGTCCGGTAACATCACACAGATCGCATAAAAATATCTTTCTTAACGATTCCTGTGCCGGACAAGATAGCCGACGTCGCCAAGGCTGAAGGACCGTAGCTGCCTCGACTCGAGGGGTCAAGGGTTCGAATCCCTCCAGGGATATGGATATTTGTGGGTGTGTTGTTCTTACGTGGTCTCCCTACAGTTCCCCCTATAGTTTAAAAAGTCACAGTTGTCGCTATATGACAAAGATGTTGAAAAGCGACCTTTAAAAAAACCTTTTGTAAAATGTGCATTGACTTTGTGAATGTGAAAATCGCTTTTAAGATAACAGATTTCTCCAACACTCCCATATGAAATCTGCATAGAATCAAAGGAAAGTAGGAATGAGTACCACACGTTTCCAAGAACAAATATTAACAGAACATCAAAAAAAGAGAATTCTGATGATGACTATGTTGATGATGATGATGATGATAATAATAATAATAATAATGTATCAATCAAATATATTAACTTTTTATTGAATTTCGAAAACTAGAACTAGCTAGTGAATGCACATTAAGATCTCAGGTTTCATATTTTCTTTCCTAGAAAACAATGTGAGTATTATCGCAATTTTGAATTTTATGGTAAGGACGTTTAAATTTTTCTACTTGTTCTACATTCTTTCTATTAAAGTTTCTTTCTTAATGCATTCTATTTTCGAATATTTGATCATTAAATCATTTACTGTAATGTATAAGTTTTCAAAATAACAGGTGTCATTACGTATTTCATTGTGTTCATCATTAGACATGCTATGTACTGTTGTGGCACCACTAGTTTACGTTTCAAGTTTCATCTGTAAAGCGTGGATACTCCCTACAATGTATATTCGAGAATGCAAACAAGAATCTTAAAGAGTCTCCTAATGGCGTATTACCCATTTTTATATGCCTCTCTCTCTCTCTGCTCTAATGGTATTTGCTTGAAACAATATTTACGAGGTTTCAGAAAATGTTCACCACAGAATTCCTGAGTAGCCTATTCGATTTCTTCGCTCATATATTGTAATGTCAGCCGGGGTGAGTACTAAGTGTAATCTAAGATTCCTGAAACGTTTCTAAACTCACAATTTACAAGTTGAGTTCACTTGAATAAAAAAAGGAGCCTCGATTACATCAGAAACATATCCAAGATCTTGAGTTACTCATCTGAAGTAGTTTTAATGAAATGATTTTTAATCATTTTTAATGAGTCTTTTTTTAGAGCATTTTATTGATCATTTTTGGCAATGTTTTATGTCATCAAAAACCGCCCCCTATTCATTAGCAACGAATTCTACTGAAAACTTCCCAATTTAAAAAGCGGCATACTTCTGGGCCAAACAGATAAACTGCGTGGGACCGGAATGCTATCGCTTGGCCACCACGGGACGCTGTGAACATTTGTAGTCGCTCACAGCACTTAAAGTGTAAGTGGTTGGGATCGAGGGTTTACTCAACACCTCGCGTGGGGCGTCTCGCCTTTCAATGCCGCTCCGCTCTGGCTGCATTCGCCCAGCGGGGTGTGTGTGTGTGTGAGGGAAGTCCCAATTCTCGTCCCCTCCGGGAGACGGTGACGTATCAAGCAACATGCATTTCTCCTGCCAAGGTATCGGCTGGGCCACCTTAAATTTAGAACCCTGGTGAGCTCTCATTTTCTTCTTCGGGGATGTGATCCACCCTTTAGGGCTGGGTTTCTCTGTATTGTACCACCAACCTTTTATTTCAACCTATCGCCTCCCGAGTAAGTTCAAATCGCAAAACGAACTGCATTAAATTCTCAGTAGTCCCCTCCTTTGAACATAGAAAACATTGTCTGCAGTGTGATAAATCTTTTCGGGCTGAGAAAAAGACATAAAAAGACATAAAAAGACAACGTTTGAAATAAATGAACTGTTTTGAGACAAATGGGATCACAAATTTAGACACAAGTGTTTAATCACGATCAAGGGTGAAAAGGTGAAAGGGTGAAAGAACAATTGTTGTTTCATTCCAACAGAATGGACAGTAGGCTAGCAGAAGACTTAAGAGCCGAACAGGCCATTCAAGTGCAAAACCAATCATTAGCGTGATTCGTCTAACGATGAGATTAACATATTTTACACTCGGAATAAACAAAATTACAAATGAATTGTCAGTAGCAACGTAATAACAAAAATAATAGCACAATAATGGAACCTGAGTTTGGAAACGCCCATGAAATGAGTTAACATGCAGAAATTCCAGCAGATACCAAATTCATGCAAAACTCCCTCTGTCTGAAACACCGGCATTCGGGAGTATTCCTAGACCAAGTGAGCGGACACTTCGTTACATGAAAGTGCAACATCGTAAGAATCTAAAAGAAAACAACTTTTCTTGACGTAAAGATTTCCCTGACAAAGATAACCGTACTTCGATTTTCTTCTAAAAAGAAGAAGCGCAAATAATCTTTACGTATTAAATTTACTAGCTTCTACTCACGTCCATTCCAAATCCTCTAAGTTCTGGTTTTTGTTCGGAGATAGAGTTATACAACTGAAGGTACCCTGTCCTATTTTAGTAAATCTGAGTTGGACAACAACCGGGGACTACCGATAAACTGTGTTCCTCCAGCATCATGATCATTCAATTAGAATCGAAATTAATTGGGCACCCAACCACAGCAAACCTCGCTTTATTTGTACATGTTAGTAAGCCTTTCACGATTTTGGTAGAAGTGTGCCTTATTTTGTTTCTGCTTCAGACATTGAAGATATGTAGAGTAACAAGATAAGGCACCTTTTCCATAAAATTAAGATAGTAACATTTAGGAGTGGTGGAATGCTTATCATTCGCCCAAGCTCCCCATTCAAGACTTTCGTTCCCGAAAACCTCCTGATGCCATGTGTGGGCCACATGATGCCCACCAAAAAACACAACGCGATTCGCAAGATCAACAGAGAGTCACGCCACACCACAGCAGACGCGCAAGGTCTAACTGGCCTTTCCACAAAGTGGCTTCTGTTGATTCACGGCCGTGGGACGTACTATTTACTAGGGCGCACGGTGCCTGGTGTTGAGCACAGGCGCGCTGAGAGAACAAGACCTCGCCCCTTCGCTCCCACCGTTCGTCGGCCAGGTACGGCCGAGCGAAGTGGAAGGTGCAGGCGCGCGGAACGTGCTTAGACCACCAATGAGACCTTCGAAAACAATTGCAAGTTAAACACGAGTCTCAAAAAAGGTTTCCTCTTAGCTTCTCGACATCAACGAGGTACAAAGTGTTACTCAGTGTTTGAAATTTTCAGCAAGTCATATTACGTTTATAGCTCGGAAAATTGAAATTATTTTCTATTTTGTTGTATTACAAATATTTGTTGAAATTTATTGTTGATTTTCAAAGGGCTGAAATAAATCTTTCATTCGTTTAATATGTAACGTCATTGCTGCTTTATGACGTTATACTGAAATACTGATAATATATAATAGAAAAAAGGAGAGAGAGTTTTACACAATTAATTATATTTCTACAAACATCGGCGTTTTAACATTAATTCCAGGTTATTTGAGTTCAATATTCCCACAAGTAAAGAAGAAAATGTAGCCGAAAATCTCCTTCAGCATACAGTATGCTCGATGCCGTGCCTGATATGAACAGGAAGGAGGCGGGGGGGGGGGGTTAAGTGCGTGTCGAGGCACGGACGAGAGGGGCGGGTTGAAGCAGGACGGAGGCAGAGAGAGGAGGGGAAACGATGATGGGTGGTAGGTTTGTAGGGACGTGTAGGGTAGCGAGGTTGAAGGGGGTGATGAAGGATGCGGCTTGCTGGAAGCGGGGTGGGCGGGCAGGGGGCGGAGGTGGAGGGACCGAGAGGCGGTGAAGGGGATGGTGACGAGTGGGGTGGAAGGGATGGCATGGGCGGATAGAGGGAATGGTGTGGGGGATGGAGGGACGAGAAGAGGAGAGGGAGGGGGTGGGTTAAAGGGATGCGACGAGGGGGGAGGGTGGGAGGGGTGGTGAGGGTGGGTGATGGGATATGTGTAGGGACGGGTGGAAGGGGTGGGGTGTGCGGAGCAGGCGGAGGATGGTTGGGAGGACGGGTGGAAGGGGTAGTAAGAGCGTGTGCGATGGAGTGGTGAGGAGCGAGTGGAGAAGGGTTGAGAGGGATTTGGTGAAGAGAGTGGATGAGGGGGGGGGCGTCGCCGCCGGCCGTGCAGACTTCGCCGGCGGAAGAGCCCAAGAGGAAAGAAAAATAAGCAGCGCTTTCATCCAAGAGCGGGCGGACAACCTGCAAGTCACGGAGAACCCGCCCGAAAAATACACACCCGAGCGTCCGTTTTACATCGCACGTTATGCAACGAGAGAAGAGCTTGTCCGTGGACACCTATACTCGCCTCCACTCTTCGTCGCCCAAGAATTCACACATTGAATAGGTGATCTTCGGTAAGGAATTCCCACACAAGCGTTGAAAATATGCCTTTGGAACAACGAGCGCATTTCTTCTTTCTACAAAGACTTTTCAAGCGAGACTTAGAAAAATGTTTTTGTGAATGCCATGTCACAGTGTTTCTATGAAATATTAACAGAAAGCAGTTACAGAACTGTTAGCAGAAAATTTCATTCACTTCTGTATTTTATAATTTTAAGTCCATAGTCAGGTAATACATTACATACTTAAAAAGAAAGAAGAAGAAAAACACGAGAAACCTTGAAGCAGAAGGTTAACGAAAAAGCATAAAGGCGACCAGAAAAACAGATTCGCAGAGGAACGAAAGTGTCGCAGGAGAAGATAAAGCGCAGAGCAGTCGCGGGATACGCAGAGGCTGAAAGGAAGATGGATTGCCTGTGAAAATGAGAGCCTATCCTTCCGTGTCTGTCATTCGCAGAGGGCCTAAAAAACTGAGAAACATGCGAGGAAACGGCTCGCGAAAGAAGTTCTTTCTCTTCTCTCTCCCAAAGAAAGTGATGTTGTTGTGCACGGGGTTGGAATACTAAACAAATATAGTAATCCTAACTACAGAACTCGTCATTAGAAAATGCGCATCACATTCAATGCTCCGTTGTCTCATAACTGAGCTGCGGAGGAAAACGAAGACTGACTTCGAGGCGGAGAGAATTGAACTATCTGCAACCCTGTACGCCAACCCAAAGTACGAGGAAACTCGCCCGAAACGGCACTCCCACAGCACATACTGTCGCACATGATAACTAACTTTCCAAAACTCAGGTTTCAACAAAAATAAGACCTTCGCCATTCTGTTAAGCGTCCTTTGTCTATTCGTGGGGGAAAAATCGAAAAGAATATTTGACGCAGTTTTTGAGAAAATGTTCTTTAATTTTATTTCATAAATTCTTTGATTACATATGTACATGTAATATCTCTGTATTTTACTACTTGCTGTAAAATCTGCCACCGAGCGAAAGCTTATTAGCAGAAATAATAATAAATAATAATAATAATAATATAATAAATAATTAATAATTATTATTATTAATATTAATTTCTGCTAATAAGCTTTCGCTCGGTGGCAGAGTTTTACAGCAAGTAGTAAAGATACAGAGATATTACATTATTATTATTATTATTATTATTAATTGTAATAACTTGAAAAAAATAATGGAAAACAAATAGTTTTATATTTTAAAAAATGTAGCTTTTTAAAACATTAAGTTTTATAACAGATTTCACTTCAGAGAAAAAGGTCCATTGTCATTATTGTACTTTTGCCATGCTAGTTTTCTGCAACTTTCGAAAATACGAGCTTTCGTTGAAAATTGTATCATCACCTGTTTTTTTATCGCACGTTATTACACTGGAGAAGAAAATTTAGAGAAAAAAATTGAAGCAATTCTTGAGATAATATTTGTTTCAACATTGCCTATATTTCAAATTACACAGGAGACCCGCAGTAAAATTTAATTGCAAAAAATGAAGACAATAGAAAACTTCAGAAAGTTCCATTTTTTCACAATTTGTGCATGTATAATATTTAAAGCCTTCAAATGCCGACATTACAATAACATAGCCACGTATGTAACCATCTCATGAGAACTTATGAAACAGCCCACGTATCAGTCTCTTCAGTCATGCGGGGAGTTATTTGACAAACCAATGAAATATCAAATACGTAACTCTTAACATTAAGCTTTCGGATGCGAATTTATGAACTGTAAAACTACCGGTTATCGTTGCTTTTGTTGTTCACGTGTACATTGGAATATGCAAGAGAAAACCACTTCCCACGGACGTGACGCACTCCTAGCTGGCCTCTGGCACGAGCAGCGCCACCCATGCGCTCCCAAGTAGTCGCGCGTTTGAAGACTTTCTGCGACAGCTCGGGGCGATGAGCCGTCTATAGCGCCTCGGAGGTTAACAATGAAGTACAGGGCCTTACGGACTTTTGTGGTGAAGAAACTCCCCCCCCCCCCCACCGCCGTTTTAAGATTTCAAAACTGCTTTAAATCCACATTAACAAAACGTTTCCTTGCAACAATTAATTATATTAGCAAAGTTATACCTCGATACATTACATATCTACAACAAATCGTGGTGAATATCCTTACAATTTATTAATTTTTTAGGAAGAGATACGTTCGGCTGTTAGATCAGCCACATCTGCGGTGCCATGTCGTCGTAGTCACAGTTGGTCTCTTCGATCAAACCCGGTCAATTTTGGAGTAGTTCCCTATTGAAAGGGTCACACGGGATTCCTTCTCTCATCCTTGTTCCACCATCTGCCCTCACACACACACACACACACACACACACACACACACACACACACACACACACACACACACACACACTACCGTCCACTGCACTACCTCAGGCGCCCGCGTTTCAGTACCCACGTTTTGTACCTCAACGACGAATCACTGCTGAGATACTTGGTATAGGCCAGATAACTCCAGAAAACTTAGTTGAATGTCTGCTTGTCTCTGAAAATAATTGGACGTCGGTGCGTAAATTTGCACAAAACGTATTTCTGGAATTGCGGCGCATAGAGTAAAGAAGGTATATCTCTGATCCCTCACTTGACTAGCTTCATGTGACTGGGTTACTATTCCACTCTCTGCGATGTAATGCCTGTAGTGGCCTTCATGGAGAGGACGGAGGAGAAGGGAGGTTCGGTTTTAGAGAGAAAAAAATCTCACACGCTGGGTAGTTCGGGCTATCCAGTGTCTTTTGAAGATTTACACCAACCCTCGTAAAAAGTTATTAAAAACCTACCACACTTGTCGGGAGAGCAATCGAGAGAATGGAACTTATCCCGGCTGCGGCGAAGTCTCGTTATGGGAGATATCTATAAGGGTAGCCCCAGTAAGCCGAAGTAAGCCGACGCTGAATTTCAAATTCCAGCGGGGTAGTATCACCGCGACCTACCTCGATACAACAAGCACATTCATGGAACTGTTGATGTAAGTAATTGACCTGTGCGGAAACACGAAATCCCAAAGGGCAGCAACTTCGGCATCATTGACCTCTCCCGAACGAACCCCCGGACTAGAGCTAACTTTAGCTCACGAGGTGCAGGAGGCGCAATTAGCAAAGGTGATCGCTGATTGGAGGAAGCGCAAGTCGAGGGCGTCAGAACCCCCCTCCCCCCTTCCTCCACATCGCGACGCTGGCACGACCCATGGGAGCGGGCCAAACTCTTTCCGAAATTAACAAATAATAACGCTTTTAACGAAGGAATCTTCTTTTTCTCGAAGACTTGACGTGTAATTAACACCATTGAAGAGCTTACTTCCAATGAGACTGTCTCCATTTCCGTTTGTTTCTTTTATACAGGGATTCTATTCTTAACAATCTTCTTAATAACTATGCTGCTAAAATACTGTACTCTAAATTGGCAATTTTCCAATCTAAAACTGTGTTCGAAATCGTTAAATCCTAAGGCTGAACTTGAATACTTTCCCCACCTGAAAAATCGTATTTCTTTGAGATTTTTCACTTTCGAAATAACCTCTTCAATTTTTCTGTATATTGTTATTTACTATTATATTAATTACAATAATACATTCGGGAGCAATCTGCCACTCCTTGTGAAGTCCATTTAAATGTCAAAAATTCAACAAAATTGTGTAAATTATCACTGCTCAAAAAAACTGATAAATATTAAAGGAGTAAAATATTAGGGATTTTAATCACCATGCCATTAAAAACATCGAACATTTTTTACTTAAAAATATTATTAGACTAAAATGATATTTAACGATTGCGTAATTCAATTCAATACAATCTAGCTTGCTGATTCTAATTTAAATTAATTAATGATACGTCAAAGCTTTTTTATCTTTCACATTCACCCTATCTTTTCTCTCCTTCCCTTCAATACTTCACTCGATACACTTCCTTTGTACTTTGACGATCATTGTTATCAATCGACAGCTACTTAAAGATGCTCAATACTGTCAGAGAATACTTCACTAATCGCACTCATTTAGAAGGTCGGCATTAGAAACGTTATTTAAATGCATTAGTCAAGGAACGCAGTATTCAACTCTTTCCGGTTAATCATTCCTGTTTTGAACATTACCAAAACTCGTGACAACTCTTTAATAAATCGACTACAACCATTTAAACCCGTATGATTGTACTATTTACTTTAAATTACAAAAACACCTCGCACTGCATCCACATAGTTTTTTGTACTAGTGGTTCATTCAACCATCATTATTCACCATCGATAAATTTGGATATACAACTACTGTAATACCGCTAAATAATTCCGATTTCAAAGAGTAAAATTGTCCACTTGTGTGCAACTCACCTCCTCACCTTTGCACCCTCGCTCTGCTAAGGCACTCACCTGAAACAAATATACAGTTTAGTGCTTGTTCTCATACAGAAATTTTCTTTTAAAGGCGTTTATGACATATACTATACATCATTCCTTCAATAAATACTGAAACATTACTTATTTCCATACACTTTATTCATTTCAATGCCTTGAACCCACACACATATCTCTTGTGATTTCATGTAATATATGGGTTGTGACGTGCTCCTTTCAATACACTTACTGAAATTACTCGTGAATTTAAAATGTGTTTGCTGATTTCGCAGTGTTCGTCCGTGATTTCGTACTGACTGTGAGAATCAACAAACGGAGTCGCAAAGGGCCTTGGGCAAACGAAAGTAGAAGAATATTTGAAAGGATCGTGGATTCGCTTATTGCTTTCAACAAGACCGTTTGGCATTGCACAGTAATTTTGAATTGCCTTTCCACATACTAAAACGCACGTCTACAGATTACAGACGGCTACGAAGCAGTGTCCATCCTTCTCAAATATTCACGGAAAAAGACCGAACCAGTCATTAGAAATGATGTTATTAACGTATTTAGGAGATGAGGAGCACTTCGAGAGTGGTAACCTGGAACGTACAAGAGAGCGAGTTTGTTCATTTGACAGGCACACAGTGAAAAGATCTTTGCCCACATGATACGTTCATACTATTTAGTACTTAGCTGCAGGATATAGTCTTCTTGTCTTCACCCAATCTTCCGCAAAAAGCACTATCAATAACAAAAATTTAAACACGTCAGAGATTGGAACACTATGCAGCTTTACGAGGATAATGAATGTCCTCATGATATTTTATTATGCTCGGCTAACGCTTGAGTTTACTTCTCGGAAACGTCATGGAAGAGTGAAAAAGAGAAGGGAATCAGAGCAAACAAAAAGGTTCCATGTCCCATTTTGCAGGATTTGAATTAACGGTGGGAAACTGTTCTTAAAATATAAATTCAATTTCCTCTGTATAAACGTTCGTTGTCCGTGACCTCTGTGACGACTGTAGGGTCTTTCAACTGTTAATGTTAAGAAAAAATGTTCGATGTTCGGACATAGAACCTTTTTCCTTGCTCTTCAAAATTCGAGGCTCCGGGACATCGTTTTTGTTGTGTCCGACCCAAGTGGAGAGGAGGGCAGCGGGAAGACGAGGCGAGTGGAATGGGCGAAGGGGGGAGGGGGTCGGGTGAGTTGAGGGCAAATGGGAAGCAGTAGTGGATACGTACGGAGGAGAGGCGGTGGCGGGGAGGGAGCGGGATGGGTAGGGAAGGAGCGGGGCAGGGCGAGGCGAGGAGGGAGCAGGGGGTGCGGTGACGGCGGGGTGGGAGAGGAGCGGGATGGCCGGGGAAGGGGCATGTCAGAGCTAGATAGGGGCTGAATTCGCGTGGTGGGGATGGAAGGTGAAAGAGGCGGGCATGGGCGTGGCGGGAAGGGCGTAGGTCCGGTGGTGGGCGGTAAGGAAGGGGCGATGAGGGACGGTGAATGCTGCGGGAGGCACTGTGTAAAGGCCTGGTGCGCCTAAGCGGTGGGGGCCGGTGCGGGAGCGGGGGCGTGGGCGGGGTGGGGCGATGCGCAGGAAGCGCGGAGCGGAGTGGAGCGGAGTGGAGTGGAGTGGAGCAGAGCGAAGTACTTGCGGCACAAAGGCAGATTGCCGCCGGGGCCGCGTCGGCCGTCCATTGTTCTCTATCGAAGACGCCACCGACGCAACGCAAGTAACGGACGGCGCAGAGAGCGCGGCCAATACAGGTTATGGACAGGCAGTGAGGAAAGAAGCAGAGAATCAAATAAACACAAAAGAACCTACACACACTCTTCGTCTAACAATGGATCAGTATTGACACATCCCATGTAAAATTTCACTGTCTTTCACATGGGTCATTACCTTGAAGTGGAGTCCAACAAGACATTAAAAATGCTGATCATCGCAACATAAGTCTCGGACGGTCGCAAAAAGCTTTAAAAATGTAGCTTCTGGAATTCGTTAGGAATAGTAGTTGATTTGACAAATAAAGCATTGAAATTTTGTCTCTTGACCCTTTTGCGCCTGGTATAAATACAACAGTATGAATTAACAGACATTATAACAATTTGAAGAACTTGTTGTAAACTAAGTAATGTACTATTGACAGATCAATACTTATTGAGAAAATGTATAAAACAGAATCAAAGGCGTTTAAAAGTATAAATAATTTTATCTGTCACCTCTGTTCAATAAAATTAGTATAGATTTAGGCATTTCTCAAGTGTCAGCTTTGCGCCAATATTATTGATAATTGATCTTAAAGACTTAATCAAGAATACGATAGACCTATTTGGTATTGATGAGAAAAATCTAATAATCAATAGAAACAAATTATGATTTTACATGGAAGAGGAAATGTAGGAGTAAGAGTAACAAAATTGTTCCCCTCTGTCTTCAAGTAAATACAATAAAATGGATATACAAAATAAAATATTTAGCAATAATGATTGATAGTAAATTAAACGTTAAAAATTACATAAAATATATAGCTGAGAAAATTGAAAAAATTGTGTTTTTTTAAACACAACTGGATCATGTATAAGAGGCTAAACAAGATGTGGTATACAAATCCATAATTGCACCTCATTTTGATTTCTAAGCTACAGTATTAATTGGAGCCAATATTTCAGAAACTATACTACAGGTGCCACAAAATAGAACAACGAGGACAATAATTCTTTACAATAGATATATGCCAGTGCCATGTTACAAAGTCTGAAATATTAATGGATTACGCAAATAAAACAGAACGCATTAGACTCCAGTTTTTGTTTGTAAATTAATTAAAAAGCACATGACAGGAAATTTAGTCTTCAAATTCAGAATAAAAACTAAAACAACAAAAACAAGACAACGCCTAATTTTGTCACAAATTTAAATAAAACTGTCCATGCAAAAAATAGAATACCTGGTAAACTATTTGAATTATTAAATATATTACCATTAGAAATTATGCATAAATTAAAAAAATTAAAAGAAACATTACAAAATATGTAAAAATAGAAAACTAATTGTATATATATTTCATATTGTGCATCTAAAGATGAAAACAAGTTGATATGTATTTAATGCACCACAAATAGAGAGATATTACACTCAGAAGGGATCGCTCTCGCGATCGGAAAGGGACAGCTACTACTTGGCCATTGCTGGCAATATAACTGTAAGTTAAGTCCATGCAATCATTTTGCCTGTGACTTCGTTTATAGTTAGCTCATTTGTAAACGGCGTCATTACTTTCTCTTGCAGTTTTATCAGCCTGCATGACGTTCATTTATTTCACTATCAGTCAAAATGGCCCCTTCTTAGAGTAGATCCTCTACAACCGAGAAGGCTAAATAAATCAAATATATTTATTTATCTGTTTGTGATTATGTGCTGTCAACCCTTTGTGTTCTTGGTTGCGTTCTGCGTGGTTGCACTCCGCCGCGTCCGACCTGCGCTAGCCTTCACCATCTCCGGTCTCTGGACCCACAGCTGCCAGTCTCTCACCTCGAGGGCCCTGGTTCTCCCCCCGATGCCGCAGCGGCCGGCGAGGTCATTCACCTCGCAAGTTCGTCAACGGCGCAGAGCGCATACGAGCTGAGTGGTAATCAAGGAAAACAAGGTTTCAGTGCCAAAGTCAGCAACGTTCTCTCAACACTAAATAAGCAAACCGTCTTCCTGAATCAGTAGTACCCTTTGCATTCATCAAGAGCGTTATATATTTTGCTACGTTAATTGTCGCGGTTCCAATACAATTTTAAACTATTCATTTCCCTTCTTGAATGGTTGAACAGTTTGTGTTACAATGCCTTTCGCTACAATATAATTCACCAAAACCATTTCGTAAACATTTTTTCTTGAATCTTTAACTGAAAAGAGAAACATAACAAATTTTTGAAGTGGGATGTTTTACAAGCGGCAGAAATAGCAAAGAAAGTAATTACATAAGTTAAAGTAAGATTGTGTGATCATTTGATCATTATTTGTCTTTTCAATCAAAAAGAAGAAAATAGAGGAACAAAAATAGAAGACGATATCTGATGAATTTGACAGGATTTACAAAACATTGAGAGAGTGTCAGAGAGAGAAAGAGAGTGTCAGAGAGAGAAAGAGAGTGCCAGAGAGAGAAAGCGAGTGTCAGAGAGAGAAAGAGAGTGTCAGAGAGAGAAAGAGAGTGTCAGAGAGAGAAAGAGAGTGTCAGAGAGAGAAAGAGAGTGGCGGAGAGAGAAAAAAAGACTGGCGGATAGTCAGAGACTAACCCGAAGAGACAATAAATTGTATTATAACAATAATAAAAATCACACAGTGAAAAAAGAAGTGGAAACTTTGAAAAATGAACTGAAAGAGAACAAGAGGTTTAGACCAATATTAATTAAGTTGTGTTCACCCAGTCTTTCTGCATCGCTTGTAATTCGAAAAATTGATCTGTGACTGTGAAGTACGGAATGTCTTCACACACGTTTGTATTTGTTTATAAAAGCCGCAGTCAGAACTTAAACCTCTCTCCATCTGCTCACCGCGAGCGTCCTTAAAGGGGAAGAGGCGGACTTACTTCACCGCTTGGATCCTCCCATCTTTCCGTGGCCAGCGTCTTTCAGTAGCTATGAATCCAGGGTTGATTCCACAGCTAACGTCAGAGCAGGTAAATCTTTAGATTTTTAGCATGTAATTATTGTATGTCCAAAAGAATCCTATAAAATCCATTTTGCCTATGTCTATACTCCTTCAATATACACAATATAAGGGCTAAAGAAGTTTTTTAAAAAATGAAAATTAAATTCTGATAATACATTGCATTTAAAATGCATTGTATCTGATCGTAAACACAATAAAGTGCTTTATTTAAAAACATATTTTCAAGTAATGAGGGTGACGGGCAATAGCCGAATTTTCAAATATACACGAGGTTCATTCAGGCAAGGAGAATGCAAATGACACGAAACCATGCAAAGCAAGAAATTAACGTTCAAATGACAGCTTCACAAGCCAATGATTGCAACTGCTGTTGCAGCACCGAAGAAGCCTCACAGTGAGGGGGAGACGAAAGCCTCCAAGGCACTACAACCCGTCTCCCAGTCAGCGCTGAGTAGGGTTGTGCCTCGCATAGACCATACGGCTATCCACACCCCCTCGCGTGCTACCACGCCCCGTCTCGCCACAGCCGGCCACGCCACGCTCCGCCACATCACACCATTCCTCACCATCTCCGCCATGCTACGCCACACCCTGTCCGCTCTGCCCCGCCTCTCCCCCAGCGCCAAGTAGGGCACCGGCGAACAGAGGCCCTGCACTGCCGCAGGAAGCGCTCCATCGCCGCCACGCCGTAACTCAGCCACGCCCCACTGCGCCAGCAGCGCCCTCCCCTCCCCCACCCCAACCCCTGGCTCTCCGCCCACGCCAGCCCCCAAGGCCGGAAGGCGGAAACTGCCAGGCGGCGTTAAACGCTTTCAAATAGAGCAAATCGCTCATGGGTCGCGCAGAATGCAGGGCCTTCTATCTGCACGTTGCTTGGACCGCAGTGCGTACATTTTAAAATCGAATCGACAGGAGAACACTATAACATTACCCCTCATATGCGCCTCGAGCGAAGTGTCATCTGTGCCACGTGTTTACAAAGGACGCGGTACTAGAGAATATTCACAGCCCCGAGTTTCATTGATTATTTTGTTTCTAGACGACTGAACTCTACAGTCATTGCACCAGTCAGTATAGAGCATGTTACATCCCGCAGTGGTGGCGGTGTTCCTCCCCTGTTACAACGCCAGATCGTGCATCGAACTGCACGTCAGTTTGCGGGGGTCTCCCTCTGCTAGGTGAGGTCCCTCAGTCTGGTGTCGGAATCCCGCCTCCATGAGGACTCGCTCCGCACCTCCACGGTGTTGTGTAATGCCTTCCGCTGCAGGTGCCGTGCTACTAGCAGCAATTGCAGGCAATTACAAATGCTTCCAGTACAGGATGCAAAAATATTGAGTTCGCAGGGAAGCTAAGTTCCCTGGAGGAGCGTGGTGGTGAGCGAGGTTTCAAGTACAGAAACCAAGTCCGATGAAGTGTGAAGTTTAATTGAAAAGTAGAGCTGCAGAGCAGCGTGAAGTTGACACAGCAAAGTCTCTGGGCTGCCTGTCCGATATCAACGCTAGAGGATCCTCATATGGCAAACAGGGAGATTTACGAGGCCATTACGCCACCCCCGCCAGAACTCGGCATGCCCTGGACGCAATAAACTGACATAACTGTCAGAGGACTTTCGCCCTTTTGAAAACTCACAAGTTCCCAAACATTCTTGTTTCCACGTCTGGATCGTGTTAGCGTTGACGGCGGTTTGGGGAGCCCAATCCCCCATGACCTTAAGATAAGCAAGGCGCCTGCTCCAGACGCGACCCTAATTTAAACATGTTTGAAGGGTAATATTTCTCTCACGTAAATGTTTGAAAGAAATATTCACTGCTTCTCTTACGCAATACGTACTTCATATGTACGTAGGGTGCTTTACCAATTACTGTTGGATGACGACCCGCAGACCTCGCACGACCGCATCGACCGCACGCACCGCACGACCTCGCCACGACCCGCACGCACCCCGCCACGACCCGCAGACCTCCGCCACGACCCCGCCGCCACGTACCCCGCCACGACCCCGCACGGACCGCCACGACCCCGCCACACCCCAGACCCCCGACCGCACGACCCCGCCACGACCCGCCACGACCCCGCCAACGACCCCGCACGCCCGCCACGACCCCGCCACACCCTGCCACGACCCGCCGCACGACGCCAGACTGCCCACGACCCGCACGACCCCGCCACGACCCCGCAACCCCGCGCACGACCCGCCACGACACCGCACGCCACAACCGCGCACGAACGCCAACCCGCACAACACGCCCCGGACAACCGCCACGACACGCCACGACACGGCCACGACCCCAGCCGCAACACCCGCCACGACCCCGCACGACCCGCCAGACCCGCAGCCAGACCCACCTGCACGACCCCGCCAACGACCCGCCGACCTCGTCTCTTCGCCTGCGCAGGGTTCTCCCATTACGCCCGCGCCTCGCCCCGCCCCGCCCCGCGCCCGCGATTCTCGGCGCCGCCTGCATCAATCGAGCCGGCTAGCGCAGGTGCCGAGGTTCGAGGCTATACGAAATTCGCGCCTTCCACCGCCGCAGCGCACTGGCGGGTCACGATCCATCCACTCAGTCGCACTGCTGGGAATGAACCTCTGCGCCCCCGGTGTTTCATCCACTTTCCCGGCAAATCCTACCAGGGATTTTTCAGGAGTCCTGTAAAATCTTCCAAAGTAATAGCAATTTCGAAAGTGACAAATATAGAGAAAGCAACTGATATTACGTTAATAAAAAAGCCACCCTTACTTGAAAAAACATTAGAAGAAATAGGGAAAAAAAGCAACTCAATGTGTATTTTGAAACAAATAAAATTAGACAATTAACTTAATTAACTAATTTAACAATTAACAGAGAAATCAAGATTCATGTGAAACAGCCAAACAAGCAATTTTAAGCGACTGGAAGATTAACATAGGTGCAGGAAAGAAATAAGTTATCTTCTTGAATCTAAGGATGGCGTTCGAAACGATTGACAGGCCAATGTTTATTGACAATATGTACAAATATGCAATCAAAGGAAAAGTGAAAAGTTTTTTTTTCGTATCTTAAGAATAGAAAGCCAAATGTAAAGGATAATAATGTTATCGCAAATGAAATATACATAAATTTAGGTGCTCCGCATTAATCAGTTTTGGGTCCAATATTAATTATAATTTGATGAATAATCTTTTTGGAAATGATTATAAAATTCAATAATATACTGATGATTTATTATATGGAATTGGAGAATCAGAAGCTGAAGACTGTTTTTAAACGGCAGAGTGTGTTTAATGTAGTTCAAGAGTGGTTAAAGGTAAAAAATATACAACATCAAATATTTGGGAGTAATAATTGATCGAAAATGAATGTTGGATTCTATGTAAATCCGTAATTGTTCCCCATTTTCGTTACTCTGCAACAACCAATTAATTCGAAATATTGAAACTGCCGACGCAACAAATAGTAAAGTATGAGGGCAATAAATCAATGCAATACATACACTACGGTGCTCGACATGTTAGGAGACTCTGCAATGAACGTTAATGAGACAGAATACATTATAAAACACTAATGTGTATTTACAAATTAATGAAACATCCGATCACAGAAGAAATTTGGTAGACAAAATCCGAAGAGTAAAAGGTAAAAGGCCACGCACGAAGTTTAGTCATCAATATTTACGTGCAACCCTCCATACAACAAAAAGAGTAGTTGATAAAAGATTTGAATTATTCTAAAAATTACTCTTAGAAATTACAAATTGCGTTGAAATTACAGAATATAAATTAAAAGTAAAAAAATAGCAATTTAATAGTGAAACTATCTAATACAGTATACTTACGGAAGTAAAAAATGTAATTAAATAAGAATTTAATAATCACAAATAGCCTCGCGAAAAATTCCTGGTGTCCGTCACGCACGCACGTACCATGCATACTCTTCAAGAACAATTTATTGCAATGTCCCCAATAACAGTTATAAATTGAATATTTTAACAAAAACATCTTCAGGAATACTGCAATAACGTCGTATGAAATACAGCGATACGCAGCCCATCAGTTCTTTAAATACCATTACCTTTACCAATACCAATACCAAATACCTTTAAATACCTTAAAAAAGTGCAGTTTCATAACGCAACATGTGAATATCAAATACAAATGGGCAGGAGTCATATTCCTTTTGAGCCTTGTTGTCGCGTGACATTAGCTCTGAAGTAAGCAGTGACGCGCCAAGTATGAGTTTTCACTCAGACGCAGAATGAGAATAGGCAAAATAAGACAAACAAATATTTGCCTTTTCAATATAAATCGTAAGTATTTCATTGCTTTTAGATTTTTCCCGAGTTCCTGGGTATAAACGAAATCATAGTCACCTCTCACATGGTCAGAGACTGTATTGTGTTCTTTCAGTGTGTATGTGCGCATTGGAAATTAATAACATAGATGTACTATACGCGCAAGTTCTTTTGCGTGATTTAAAATTAACATAAAACACTCATTTTTCTATATAAACAGGGTAAATGAATTCCATCATGTCGAATGAAGAAATTGAAATAAAATTCATTAAAATTCACGATTTTATAAGATGTTTAAGTCTGAACGCATTCGTCATAGTGCAGGTGGGACCCCATTTCAAGGTGGACACGCACACGCTAGTAGTCGCTGCCAAAACCAACATATCTCTTCAGCCACCAGGGCGTTAAAGAATTCAATTCCAAAGCAACAAAGATTACATTAGCTCCAAGAAAACGCATTTTACGATAAACACAAAGAGCTGCCGGGCGTTTTATGGGACGTGCCGCCCCCGCTCTCGTAAAGACACGGGCACTAAGGTCATGGGGCTTTTTTTACCACGGGCCCCTCAAGCCCAAGACGATTCTGCCCGGACGAGGCGTAAACTTTACGAGCGAGCCCGGTTAATACGCAAGTTGGTTAATTAGCAAAAACTGCCGCCCACGGCGGTGATGGCGGTGGCGGTGGCGGTGGCGGTGGCGGTGGCGGTGGCGGAGGCGGAGGCGGAGGCGGAGGCGGAGGCGGAGGCGGAGGCGGAGGCGGAGGCGGTGGCGGAGGCTGTGGCGTTCGTGATGGTGAAGGCAGCAGTGATAGCGACGATGAAGGTGGTTGTGTCACAATTAATATACAACACCAGAAAATCAAAACGCTTATTCCTGAAATTACGTAATTGGCCTCGCTGGATTCTGTTCATTACAAGAGCCGTGAATTCCTCAGTAAAATTCTCTACCATTTCTCTAAATAAAAGTTCACGAATGGAAAAGTTTCGCTTATATTTCAAAATATCTCATGTTGGGCAGGAGCTGGGCTGACGATCTGGGCTGGGCTGACGGGCTGAGCGGGACTGAAAGACATGACTGAGCAGACGGTCTGAGCTGGGCTGACGGACTGGGATAGGCTAACGGATATCGCTGCGCAGACACACTGGGATAGGTTAATGGTTTGGGCTGAGCTGACGGATTGGCCTGTTCTGAAAGACTGGTCTAGGCTGATGGACCGGGATATACTCACGGAAAGGGATGGGTTGGGATGACGGACTGGGTCTAGCTGTGCATTTCCTGTAGTTTTTCGGTTGAAGATAGACACTATATTTAAATTTCGTATCAGACCATGTATGGAGAATATCCATTATTCTAGACATTCGATGAGTCCGTACTTCCCAGTAAATATGTTTGTCAGGAATTCACCAACAGACGCGTTTTAAGAAATATTAACTAAAGTTTTAATCATTGAAATCGTAGATTCTGTTGAGTCCTAAGGTCTACAGTTTTCCATCTAGACAAGTTGACAGGCCTAATAATTTATGTTGTATTTGAGCAATTGTAATAGAAATTTGAAGTTGAATTGTTTCAGGGTTTCAAGGTGCTTGCAGCGCAGGCGAATGAGAGCCGAGGGTTTTTATCTAAAATCTTTCTTTGAAGCACTGCTGAGAGGAAAAGTACCCTGATGCCTCGAGGCGCAAAACGCGTTAATCGCGAATTTAATCGTGAAATATTCAAAACGAAACAATGCACTAACGGGCACATACTATTTTTTACAGTCATTGACAATGTTGGAGTACAGTTATCTGCATAATCGACTATCTTTTAGTATAATAAAATTCTTCCGTTAATTTTAGTTAAAATATTAACACATTTTGTTGTTTTTTTTCCGCTGGAATTTATAAGTACAGTTGCATCTGATTTGCCAGAGCTCACAGAAATTCGTTGTTATAATTAACTGTCAATAATAAAGGAACAGTTTTGACCAAAGTGACGTATGCACTACAGACAACCCTTCGGCAGACCGGACACTGAATCCCACAAAGTGTAAGTAAATTCTACCCCAGTAAACACTTCACCCTGCTCTCAGACAACCGATCAGACACTAAATAGAATTTTTTAACTTACCGCGTTTGAAAAGACTTCTACGATATTCCACGAACATAGTACACAGTAGTAGTTTCAGTAGTGAAAATGAAAAGTGACTTTGTAAACGGCATTTGCTTGACAGTATGCCCTGGTTTAAGCTTCGATCTTCGAGGAAATAGTGGAGAGCAGAATGTCGAAATCATATTACAACATACCGAGAAAAATTTCCATGGCTGCTCGCTCAATTCCAGTTTCAATTCTTCTAATGTGAAAGCGCATATGAAGATGGCCTAACGTTCTGTTCAATGAATCTTCTTTGCCATACCTTTCTGGAAGAATAAGTGTTGCAGTAAAATATTATTGTTGGGAGTCAGGATTATCGAAATCCCCCCAACCCCTAAGATGGGATTACATTCGGGGTCCAAGCTCAGAGCTCACTCAAGAACGCACTTAAGTTTGATGTTCTTTTTTTACTTTCTCCGATACGTACGTATAAATGAAGTAATTTACAAAATACAGAGAGGGATGCTACGTCAAATCGATTTCATTACTTATATAGTTTCTAAAAATCCATATTAGTTACGTCACCCCTAGTACACATAGTTTTGGCTTTGATTTCCAGTAAACACTGAAGTTTTTTTATCAGTTCGGCTTTCCTACAACTATACACAGGTTATAGAATTCATACAAAAAAATGGGGTAGGATTACACAATACGGTGATCCTACTGTAGCACTTTACTAAAAGTCCTTGCTGCCACTGTTAATGTTAATGAAATGAAATTATTTTATTTCAAAAATTTCCCAAGCCTAATATCGTTTTCAATAATGAAAGATCTGTAATTTTTCAGAAACGTATGCTATTTTAATGTGAAATTATTACCTCACTCATAACTTCTTAAAGCGATATACTGTAATTACTTTTTATAAATTTGAAGGCAGATCTTTTGTCGATCCCAGTTCAGAAGCAGCAACCACACTCATGGCCACATTGAAGTTTATTTGAGGGTTTAGAACTATTCTGTGTTTGGAAATTGAGTTTTATCCAATGGGTTCTTCTGAGATGTTCTTTAGAAGAACACAATAGACATGTGCTAATTAATTCTATCTTTGCTTTCTCTTGGTCAGTCCCACATGTTGCACATTACAGTCTTTACCCCACAGGGAGAAGCGTCGTACATCACTCTTCTCTGTTAGTGAGTGGTGTTTGATCCTTGGTGTGATTCACAACTGCATTCTCTTTTATTACAGTTTTATTACAATTTTTAAAAACCTTCCTGTAATGGGAGGTCAAAGAGACAAGGAATACCAAAGATAGGGACCCCTTCTGTTGCTTTCTGAATTTTTTTAATTAAAGAAACAATTCTTTATGACAATATTGTTATAATTGAGAACTCAACTTAAGTTATTGTAATATGTTTGGTAATAAACAAAAAACATTTACATAATAGTAGATCTGAGGATGGGAGTGCATTAATTGTTCTAGATATCCACTAAAAATACACATAACATGAAAACGAATTTACATTTGGCAATTAGAAATATGAGAGGAGGACTTTCCTCTCCTAAGACGCCGCACTGTTATCATGGTATGGTACCTGCTTTGATGCAGGGGCAGTCATCGACCCTCATCTGAAACCATCTCCTCCTCGGCATAGCAACCTCGGGCTGTCTTCCCATTCAGCGCGAAAGATGGATGTTATGAGTCTCCGTGCTGCTGGGAGAGGCAGCTCCTCGACCTTCGACCGCCATCTTTTTGCGGCCCGCGCCGTCAGTTAACGAGCATGCGAGGCCCGCAGAAAACATTTTATGCAGTTTGCACTGATTAATGATTTCGTTCGCTCGACCTTCGATGTTTTTGTATCGGGCTGCACTGCGGGTTTAGAAACATTACAACGCAGAAACTTCCCAGAAGCGATTCTTTTTGGTTACAAAACGACTCATCTTTGATCATCAACTTCCTCTGATGTTCGTGCTAATGAGCGCCTACACCATGGACTCCCAGCCTTTTTCATGCACTTTAAATCTCCTTAGTTTGTTTTATCGACTCTCTTGTACTAGACATGTGTGACTTCAATTGTACTAGACATGTTTTGGATCTCCTCGTTCAACTACTTATCGAAGACATTTTTATAGAAATAGATATTATTCTCTACAATTAGTTCTTTAATTAATGTAATGTATTTTTTTATATCAGAATTTTCGAGAAATATGAGCATTACGAAAAACAAGGTTTTCTCAGAAAACGACCCGAAATTTGTCTTAAAATTTTTCCTTCGGATAGAGAAAAATGCACTGAATAACATGACGTAAACGTCAGTATGATATATTATTTTGTTTTTTTAAAAACTACACAAATGTATTTTTTTGTAAATTTCATTCACGTCATTAAAATATGCTTTACTATTATTTTTATAAATTACTGGATTTGTGAAATGTTTCTATGAAATTTCTGAAAACTCAAAAAGTTTCGTGAAAATGATTTTAAATTTTCACATTTTTAGAAACATTCAAATGGCATTTTTTCTCAAAATCGACCGTCCAAATCATTAATTGTAAATTTGGATGTAGGACCAGATTTTAAGTTTTTATAATATTCTTAATTAAGGGATTGACAAATAGAGGAAATGTAAAAAAAAGCGCTTTAGACATCAGTAAATGGCAAGTGGGAAGAGGGCGGGGTAAAACCGAACCGATAGCCCAGACTAAAGAGACAAGGGAAATAACTAGCACGAAAAAACTTTTCCATTCTGTGCCACCACCGGTATATTTATTCGTATGTGAAGTAGAGAATATTAACAAACTCAACTGTTATTCTTCCTGTTTTTCTGTTTCTTTTTTTCCTTCATATCACAGATGATCCATAAAGTCCAAAATTAAAATGAAATTTAGGCCATAGCGAATAAAGAAATTTACAGCAATACAGACTGATAAGAAAACGAGAGACAGTCATGGTAGAGATAAATCGTTTTACAAATGAGAAACGAGAAGACATAGGTGATGTTAAGTCATTTGTAATCGATGTCGACAAGACCGTTCTAATTCCTTTGATAGGAATAATTTGGATGTTTATTTATATTTTATGTTAATAATAATTCTTAAATTTATTTTAAGCATATAACATTACTTATTTACACCCATTTATGCCATTCTATTCATTCTTTTTTCTGTAGGCATTTTCCAACATTCCTCATTTGAGACCACGGCAAGCTTTCGTTTCCACCCGCCCTCTTATCAGGGCCTCGTCGTGCGGGGGAGGAAGCAGCCCGGCTTCCGGCGGCGACAGGAAGCTCCGAATCGCAGCCGGCTCCAGGGCCGATCGATGGCATCAGCATGGGCGCCGGCCGCACGCGACACTGCGGCCCTTCGGGGGAGGCGTCGGGGCGTTGGAGGAACTGACGTCGCGAGAGGCGAAGAGCGGGGCGGCCGCATGGAAATCGGGGACCTAATAATCATTCATCTGATCTCGTGAAACTTACTTTCGAAATTTACATGTAAATTGTGGACCGACCAGGCTCGGGACATAGGGGACCAAGCCGACCCGGGTAAGGAAAAGGACTGATTAGGCAAATAGAAGAGTGGTCAAATTTCATGATCAGCGTTATAGAATATTTGCTGAGAAAAAGGAAGAAAATGAAAATGGCGAGATAAGTAGAAGTTCCCCTGATAAATAGGCTGCGCATCTAGGCAAGCCATAAAACCATTGTGCATCTCCTCTGTAATTGGCAAAGCCGTAATACAGACCTGCATAATCATCAAAATTCGCAATTCTGTCAATCAACGAATGATTCAGTTCAATCAGAAGAGAAATCCAACTTTGACCAAAAAATATTTCGAAAGATATAAGCGAGTCCAAAGCCTGAAAAATGCAAAGGAAGTTTTGTTTTAAAAATAATAGGTATGAAAATAGTGTCATCGTGTACCTTCACCTGGAAGGAGATTAATTAGTCATTCTCCCAATTTACATATGCCTAGAAAAGCGTCAGTCCCCAATTTACATATGGCTTAAACTTTTATCTTCTTTCTGGTCTCTAATACCTATACGGGGAGCGGGACACGGGGGGGGGTGCCCAGGCGGGGACGAGGAGCTGCGGAAGCCAGTCGGGAATATAAAGCTTGCCCCGACAGACGCCCTGGCCCTCTGGCGGAAAGACCTAGAGAAGGGATTCACCTTGGGCAGACTTGTAGTTAGGAGCCACGTCTGACGTTCTAGCGGGTAAGGAATACCGCCACTACCCACCACCCATGCAAGCATTCACTCATTCACTTCGTTTACGGGACTATAGGCCATAGAATTTGGCGCGCTTCGAAATACGATACAATCAATCATTTTGGTCGAACAAAATGTCCGGACATTTTACTTGCTCGCCTTCGAGTTTCCTGCAGCTAGTCATCTAATACATTAATGATTGCCCAATGATTGGGGGCCAATATTCCCAACTGTGTTACAATCACAAGGTTTCTCCTCAGGAAATCTACACGATTTCTCCTCACGAAAACCGCGCCATCCAGCGTCTAGAATCTGCCAAACCTGACCATTCTGCGGAGAATATCAACGCCACCTCCCGAGATAAACAATCATGCCCTACACTGGGGAGTGGGGGCGGGGCGCAGCCGGCTGCCAGGGGGCCGTGACAGCGCAGCGATTTTTCTCGCCGGCACTCTCCCCCGTCCCGTCGCCTCCCCGCCCCGCACCATGGTCCTTGTTTTTGCACGTCGACCAAGACGAACGATGTCGTTTGTCGCGTCGGCGCCGTCCCTCCCCCCTCGTCCACCCACGCGATCGAACCCAGCCCCCCTCCCGCGCTCTCCATTCGCACAGGCAAAGTTCCTCGGACTAGGGGCGCAAGTAATGGAGTGTCAGGAACCACGAGAAAAAGTCTAATATGCACGCAAGTCACGTTTATTTCCTAGAATTTCAATCATACCTGCATCGCATGGCCGTATCATCCGTTGCCTCTGGCAAGAGAGCACGCAGTAAGGCTGTGAGCTGCATGCACTGCACCACGCGTGCACGGAAAGAAGAAAATAAGGAGCACGTACGTCGCAAGCCAACGAAAGAGCGACCCTCTGAGGTTCGCTCGGCCCATTCATTCTCTTTCAACAAGGAGCGTTCAACGAGGTTGATTTCGAATGTACACAACACCAGAATGATATCACAATGCAATGATGCAATGGGTCTTTTCACTTTTCTCCATATGTTTTGTTTATTAATAACCTAGTTAAGCCCAATTAATAAGCTAAATACGGAGAATAAAATAAAATTGGTTCACGGGATTGGTCATTGTGGTTAGAGAAACAATTAGTTGCGCCAACTTTTCAAAATATTTACTTTTTTACCAGGACTAGAGTATAAACAATGAACAGTGCGTGAGGACAACAACCATTACAATGAATTGATTCATTAATTTATGATTATTAGTAAGGTGTGTACTTTCTATATTTTGGTGTTTTATTTATCATCATTTATAATTTATTATTATTATTTTTTATTTGTGTGTGTATGTAATTTTTAATTAATTAATGAATCAATTCATTGTAATAGTTGTGTGTAGAAGGACAAAAATGTAATTTAAATTAAGTTTAAACAAGTAAAGTCTCTGCTTTTCAAAACTTGACCTACACGAAGATTTGTGTGCGAAATAAACAAGTTGACTGCACATGAATAGTTATGACTAGGAGGTAGATTTTAATGACCTAATACATCTCTCAAAAACTCAAAAAATGCTCTTAAAATGTTTTAAAACTGCCGTAAAAACAAAGACAAATTACGTAAAAAATGTTAAGAAAAGAAGTTCATATGAACAACAGAAGCTTTTGTATCCGTTACTGATGTAGTCTAGGCTTCTATTCGTTCAAGTGAACTCAGTATTCAAACTTTGGGTTTGGAATGTTCTTTACCTGGAAATCTCTGTCTTTGGTTATCTCAAAATCGACTGAACCGACAATGGCGCTGTTAGGCGTCACAAGAACCTTAGATTCCATATTCAAAACATTACTCTGACAATTTCACATGACATTACAATTTCTGAGCAAAGAAATCGAGTAGTCTACTCAGGAATTCTGAGAAATTTGCTGCATTTCAAAAACATTCTTTGAAGAACCATTAAAATCTATTAAGTCAGCGAAAAATGCCCGAAAAATGACGGGAAATGATAAAAAATTACTTATTACTCGAAAATAACGAAAAATGCAAACAAAATGTGTAGTAAAAATGGGTCATTTTCTTTTATAATAACATAAAATGAACGTCTATACTAAAAGGCATTCTTCTAAATACAAAGGAAGAAGAAAAAAAGGAATTCAATCTGTTCTCTAGTTATGAATAAACCGTGTAAATGCAGAACTCGTCTCAGCTGCAGCGTTCGAGTGTCGCGCAGTTGCTTGCAATCCTCCCACGCGATGAGGCACCCTTCCTCTGCCGCACAGATTCCGTCGCATGCGACAACGCAAGCGCACCGCACAGCTGGCGCCGGCAACTGAATTCACCAAAAATTGATTATTTCATAGGAGTCCATTCCGAACACGTCAACTGCTAAGTTCATTAGTTCCGTAAACGTAGTGCATGTTTTATCAAGCCAGGAGGCACTGTTCTTCCCGCTGGATGGCGAGAACCGGTGGCGACCTACACGTCAGGTAGGGGTAGGGGATACAACTGTATTTGGATTTTCCCTATACAAGTACCTGTCACCAGACAGGCAGCGCCCCAGCGGAGAAAAGCTCTATGATCCCGACACAATGGTCGCGCAGTATGTAATAGTGAGAGTTTAATAGAGTGAAGAGGCCAGGAAAAGAAGCATAGGAAAAGATCGCGCGCGATCAACGACACATTTGTTAAGCGTATTGCTCCGTCATTCGCCTGGTGTTGATAGGAGAAACCATGGAAAACTACCAATCAGACCAGCCGACCAGTAGAACTCTCCTTCACACAGCGGCTAAACTCAACCTGTTTTTGAGCAGAGACTTTGGTCGATCAGTATTCGTCGAGGCACTACCAGTATCTGCAAATACTTCTGTCAGCGCGAGGGTCATTTCAAAGGTTCTACGTGAATAAGCCAGTGCACGCGGAATTCGATTTCGAAGGATGGTCTTGGAGTTCTATTAGCATCAATAACCTCACGTGCTGACAGACTCAAGAATGTTGGGTCTTGACTCGATTTACAAATACAATGTCATGAACTGTTTTTTTCAACAGTACTTTTCTGAACCGGTAAAGATTGCATCAGCAAGGATTTGTATATCCACAATGTTACGCGTACAAACCGCCTAAGACAGCTCCCACAGCGTTTAAATTTTCTTTTCTTTTCTTTTAGGCCTCAATTTTATAATATCTCTTGATCCACGTAGTACAGTACATAACATAACATCTTGCCTGAATAGGGCAGGAGAGAGCGAAGGGAAGGATATCATTCAATGTCATCAACTCGAAGTGCGGAGATTACAACAATCTTAATAAAACCAGAATATAAAGAAGCTATACTTATAAAACTTAATTTCAAAATTTAATTCTCTCTTAGACATCAATGAATAGATACAAACCTGCCTAATATCATAAATGTACATTGTGATCAAACTACGCCTTTTCATTGCTCTAATTTCAGTTAACACTTTTTCAACATCGAACTGGAACGGCTACAACAGCACATTTTCTCATATTATTTGTAACTTGCGAAATTTAAGAAAATAGATATAGTTCAACGAATATAAGAGCTGCGCCATTTTAAGCGTCCTTTGGGCTATCAAAGGAAAATATATAATCAAAAACATTGGAGCCATTTTTGAGAAATATTAAAAAAATTTAACGTTCCTGTAAAGTACCGCCTATGCATCAGTTTCAAATTCCCTGGACTCGAGTTCGGCAGATCGATCAGGGAAAAACAATTTTGGTGAATGGAAAAAACTTGTCTCAACGGTTTAGGCGCCAGACTTCACCATAACCGGACGAGCAGGAGTTTTGCCTTCAGTCAATGTTTAGGAATCAAGGACTCTCAAATCGTAGACACCGAAACATTACGCGTTGCAGGAAGAAATTTTAGATACATTACATACAGAAACAAGACGTATGTAGTTTTTCGTTACAACAGCCCGACATTATGAGTTTTGTGTGGAAAAATCTCCGGCGCAGTTTTTCCGCAAGCGAAGTTCCGAGTATTTGAAGAAGCTACGTGTTGGTGGCGCTCAGAGCTAGGCCCGCCTCTTTCGCGCATGCGCGCCCTCTCAGCCAGGGTTCATCCATCGACTGCTTTGTTTCCGGGCGCGTCAACTACAATTGTCATTAGTCCCGTAAGTAGGGAACGGAATTTATTGCAATAATATATGTAAAAGATGTACATTTTTTAAAATCTGCAAGAAAAAATAGAAAATAGGTAAATTAAAAATTCATAATAGTGTTCAAAATTCCTCAATACAAGCATTTTCCCAGCACAAGCGTAGCCAGTCAGATCTTCACATGGATTCGGAGAGGCTGAAAGAAAATTATACCTCCACAGAAGTAATTGTACACTACTTTCGATTTAAATATAAAATACGTTCTAAGTGTATAAGCATTATTGTTTACGAGTAGCCGGAGCTCAAGGAAATAGTAGTGATTGTTCTCAGAGGGAGGATAAATGGTACGTACATCCCCCTCTGAACTGCAACAAAGCGATAAGACAATTATTTGAAAAAAGTATTTTAAAAATTGTTACTTTTTGATGGAATTATGCACGGGGGCCATTGAAACCTAAGCAATCACGTAATTGAAATTACTTCTGCTTCACATGCACAACTGCTCATCCTGGATCCCAAAAATGCTACTTTCAAGAAACAGGGGTAGCAGTGAGTTTGACAATTCATGAAGAAGGTCCGATGGTTATAGAAACGCGTTACATTGCTTTGTAAAAAAGATGATTCCGATATCATATATTGCAAATTCGCATATGGAATATGGTTGAATTTCGAGGTATAAATATAACAAAATATGTAGGAATACGTAAATTTTGTAAAAAGCACGAAAATATGTAAAAATAAATAAAATGAACATTCTAATTCATTGAAAAGGTCTTACAAACTTTAAAATATATTATTAAATACAAGTTTCGTATTCCTATAAAAATATGTACTGGTATTTAAATTCAAATCCGTTCTCTACTATAAGTGTAGTGTCTGTTGCATCCAGGAGGCCGCGGTGTTTCTCCCCGAATGAAGCATAAGGGCCGGTGTAGACCTCTACAGCGGATTGCGAGATTTTCCCCTGCGGATTTCTCACTGAGTGCCACCAGCCTCTCCCGATGATTAACGGGGTAGAGCATGTAAGCGTGAACGGGAGGAGAGGCAAGGGCGACAAACGAAAAATCGAGAGCGATCCGGGCGCCGTTTGTCAAGGTACTGTTCCGGCACTCGCCTAGCATTGACCGGGGAAATGGCGAAAAACTATCCTCCTGACAGTAGCAAACTCTGTAACCGAAAATATCTTACACCGTCGGGCCGCGAACCATAGAACCTCCGAACAGCGACGCTAGCGTCAACAGGGTAGTGAGTCATCTCAGCCGGTGTGATTCTTAGTGAGGAGCCTCATTTAATGCAACCATCATGAGTCTTATCAAAGTGCATCGGCTTTTATTACGCGAGTACATGAGAGCGTTACATCAAGCCGCCAGACAAAAACCGTCTGTTCTCAAAGTGATTCAGTCCAGCCCAAAGCAATCAGAGTCGTTCAGAAAGCGTTACACGCGCCACACTGGCGAACGTCCTAACACCCGAACAGAGTGATACACATTCGCATCTTCACATCGCTTTCACTAACGCTATCGCCTCGCGCTAACTATAGACCGTCTTTTTCCGTCAGACGACATGTGGTCTCTGCCCTCTCCGTCGCACACAGCGCCTTTGGG